>QRDG01001282.1:480348-714158 GCA_012064385.1 Puccinellia tenuiflora
ACCATCCGGAATATTCCGGACCAATCCGGTTGGATTCCGAACCAACAGTGAAATCTGTGCACTTCGTATTTTACCTTCTTTTCGTTAAATCTTGCAAATGTTATACCAATTTGATCAACATGTTGAATGCTTTCTGATCATGTTAATATCATCTCATGACAACAATTCGGACTTTGATTTAATCTTTACTTGATTAAAGTATAAATCCAAATAACCTTTTTAAATGGCTTCTTCAATCATCGGTACTCCGAAAATTATCAATAAGGCACCAAAGTGATCGTAATAACCAAACCTCTTTAATCATGTCATGTTCATGCATATTTGAGCAATTTCTAAATAATGTGATCACTATGAACAACTGGACATTAAGTTAAATATGAGGTGTTTTCCAAATAATTTCCTTAATTATTTGGCTCCCCATTTAATTGTGCCTTTAAATTATACAATGGAATCTTTGCATCAATTTGACATGCCATCATGTGATTGAGCATTGCATCTTGTGTTCGTGTGATTTATGTGTGCTTTGTATTTCTCTTTGGGTATCGATAGATTCCGGAGTCGAGGGTCTCTCTACTCTCTCCGACGAGCCGTACTACACGTCCGGGCAGCAAGGCAAGAGATAACCTAACCTTCTTGGCATCTAGCATCCTATGTTTTCATAAACTTATTTTATCCACCATAATATTGCATGCGGTTCAAATGCCTCTTTTGATCAAAGTATAGAATATCCTATGAATGCATGTTCCTCTCGAGCCAATCACATGTATCCCTACCTATGAAACCTAGGGTTGAAGTGTTGGCCGAGATAAAATTAGAATTGTTGTTTTTATATGCTAGCTATGCTTAGCCATGCTTAAATAAATGCTTTAGGTCCGTTATTGAATTCCATAATATTTGATGTTGCTGGAATGATTCGGGCATGGTGGATAATGGTGATGCTTAATTAAAATGCTAAGACGGTTTGGGTGAGTTGCCATCGGGGATGGTGTTTTGCCTCACTCTAGCCCCTAGGTGCGAGTTCTTTACCTCTTGAACCAAGACTAGCGTGCTGCCATTGGTGGGTGTATGGGCGCCTCACTGACCGAATAATTTGTGAGGGGCTTGTCAAGGGTCCTCTAGTTTGCTATTTCCATTTGCGCGTGTGTGGTGTGAGTGGAAAAGGAACGAGGATGGTGATGTATAGGACGTGACGGTGGGGCAGGGCGCTGGGAGCGCTGAACCTGTCCTTCCGCCACTGATGGTCCTTGAGTAAGCCTCATGCATTGTAAAGGTCTAACCGCGCCCGCTCGCCGGCCTTCCCCGGAAGAGGGCCAACTAGGTGAGCCGGACGGTACCAATGGGTAAAATAGTACACCCCTGCAGGGATAATCTTTTCGAAAAGCGGTGTCCACGGTTATGGACAACTTGGGAATAGATGATAAGATCATAGAGAATCTTAACTTAATTGATATGGCAGCTAAAGGTTGCATTAATCAACGTGTGGTAAAGGTTCACTTCCTCGAGGGTGATTCGAGGGGGTGCCTTAGTGGAGATGAGTGTGGGTGGTTACAAAAGGGTTCGATGAGAACCAATGATGACAAATGTTACTCTCTTACCCCTTTTTAAAAGTATTCTAAGTAGACGAATGCCATGTGTCATTTATGTTTCAGTTTATCTAAAACTAGCTTTGTGCAAAAGAACTACATAAACAGCTTTAGAGCCTCCGTCAGTCATTGGGCCTATATCACCCTACTAAACTTGCGAGTACATCGTACTCAGTCTCTCTTTGCTGCCTCTATGATTTTGTATTTCAGAGGAGGACGACACCGAGCAGTTAGGTGGGTTCTTCGTGGACGTCGACTACTAGTCTGGGGTTACCAGGTGGCAGCTTGGGACCGTGGAACAAGCTGGCTGGGATGATGTTTATTGTAGGCCTCTTAGGCCATATATTTGCTTCTTGTTGTTAGACAACACTACCCGCTTCCGCTTGTTGACTTGTTGGATCTGTGATCCTTTTGTTGTGTAATTTGTATTCTTCTCATTATATGAGTTGCTTTATATCTTGTGTCGTAGAGTTATGAAATGTGCCGGTTTGTTCCACAAGTCTCGATCTTTGTTTTATACCTTGATGGTTGTGCAGAATACATAGCCTCTCTGTATAATTCCGGGGTCGGGGCGTTACATAAATAGTCCACCTTTGAGATAACATACCGTAAAATCTCTCCAGTATTAAGTTGCAAGCAACAGACAATTGCATGAAGAACTGTGCATAAAGTTTACTCCCTAGTAGCAACGGCACTCCCCCGTCCTTATATGTTTCTGTCACTCAAGCCAAGGCACACAGGGACCGAACCCACTATCTAGCATAAATACTCCTTCTTGGAGATACAAGCAACTACTTGATCAAGGCAATTACAAGTACCGGAAAGCATGCAAGATCACAAATAACATAGACATGATAATATCAATAATCAACATCACAAGGTACTTCTCTATTCATCGAATACCAGCAAAAACAACATGTAGCATTACAATAAGATGATCTTGATCATGATAGGCAGCTCACAAGATCTAAACATGATAGCACAAGAGGAGAAGACTACCATCTAGCTACTGCATGGACCCGTAGTCCAAGGATGAACTACTCACACATCTGTCCGGAGGCGGGCATGGTGGTGTAGAGCCCTCCGGCGATGATTCCCCTCTCCGGCAGGGTGCCGGGGAGGGCTTCAGAACCCTCCCGAACTAGGGTTGACGACGGCGGCGGCGACGGATGTTTTTCTGGAATTTTGATCGGGTCCTTAGGGTTTTCTCGTCGGGGGGATTATATAGGCGAAAGGGCGGCGTCGGTGGAGACCCGAGGGGGCCACACCACCTGGTGGCGCGGCAGACAGGTGGGCCGCGCCACCCTAGGGTGTGGTCGCCCTCTGGTGCGTCTTCGGCTCCCCTTTGGACTTCGTGTGCGTGACGAAATTATAAGATCCTGGGTTTTTGTCCCGTCCGATTCCAAGAATATTTCCTTAAGTACTTTTCTGAAACGGAAAAACAGCAGAAAACAGGAACTGGCACTGGGGCATCTTGTTAATATGTTAGTTCCAAAAATGCATAAAAATGCTATAAGATGTAAACAAAACATGTAGCAAATGGTATGAAAACAAGCATGGATCATAAGAAATTATAGATACGTCGGAGACGTATCATGGGCCATGGAACTTCAAGGCTTCGGACTCAAGTTCGAGCACACGGACAACATCAAGAGCCAAGCACTGGCTGACTTCACGGCCCAGTGGACCGAGACGGCATTCGACGACCCGGAGGAGGAGACAAGCCTTCCCAGGAAGGAGGATCCCGACACCTGGACCATGCACTTAGACGGCTCCTACACCAAGGGGCAAGGAGGTGCTGGGGTCGTCCTCACCTCGCCAACCGGCGACCGCCTGAAGTACGTCGTCCAGATGCACTACAAAGGAAACATATCCAACAACACGACGGAGTACGAACGTCTGCTCACGGGACTTTGTGCTGCCATCGGGCTCGGCATCGGCAAGATCATCGTTAAGGGTGACTCTCAGCTAGTCATCGAGCAAGTCAGCAAGGAGTACGCCCGTCCTCAGATGGTGCCATACGCCGAGGAAGTGTGGAAACTCCGGCGGCGCTTCAGCAGCTTCAGAGTTGTTTACGTCCCGCAGGAGGAAAACATGTCTGCGGATGAGCTGTCGCAACTGGCGTCCAAGCGGGAGCCGGTACCTCCCGGGATCTACATCGAGGTGCTCAGGAAGCCTTCAGTCTCTCCCGAGAGACTCAAGCCAAGGTCTTCATCGACACAGGAGGCTGGCAACCCTTCTACACCAACAACACGGGTAGCCAGCCCAGAAGCTCAAGACCCGGTAGTGCCCACGGCGAAAGAAGCTCTGCTTCCTTCTGGCCAGGTGGTACTGCTGGTGGAACGGACCCACTCACCCTGGGCCCAGGACATCATCAAGTACATGGTGGAGCACGCCCTCCCGGAGGACGACCAGGAGGATGAGAAGGTGGCCCGCCAGGCCAAGCTCTATGTCTTAATTGACGGCGAGCTCCACTGGCGACGCGAGAACGGAGTCAAGTTGCGATGCATATCACAAGAGCAAGGCCGCGAACTGCTGAAGGACATACACGAGGGGATATGCTCAAGTCACGTGGCATCAAGGTCACTGGCGGGGAAGGTCTTCCGCCAAGGGTTCTACTGGCCAAGTATTTCACGACGCGGAGCAACTAGTCAAGACCTGCGAAGCCTGCCAGTACTATGTGAAGAAAACGCACTAGCCGGCTCAAGCGCTACAGCGATACCAATCTCCTGGCCGTTTGCGGTCTTGGGGCTGGACATCATCAGCAAGATTCCAAAGTCAGTGGGAGGACATGAGTACCTGTTCGTGGCAATCGACAAGTTCACAAAATGGGTAGAGGTGATGCCAGTTCTACACCAGACGGCTCAGGCCGCCATCAAGTTCATCGAGGGGATCGTCTACCACTTCGGAGTCCCAAACAGAATCATCACTGACAACGGCACTCAGTTCACCAGTCGAGTCTTCCTCAACTTCTGTGAAGAAATGGGTATCAAGGTGTGTTTCGCCTCGGTATCCTGCCCAAGAAGCAACGGGCAAGTGGAGCGAGCAAATGCAGAAGTTCTCAAGGGGTTGAAGACCAAAGCCTTTGACAAGCTGGATAACAAGGGATAAAAGTGGATCGAACACCTGCCAAGCGTACTGTGGTCCCTCAGAACAACGCCAAGGAGAGCCACTGGAGAGACACCTTTCTTCCTCGTCTATGGAGATGAGGATGTCCTACCATCAGAGCTCAAGTATGGATCACCCCGGGTGCTCGCCTATGATGAGAACACGCAAGAAGAGCGGAGGATCGATGACATAAACCTGCTGGAAGGGAGTAGGTGTCGGGCTTCCTTACGGTCAGCTCGGTACCAGCAAGGACTCTGCCGATACCACAGTCATCATGTTCGCTCGCGGGAGCTGCAACCCGGGGACATGGTACTCCGCAAGAGGCAAAAAATGGAAGGCCTGAACAAAATATCATCCAAGTGGGAAGGACCCTTCCGGGTCACTCATACCCTGAAACCCGGAACGGTGTACCTGGAGGACGAGAAAGGCAGGCCGGAGGACAACGCCTGGAACATCGAGAATCTTCGAAAATTCTACCCCTGATTACGAACATGAATCGCAAACGTCGGATCTGTTAAAGCACGCCCTGGGGGCTAGTGTTCTGTAATTGGGTGTAAGACTTGTCTCCAACGGAATAAAAGATAAGTGATTTCAATTTCGTTAGCCTCAATTCTCGCATGCAAGCGTTTTATCCTTAGCAACCCGTAAGCAGGGGGCTGATATGTGCCGGTGGCTGATAGGTTGAAGCGCCACGAGTGGCCTCACGGGCAAGGCACCGCTGCCCGATCATGCCGTACTGCCGCGGAAAGGAGGAATCGGGCAGTGCTGTGGTGAGACGAAATTTGTTTTGCAATTTGTCTTGAGTTGAACACATGTGCATTTTAATTTATGAGCACTAACCCTCTAATCAGTTTATGAGAAGTTTTGTGTGAAGTGAGTTTTTAAGTTCCATGGGAGAGGATAATGAAGGAATTGAAGATGGATCAGAGCTCAAGCTTGGGTATGCCCCCATGGCACCCCCTCTGAATATCAAGAACTATCAAGCGTCAAAGCTTGGGGATGCCCAAGGCATCCCGTCTTCTTCATCAACTATCATGAGGTCGTCTTCGTTGAACTAAGTTTTTATCACTTTACATATTATGTGCTATACTTGGAGCATCCTTTTACTTTCAGTTTTGTTTGTTTGTTTACTGGTCATATGCTTGTTGGATCCTTGCTTTGTTTATGTGGGAGAGAGACACGCTCCGCTTTTTTGTTTGAATACTCCTGTGCTTCGCTTATATTTTGTTGAGTATTCTTAGCTGCTGTTTGTTTGCTAGTAAGCCCTCGCTTTTAGCTTTTATCTTATTTAGAGCTGCTAGTAGTTGTTCTTAAACTCTCTTGTTCTTCACTTATATTTGTTGGAGAGTTGTTATTGATAAATTGCTTGAATTGTCAAAGTGACAAAATGCTATTCATGTGATAGTGGAATGAAACGAAAGCCTGCATAGTATTGTAGATCATTATGTGGATACTTGATACTTCTCATTTGTTTTGAGATATTAAGATGAATGCTCAAACTTGCTGGTTATTTTAGTAGAATTGATTAGTAAAGAAATACTGTTAAAAGCTTGAAACTGTGTGGTGTTTCGTAGTTGTTAATTCATTAAGCTAATCTTTCCATCAAAAGAATTGTTTGGTCAATAAGGGAGACGGTGTGGAGCTTTTATGGTTATGATTTACTAATGTCTTATGTTACTCTGTTATCGGTTAATATTAGATGTTTGCTTTAAATACCTTCTTTGGTAAGCCTAAAAATTCGTACTGAGTGTATGGTTCACTCGTGCATCCAAATCCCAAAGCCAAACTATCTTGCTAGCTGAGTCCACCATATCTACCTATGCATGGTATTTCTTGCCATTCCAAGTAAATTTGTCATGTGCTATCTTTAAAAATTCAAAATATTCCTTTTTGTGCCTCTGTTTTTAAGCTCATGAGGGAGCAGTAGAGAGCTAGATATAACTCGTGACGAGCAAGGTCATTTCCCCCCTTTCACCAGGTGTCGATGGATTACGTCTTCACTTGAATCAACCCGAGAGCAGCTTAAGCAAAAATATAAATATAACTCACCATTCTCCTCCGCGCAATGAAAATCTGAGAAATCGGCTCTAAACATTGGACAGTGGTGAAACCAAGGAGAAAGATGAGCGTACTCGCTTCTCTAAAAACTAGCTGCTCTCACAAGTCTAAAAGCCTTGCTTGTTATGGGGGACTAGATAGCTTCTCTGTTGTGAAGTCGTTGACGAAAGCATGCATGTCTCAAAATTGTTTTACTTCTATTTCATAAAAATAAAAAGCTCTAGCACATGACTAATCCCTGCTTCCCTCTATGAAGGGCCTTTCTTTTACTTTTAATGTGAGTCAGTTTTCCTCTTCCTTCTATCTCCACCAAAGCAAACATCTAGCATTGACCCTAGGTATCATTGATCATATTGCATTGTCAGATTAAACATGAATCTTTATATTGACTTTACCGTTGGAAGTTGAAGCTTTTTGCTAAAACTTACATCTTATTTGTTTTGATTCTCAAACACTTTTGTCATAGAATTGTTACCTATGTGAATTAATCAAATATGTGGATCACATTGCTTTCATGTCTTTAATGTACTATTTATGAAAGGTTTTGCTTCAATGATTCAACTTGGTTATTCATTGCTTTCTTGCTATCAACTATAGACAATTGTTTTGTATCACTTCATTCACATCCTATGCTTTGCATTACTATCTTGATCACGATTGTGTTGGTTGCATGTCTTATCAAAAATTATTTTGTTATCACTTACCTACTCGAGGACGAGCAGGAGTTAAGCTTAGGGATGCTGATACGTGTCAAACGTATAATTTTTGATTGATCCATGCTAGTTTTGTGATGTTGTCACATGTTTTTATTATCATATTAATCATTTTTATGCATTTTTTTGGACTAACCTATTGACAAGATGCCTAGCGCCAGTTTCCTGTTTTTGCTGTTTTTGTATTTCAGAAAAGTCACTTCAGGAAATATCGTCGGATTGAGCTGAAAATTTACGGAGATTTTTTATGCGACGGAAGACACCTGTGGACCAAAGGGCATCCTAGGGGGCCACCCAGGGGCCACAGGCGGGTGCCTGCCACGGCCCCACCTGGACCCGCGGGTGGGACCCGCCCCTGCCCCCTGGGCACCGCCTCGGCCCCCTCCGACACGTATAAAATCCCTTTTAACCTAAAAACGACGGGGCGGCCATTATTTTCAAGAAAAGCCATCCCGAGGCGCCGTCAACTCAAACCCTAGTTCGGGGGTGATTCTGAAGCAGATCCCGGCACTCTGTCGGAGGGGAGATCGATCCCGGAGGGCTCTTCATCGCCATGCCTTCCTCCGGGATGATTTGTGAGTAGTCCCACCTTGGACCTTGGGTCCATTGCAGTAGCTAGATGGTAGTCTCTCTCTCTTGTGCTTCATGTCTTATGATCTTGTGAGCTGCCTAACATGATCAAGATCGATTATTGTAATGCTATGTGATGTGTTTGCTGGGATCCGATGGATTATAAAGTTATGATCAGATTGTGCATGATTCTTATATGTTGATTTATGTTCTTGCATGCTCTCCGATGTGCGCAGTTACTTTGGCCAAGTGATTGTGTGTATCTCCAAGAGAGAGTATTTATGTTAGATAGTGGGTTCATGCCCCCTTTTGTTCCTGGGCACGAGTGATAGAAACGTCTAAGGGCGAGGGTGCGCTGTTGCTACTAAGGGTAAAACAGCGGTGTTAAAGTCTATTTTGATATTTAATATTGCTTACTTCATGTGCTTTACTTAATGCAAATGTCTGTTGCTTGCAACTTAATACCGATGGGTGACAGGCTGGATAGCGATCTCACGGTGGACTTTTTAGACAAAGATGCAGTTGGACTCAACGGTCTTTGTTCATTGTCGTGATGCCTACTTAAATATTATCATGTTCTCTTTGTCATAGCTAGATTAAGTTTGTGTTATAATCTTGTCAATTGCCCAGCTGTAATTTGTTTACCCATCATATGAATGTTCTATTTACTCGAGAGACTCCACTAGTGAACCCATGACCCCCGGTCCATCTTTTTACATTGATTGCAACCTTTATTCATCAGTTTTCACCATCATTACTCCTCTAGTCTATTTTCATAATTCATCCATTTCACTATATAATTAACCGCTTTGTTTTCTGCGAGACCGGAAAGATTGACAACCTTTCCGCCGTTGGGGGCAAAGTATTTTGGTTGAGTGTGTGCAGGTCCACGTCTGTTGAAGATTAAGCGCCAGAGATCTTCAACATTCACTTTGTTGTTGATTTCAAGGTCCTACTGGTTCGATAAACCTCGGTTCGTTATCGAGGGAAAACTGCTGCTTGCTACATCTCCGCCTTCGCTTGGGGCACCACCCAACTCTTCATCAGTAGCAATCAGCGCCAGGCAGCGAAGCAGGGAGAGCACCTCGGCTGCCACCTCGCTCATGTCATTGTCGTCCGCCTGTGACAAAGGGAAAATTCGGTCAGGATCTAGACTAGGCCCAAGAGGAGCGAGGGGTCAGAGGAGCTATGACGCTTACCTGTTCAATGGCATCGAGCTCTGCCCAGAGCACGGATTCCCCCGGGATCGCTGCGGTTTTCTCTTTCAAGGCCGCCAGAAGCTGAGCCCTTCGAAGGGCGCGCACCCGGGCCTCCTCCTGGGCTGCGGGACCGGAAATGGTCGCCAAGCGTGAGACGCCCATGGCGAGGGCCAATCGCGACATCACCTCGTCTTCCTCTCCAGGGGCATGGGCCCCAGCTCCCCTGGGTGCCTCCGCCGCGCCCTGATGCACGGACGCCGCCGTTGACGTCCCTAAGAAGGACATCTCTGCCTCTCCAGACATGGCTCTGCGATCTGTGGAGGGGCAGGGAGGGCAAGGAACAAGAAGAAGAAACGAGCTAGGAGATGCTGAGGAGCTGGGGGCTGAAGAGCCTTTTATAGGCCTTCCACTCCCCACTGGCCCCTCGACGGTACGACTTGTGCAGTAATCAGGGCGAGTTTTGCGAAAAACCGTTCTCATTCACACCAATTCAACTAGAAGGCCAAGCGGCGACAAGGGTACAAGTCTTTTGTCATCTCAAGATCTACAAAAGGATCTATTTACAAGGAAAGTTTGGTCCCCACGCGAACGGGGATTACCGCCGCACAACGGAGTAGGGGTGGGCGTTCGGTCTTTTCGGTTAGTTCGGTTCGGTCTTTCCGGTTTTTAACAATTTCGGTCATCCAGAAATGATACCCGTAATAAATTCGGTCTTTTCGGTTTTGTGTTCTTCGGTCTTCGGTCTATTCGGTCCGGTCTTCGGTCATGACCAAATAGACCAAATATAGGGTGCAAGAAGGGGAATCGGCGCCCGGGACTGGGAAAGTGGAAAACAATCGACTGGTCTCTCATGCACGAGAGAATCTACAGTACGCTGGGTTGGGATACCCAGTTGTTGAGCCTAGAGACTAGATGGTATGCTTGGTTTAGTAGTTTGGCCCATATACTAGATGTACACATAAGCTGGGCTGGCACACAAATTCGGCTGCTTCCGTACGTAATTCACTCAAAATAAAATAAAATCGGTCTTTCGGTCTATTCGGGTTATGTATAAGTGATACCCGAATTTTTGATTTAATTTCGGTCTTTTCTAATTTGCTACCCAAATTTCTAACGGTCTTTTCGGTCTCGGTCATTTCGGTTTCGGTCTCGGTCTTTTCGGTTTCGGTTTTCGGTCATCGGTTTTTATGCCCACCCCTACAACGGAGGGCGCTACTTCCAGAAGTACGTCGACAAGGCCGCCAAGAAGGAGGCCAAGGACATCTTCGGGGGCGCTGCCTCTGTACCGTCCCCCACGTCCTCAAGGAAGCGGGCTCCTCTCGACCTTGATGTGGAAGGAGTCTTCTTCATCCTCATCCTCGTCCTCCTCGTTGTAGCAGCTGCTGCGGCTGCTGCTGTTGCTCTCCGCGCAGCAGTCCTCGCACCCTCCGTCGGCACGGAAGATCTTCACGGAGAGCGCTCATCTCCGTCGTACTCGAACGACAAGCACTGCCCCCGGGTGAGGTGACGGGAACGCGCGAACACTTTCCATCCCCTGCCCAGGAGCATGGAGTCATCGACGGTGTACTCCACTTCGACCCAGGAGGGGCTGTTGGGGGCAGCCGTCCACCTGCAGCCAGTAACCGGTGGGCCGGTCGTCGTCCGTGTCCACCGCTGCCGCGAAGGAGTCCGGCAGATAGAGCTGGCTGCGCAGTCTCCTGTCCAGATCCACGATAAACTCGAATGAAGGGAAGCCGGTGTGGGTCGTCCTCCGTGGGGAGGGTCCGGAGAACCTCCTGCCCGCCACGACTTCCTCGACCACGGCCGCGGCCGCTGCCGCGACCGCGCCCCGCTCGACCTCGGGAGGCAGCCCTCCCACGGCTGCCAGTGGCCACCTCCGCCACCGCTGAGGAAGAACGGGGGCGGCCAACTCCTCTCCTAGCCCCTGCCATCGACACGCTCGGTCCTGCGGAAGGCTGGGGTTGGAAGAGGAACGAAGACGATTGAAGATTTTGAGGGGCGCCCTTGCCTTTAAGAAGGCTCGGGTGCGCCTTCGACAGCCGTCGCCTCGCCTTTTCCGCTTCCGAAAATCGAGGAGGCAGGCACAGTTATTCCCCCAAGTGGATAACTCCAAGACAGTCAAGACCTGACGCCGGGGACCCACTATGACTCTTTTTTGGTCATAGCCCCGGCAGCAGAAGGACGTAGCCGCCGGGACTATGCCCGGGGGCTACTGTCACAACAGTGGAACATGGGGTTCCCCTGATGCGGTCAAAGTGGGTCCGCCACCTATGGGCCCACCAAGAGGGCAAGCAAGGACAAGGTTCAAGACTGGCAGATGCCCCCCCCCCCTCGTCTGCCCCACGGCGACAAGACAAGCACGGCATCGACAACCACGGCGAAGGACCAGGGGACCCCCCGGGGCCCCCTTCAACCCGGCAGACGTCGCGGAGGTCCCGGGGACCCCGATGCCTGGCAGGAGGCCAGGCTCACTCCCGGGAACCAACCTCGGGACACGCGAAGAAGACATGCTTGCCAGTCCCGGGTGGAAGCTCCTAGAAGACTTGGGCGCCAAGAAGATGGTGGCGCCGCGGGGGACAGGGACGAAAAAGGTGTCAGCCTCTGTCCGCCCGCCCTGGAAAAGGTGGGCGACCGCACCTAACCCCCTCAGAAGAATACTTGGACGAGAAGAAGCCACGTCACCCCCAAAGAAGAACCCGAAAGGGTTTTCCCGCCAAAACCCCTCCGCCCCCCAAAGGTGCACCTGTGGGATCCCCTTAGCCTATAAAAGGAGGACCAAGGCATCGGAGGGAGGGGACGGATGCCCATAGAGTCGGAGGCTAGGATAGGTAGCGCACAAGAAAAATAGTAGCATAGGCGAGAGGTGATCTCTTCCGGGTCAGGATCTGCTCGTCTTCAACCTCTAGCCGACACCTCCCGGGTTCGCACCCGCAACCACCTCTATAAAGCTACACCATGATATACCACTCAATCCAGACATGCAGGAGTAGGGATGTTATCCTCCGGGCGGCCTAAACCAGGGTAAACTCCTTGTGTCTCTGTGGTGCTTGCTTGTACGTAGATCTCGGGCTTAGACGAAGTCCCCCGGTGGAAGACGTTTCTCGGCCTCCTTCGCGCCCCATACCGAACCTAAAAAGGGGGTATCCTTTACTCGCGGTGTCCGTGATCCAAGACACGACACGCTCCAACGCACAAACGTGCTCACATAAAATCCTTGGGCCTATCCCATGAGGGAGACACCCCACCACTAATGAGGTATTCTTGAGGACGTTGACCAAACCCGTACAATTTGCCCGGAACTATCTCCACAATTGTATTGGAGGTTCCCAAAGCTTCATGACTCGAAAAACTTCACGGCACCACCAACCGTGTAGGGTACACATTGCACCCGAGAGGAACAAGCTATCAGGAACACAATGTAACCAAGGGTAATAAGTTCCTCAAACTTCACTTACACGTATCACCATGAAGAGAACAAACCGATGCACCAAATGCAATGACAAGAACACACTAAGTGGTGAAATCCTTCACTCCCAAATCCATCAAACCAACTAATGTTAGGGAGGGATATGAGAGGAATAACAAAGGAGAAACACAAAGAAATTTCAAGATCTATATTCAAAGGCTTCCCTCACTTAAAGGAGAGATGAATTTGTGGAATAATGGATCGAGATCTCCTCTCTCTTTTCCCTTCAAATGGAATAGTGAACCAATCAAGAATCGATGCGAACAACGAGATCGGACAATCATTGATGTGAAACATTGGATGGGGACGCAGCCGAAACAACATGGACTTGCAATCCTCAACCACCATCCCAGAGGGTTGGAAAAATCAAACCTTTCTGCAGACCAAAACGAGCAAAGAGATTTAAGATGCTGCACCAAGTCTTTCCTCTTTACGACGCTTCTATGTAGTGGTCAGACTTGAAAACGAGGACGGACGACTTCCCTTGAACGACACACTAACTATCAAGATTCAAAGGAAACCAATAGATATGTCAGCACGTACCCATACTGGCAATTCGTCGATGCCAGAAAACGTTGACGGTGTAGGGAGAGATCAGAGAGACATCATTCCAATGCGTCATTGTCAGTTGTCACCACGAGCTCGTCAATGTCGTCATGGAGATTGAAACCAAACTGTAACATTAAAAACCTTTCAACACCACCGACCATAGGCTGGAGGTCTCCACCCCTCCTACGGCAAGAACGACAACTAGAAAAGGTGGAGACCCGTCGATTCACGGATAAACACGACGAGAACGGTGTTGATGGCGACGACGGCGGCTACCCTAGGTGGTTGCCTCGGTTATAAAACTTAAAAACCTTCTGTTTTGATACAGTGTCGAAAGTTTCCAACCTCGTCATTTGAACGAAACCGAGGAGAAAAAAAAGGAGCGAAAACGGTCAAAAGAAAAAGAACCAAACGGCCTGATGAGTGATGACTCACGACTCACGAGCAACGAAGAAGATGGAAGCGGCAAAACGAGACCGGATCAACAAAAGTGACCCTAAGATGGAAGTTTAACATGAAATGAACCGTATTTATAAGTTTAGCATGATCTAACCTTTTTCATAACCGCCAAACTTTCTGGCGTTTGTAGACCGAGTCAAACGCCATGGTTCGCTGAAAGGATTAGTAACCCGTGAAAGCTAAACTATCACAGCGCCATTTGATAACCCAGCGGCATTGAATATTTTCCCAACCTGATAGTTGCAGGTTCGAGCGCCGGCAAAGCATTTTTTTTAGCTATTTGCATTGTTATAGCTAATGTTTACTTCTTACGGCAGGGAAAATAAAATTGCGGATTAACAATGCATTTTTTTAGCTATTTATGATACGGAAAAAATTAATCTCAAAAATAGATAGCTAATAAACATGCGCCGTAGCAAAAAAAGTAAAATCAGATGGTTGCAAGTTCGAACAGCAGCAAAGCATTTTTTAAAATCTATTTATATGTTACAGTGGCATTATAGAAAAATAAAAATTATTAGATGAGAAAATAAAATTGCGGATTAACATCGAGCATGATTTTTTCGCTATGCTACAGGCACTAGACGGAAAAAAAATCTCGAATATAGATAGCTAAAAAACATACGTTCATAGTCGAAAAAATAAAATCATAGCTAATGCAGGTTCGAGCGCCGGCAAAGCATTTTTTTTAGCTATTTGCATTGCTACAGCTAATGTTTACTTCTTACGGCAGGGAAAATAAAATTGCGGATTAACAATGCATTTTTTTTAGCTATTTATGATATGGAAAAAATTAATCTGGAAAATAGATAGCTAATAAACATGCGCCATAGCAAAAAAAGTAAAATCAGATGGTTGCAAGTTCGAACAGCAGCAAAGCATTTTTTAAATCTATTTATATGTTATAGTGGCATTATAGAAAAATAAAAATTATTAGACGAGAAAATAAAATTGCGGATTAACATCGCATGATTTTTTCGCTATGCTACAGGCACTAGACGGAAAACAAAATCTCGAAAATAGATAGCTAAAAAACATACGTTCATAGTCGAAAAAATAAAATCATAGCTAAAAAAAACATTCGTCATAGGCGGAAATGTTAGACGGGAAAATAAAATTGCCCATTAACAGCACATGATTTTTTTTTAGCTATATATGCTACAGGCATTAGACGAAAAACAATAATCTCGAAAATTGATATCTCAAAAACATGCATCGTAGTCGGTAAAATAAATCATAGCTAAAAAGACATGCGTCGTAGGTCGAAATGGTTGCAATTAGAACCCAGCAACACATTTTTTTAATCCGTTTTATTCTATGACGGCATTAGACAGAAAAATAAATTTATTTGAGGAAAATAAAATTTTGGATTAACAACACATGATTTTTTTAGCTCTTTATTATGCTACGGACACACACGGGAAAAATAATCTAAAAAATAATAAGCAAATATCATGCATCAAACAATAATCTCTCGAAACAGGATTTCGCCCCGCTTTATAGATAAAGCAAAGTTCCACAACCGAGTCGAAACAAGACAAACACACACCCAAGCCACTCAACGTCAGAAAGCTGGGGCAGCAGCACAAGTAAGCCCACCTAAAGATAGGAAGACCGGGGGGGGGGGGGAGAACAAAAGGGGCTCCCCCAAGAAGGAGCTCAGCTGCTAGAGAGCGAGGAGAGGTGACGTGCAGCTCCCAAGAGGCTGTCAAGCATACCGTCCAGCCGCTCTCTGTCCCGCTGCCTACAAAGCGGGTGCCAAAGCTGCAAGAAAGCCATGAATTTAAACACAGAATCAGAAGCATGGCGAAGGAACACCCTCTCGATAACCATCTTATTCCTAATCGTCCACAGGGTCCAGGACAATGCGGCAAACACTGTCCAGAAGAGGCGTCTACCCCTCCCGGGCCTGTTAGGCTGGGTTTCTAGGAACTCCCCTAGGTCTAGGGCCTGCCATGCAGGCCCCAGCGCCTCACCGGTAAAGTTCCACAGAAACCGGGCCGCGGGACAAGCAAAGAGGATATGGGTTCCTGTCTCCGGATCCCACATAACGGACATAAGCCGTCCCCCGGTCCTTGACGTATCGCAACCTCCACCCCAGAGGGTAGGCGGTTCCTGAGCAACTGCCAAACGAAGATCTTGATTTTCAGCGGGATCGGGGACTTCCACAAGTGGGTCGCCCATGGGCTGTGGAGCCCTGTGAAAAGGCCCCGATAGGCCGACTTCACGGAGAAGCACCCGGACGGCGCGAGACGCCAAGAGATCCGATCCTGGCCCCCTGGTAGTGAGTCCGGGAGGGAATCCCGCAGCTCATTCCAGGCTGCCGCCTCGGCCTGTCCGAATGTGCGCCAGAACGAGATGTTCCAGGACCCATTATGGACCGCCGAGGCCACCATCAGGGCAGGATCAGAGCAAATGGCAAAAAGGGAAGGGAACTTGACCCGTAGGGGTAAATCATCCATCCACGGGTCGTGCCAAAAGAGGTTGCCCTCCCCATCCCAATAGAGAAGCGGGCACCCATACGGATCTCATGTTTGATGGCTTGGATGGCCCGCCAGAATTGGGAGCCGTCCTGACGGTCACATGCGAGGAGGGGGCGACCCTGTAAATATTTAGCTCTGATGATCTGTAGCCATAGCCCCCCTCCTCCCTAAGTATCCGCCACACCCACCGAAGCATGAGAGCTTTGTTCATCTTGCGGGAGGACAAGATCCCTATGCCCCCTTTATCCTTGGGGGTACAGAGATCTGCCCATTTGACCATGTGGTACTTTTGACGCCCATCAGAGCCCTGCCAGAAGAATCTAGAAAGCTCCTTATCAAAGGAAGCATGAATGCCCTCCGGCAGGGTATATAAGCCCATCATATACATGGGGAGGCTGGAGAGGCACGAATCAATAAGCACGGTTTTACTTCCCTTAGAAGTAAAACGCCCGCGCCATGGTTCAGCCTTCTGCCGAACCCTCCCCACTAAGGGCTCCAGATCCCTAATGAGGATCCTAGACTCGCCTAGAGGCATCCCCAGATAGGTAATCGGGAATGAGGCCAACCTGCAGTTGAGGTTGTCCGCAATCCGCTGTTGCTCCTCCGGAGAGAAGCCCACAACCAAGACTTCACTCTTGTCAAAGTTAATCTTGAGGCCAGACATGGCTTCGAAGCAGAGGAGGAGGAACTTCAAATTAACAATGTCGAGGTCCGATCCCTCCACCATGATCATGGTGTCGTCAGCATACTGGATGTGGGTTACCCCACCTCCAGGGATCAGATGCCCAACCACACCAGAAATGTGGCCGGCCATCTTGGCCTTGTCCAAGACAGCCGCCAGGGCATCCGCGGCAAGGTTGAATAGGAGGGGGGATATAGGATCCCCCTGCCTGACCCCACACGATGACCTAAAGTAGGGGCCAATGGCTCCATTAATGTTAATCGCGGTGTTGCCAGACATCACCATCTGCATCACCCAACTGATGAAGCGATCGTCAAACCCTCTACGCTCGAGGACTTGACGGAGAAAGGCCCAGTCCAGACGATCATACGCCTTCTGGAAATCCAGCTTAAGGAAGACACCCTTAAGGCATCGAACCTTTACCTCATGAACAATTTCATGAAGTGCCAGAATTCCATCATGGATGAAACGTCCCTTAAGAAAAGGCAAACTGGTAGGGGTGTGTCAACCGCTCCACCACCGGTGCCAACCTAGTTGCGCACACCTTGGTGAAGAGACATTGGATGACATTAATCATTGTGATAGGCCTAAACTGGCGAATATCCGTAGCCCCCAGAACCTTGGGGATAAGGGTAATCACGCCGAAGTTCAATCAAGACATAACCAACGTTCCAATATAGAACTCTTGGAACATTGGCATGATCACTGGTTCCAAACTATTCCAGAATTTCTGGAAGAAGGCGACAGGAAGGCCATCCGGCCCAGGAGCCGAATTCGCCTTCATATCCATAACCGCCCTCCGAACCTCTTCCCGCAGGAAGGGTTGCAGAAGTATACCATTCTTGTCACTCGAGACTCTCGCCCCTAAAGGCCAAAAATCAGGAGCTAAAGCCACTCCAGTACGGGGACCTGCCGCAAAGAGGTCCCCGTAGAAAGAGTAGATGTGAGTGGAGAGGGCAGTCTCCTCCTCTAAGAGATGTCCGTCTGCCCACAAGTATGGTATAGAGCATTTACGGCGCCTCCCATTTTCAATGGCGTGGAAGTAAGCCGTGTTAGCATCTCCGTGTAGGATCCAATTCTGGCGACTTCGTTGTCGCCAGAATAGCTCTTCACCTTTATAGATATCCGTAAGGGATTTCTCCAAGGCATAACGCTGGAGCCACTCCTCAACGGATAGGCCCACCGTATCAGATGCCTCATCCATCGCCTGGATACGGCCGAGAAGAGCCGATTTCCGTGATCGGACCTCAGCACCCATATTCGCTCCCCACCCACGCATAGACTGGCAGACGACCTTTGCACAATGGTGCCAAATGTCAACCGCATTATATGCCCTAGGGGGGGAAACGGCAGCCGATCCCCACTTAAGCATAACCGCCTCCACGAAGCCTGGCATACCCAGCCAGAACTCCTCAAAATGGAAGCGGTTATGCCTTGGTGGGGCCCCTCCTCCTGAGGATAGGAGGACGGGGGAGTGGTCTGAGCCAACCCGAGTCAACGCCCGAAGCGAGCACAGGGGGAAGGCAATTTCCCACTCCACCGAAACTAAGACCCGGTCCAGAACACTCCGGGTCGGCTCAATTCGGTTATTAGACCAGGTATAGCGAGCCCCTACCCGTGTGATCTCCCGAAGGGCCAGGTCTGCGATACAATCGTTGAACATCTGCATCCGCGGTATGTCCACATTACCAGAGCTTTTGTCGTCAGGTGAGCGAATCAGGTTGAAGTCCCCCCCACCACTACGGGGATAGGACAACGCTCCACCTTCGACTTGAGCTCGGCCAAGAAGGCTGGGGACCTCCGATGGTCCGCGGGGCCCTAGACAATGATGACCTCCCATTGGAGGTGGGACTGTCTATGGGTGAGCGACATGCTCATGAAAAATTCCCCGCGGTCCATGTCATCCACCTCAAAGGTGTCCTCCTTGACGCCAAGGAGGATACCCCCAGAGTGTCCCGTCGCCGGGAGCCATTGCCACGCAAATTTATGGCAACTCAGGCTCTCCAGCTCCGCAATCGAGAAGTCGTACCTAATTGTCTCTTGGATCCCAACAATGTCTGCATTCTCCTTCCTAATATAATCCGTCAGCTGCCATCGGCGGCCGTCTTGCCCGAACCCCCGCATGTTCCAAATGAATAGGTTGACATTCATTGGATCACCTCGGGGGTGGTCCCATTACGGGGGACCGATCGGGCCCTACCAGAGGTCGAGGGCCTGGACACTGCTTTAGGAGGCCGTCCACGTCGCTTCCCCAACCGGGAGGAAGCAACGGGGACGTCCCCCTCGGGCACAGGAGATACACCACTGCCGGACCCCGGTGCCGCCTGCACAGGTCCAGCGGGTGTGGGGGCCCTTGCCGCTCAAGCTCAGACTGAGCTCTAGCCGACGCTAGGGCCCCCTCGTAGATCTCCTTCGCCTTAATCGCAGCAATCTGCTCTAAGCGGGGTCCTCGTTCCCCGCGGAAGACCACGCCACAATCTGTCGCCACCTGTGCCAAGTGCTCGAGCGGAACCGAATCGAGAACCGAAAAACGAGAACCAGACGGGGGGGGAGGAGGTGGGGTAGAAGGGGGAGGCTTAGACCGGGTAGTACCTGAACCAACATCGCGAGCCGCCGCCCGATGCTCCGCCAGCGCCGCGACCGTAGGCTCCACCACCTCAGCCCCGGCCCTAGCCCGAGCAAGCCGGGAGCTGTGCCGAGAAGGGGGTGGTGGGGAGGTGTGGAGGCGATGAGGAGGGCGGGTCTTTGCGCCGGCCACGGGGGTGTCGGGGAAGACCGTGGCCTGTTCCAAGATCGGGTGATCCGGCGTAGCGGGGACCACAGGGGCCACCCTAGGAGGGTCAGCCGGAGGAGTGCCAGGCGAGCGATGGTAGCACACCATCCCGACAAAGCGTGGGGATTCAGGAGGCCGGACCTCCATCCCCACACTCACGCAGTCCTCCTCTCCCTCCGCCACCTCCTGCAGCGAGGGAAGAGGACCAAGCGCCGTGGAGATAAGGCCCGAGAGGTCAACGGATCCCGGACCCTCACACAGGTTAGACCCGTACTGAGAGAGAGGCAGCCCTAGAGTCGAGGACGGGTCGTCGCGAGGACACAGTGGGGGCGCCACGGAGGGGAGAGTTGAAGCAGACTGGCCAGGCGGGCCAGGCGGGGGAGCAAGGGCCTGAGCCGACGCGGAGGACGCCCTCCTGCAGAAGGATGCGGCGTGGCCGAAGGCACACTCCCCTCAGGAAGGGGACGAGAGTCCTCACCCCCCTGGCATTGTCAGACTGGTCCCC
Source organism: Puccinellia tenuiflora (assembly GCA_012064385.1). Classification (NCBI taxonomy): domain Eukaryota; kingdom Viridiplantae; phylum Streptophyta; class Magnoliopsida; order Poales; family Poaceae; genus Puccinellia; species Puccinellia tenuiflora. Next base: position 500,497 of record QRDG01001282.1, read on the forward strand.
CCCCCCCCCCGAGGACTCATCCTCCCCCGAGGAGTCGCTGTGGTCCGGGGAGTGGCGCGAGGGTGGGGATGGGGACCTCGGCCGGTCCCCCTCCGACTCCACCTCCAACACAAGAGACCGCCCCGCCCCGTCGAAGAAGAACGGCGGCAGGGGGCCGCCATCAAACAATAATCTCGAAAATTAATATCTCAAAAACATGCATCGTAGCCGGTAAAATAAATCGTGAACCGCCACTGGTCCTAGCGCTTAAGTCTACGGTGAAACGCCAGAGGCAATGGCGTTGGACCTGGGCTGCAAACGCCAGAATGTTTGGCGGTTTTGAAAAGGGTCAGATTATGCTAAACTTTAAAATTTGGTTTATTTACCGTTAAACTTTCATCGTAGGGTCATTTTTGTTGACCCGGCCGCAAAACGAAACACAAGGGCGCTCACATGTTGGGTGTACAGCAAACATTTGGCACACCTTTCGCTCTCTCTCCCTTTTTTCCGGAGAAAATGACAGAAAACTACGACATTTGGGGCAGATGTGTCACGAAACTACAACTTTTGGGGGAAATGACACATAACTACATCTTTTGAGGTATGGTCGTGACGCGGAGCACTGATTCGTTGTTTTGCTTGTGCTAACCCGTTTTCTGGCTGGTGGGCTCCATTGTCAGGTATAACGTGGCATAAATTTTTCACTCTGTTTGCCTTAACTGTTAAATGAAACATAGGGCCCACCCATCAGCATCTTTAGACATACTCTCCCACCTGGACATTGCATCGAACACCTTGCGTGCGTGGTCTCGCTCGTTCGTCGCCTGCCCAGCTCCTCCTTCTAGCTCTGTAGCTCCAGCTAGCTCTGTAGCTCACGACCACATTGGCAATGGTGCCGCTCTCTCCCCTGCTCCTCCTCCTAGCCGCCGCCTCCCTCTCCCCGGCGCCAGCCGCGGCCCGCTTCACCTGCAACCCCGCTCCGTCCCCCGTCCGCGTCCGCCTCCCCTGCCTCTGCTCCGGCGGTGCCGGTGCCACCTTCCAGCTCCCCACCTGCCGGGTCCGCACGGGGAGTACCCTCGACGCTGTCGCCCGCGGCGCATTCGCTGGTCTCGTCACGTACTACGACATCGCTGCAGCCAACAACGTGTCCGACCCCAACCGGGTCACCGTCGGGCATTAGCTCTGGGTGTCCGACCCCATCCGGGTCGCCGACGCTCCGACGCGAGCTGAAGGCTGCTCACGTCGCGCCGCCGCCGCCGTGAACTTCGCCCGAAGCCGCCTGTGCCGACCACTCCCTAGCCCAACACGCCGACAACCACGCTTGTGGGGAGCTCTTCGCGCCGCCGGCCCGAGGTGGTCCGCGACAGGGGCTCCACCGCGCTAGAGGTGCTCCGCAACATGTGCTCCTCATCGGATCCCTCCCGTTCTTGGAAGATGGTGCAGCGCGCAGGCTCATCTCAAGCTGCACTGAAGGTGTTTGATACAATGCCCACCAGCCAGGAATGGTGAGAATAAGTGTGTAGATGATGACGGGTGGGTCCTACGTCCAGTTTAACGGTCGTCAGCTTCTCACGCTTAACGGCCCTGGCTCCGTCCGTTAACGTTGTGCCACGTCGGTCCTGGCAATGGAGCCCACCAGCCAGAAATAGGATTAGCACGAGCAAAACAACGAATCAGTGCTCCGCGTCACGAACATACCTCAAAAGATGTAGTTATGTGTCATTTCCCCCAAAAGTTGTAGTTTCGTGACACATCTGCCCCAAATGTCGTAGTTTTTTGTCATTTTCTCTTTTTTCCGGCCTGTCCGCCCTTTCCACCTCCCCACACCACAAAACTCTCCCACTATCTCCTATTCTCCTCTCTCCACGCCGGCCACCTGCTAGAGTGCTAGTGGCATGGGCTAGGGAGCCCTATGCCTCGCGTGCATGTCCGCGCGGGCGCCGACATAGGCATGGAACCGGCCGCCTCGGATGTGGCAGAGTGGGGGGCAGAGCGCGCGGAGGTTACGGGGCCAGGTCCCGGCGAAGAAGACGCGGCGCACGGACCGGGCTGTTCTCCTAGAGGAGGCGGCCGCCGTAGGGAGGGGGAGGTGCCGCTGCGGCTGCGGCTCGGGAGGCCGAGGCGGCGGGCGGGGCCCGGCACGCCGGCACCGTCGTGGAAGTTGGAGGCTTCCCCGGGTTCGCCGGAGCGGGGAGGAGAGGCGGAGATGGCTGCTGCTCCGGCCCCGAGGAGGAGCTCTGCGTCCTCGGCTTCGGCGCGGCAGCTGGGCGCCAGCCTGTGGGAGATCCACGACGTCACGCGGGAGGGCCGGCGCAACGGGGGGCGGAGGCGCCGGAGCGGGAACGGGCTCGCCGGTGGCGGCGTCGATGTGGATAAGGTGAGTATTTCAGCAGTTTGGTTGTATTGTACTACAAAGATGCCAGAAACTGCGGTTAGTTAGTTGTGCTACAGCGTGTCGTATTGTCGTATAAGAATCAGTTTGGTAGTATGAATTACTTGACTCCTTCACAAATCACAACAAACATGCAAATGGGTCAGCTGTCAAAAACATTTGGATTGAGTGTAAACTTTATGTGCTCCCTGGTAATTAGTTCTGCACAACAAGATTACATCCATTCCAAGCAGGTCGTAGTGTTATCCGAACCAGACGGGTGCAACCATTTTTGCGATTCAGTTTATGTGTTGTTCTGCACATTGTTCGTCATTAATTGGGCGCATATAATAAATTTGTGTGGGTAACGTTTGGTGCTCTTGCTTGAATTGATTTTCTTTGGTACCACTGTCTTTGACCTCCCACCAATTCAGCATTCGCTAGGTGGATAGTGTGGACCTTTCTAGTCTGTTGAGGACCTTGAGGCATTAGTACCATTGCTTCAGAACGGAGAAAACTAATTGCCTGTCAGAACTTAAAATTGAGCAAACTGGGCCAGAGTCTAAGTTTGTGCAAATAAAAGATAGTGTGGACCTTTCTAGTCTGTTGAGGACCTTGAGATATGGCTACAGTTTCACTATACAATTGTTTCAGAATTGGAAACTAATTGCTTGTCGGAACTTAAAATTGTGCAACTAAGGAGTATAAGTTTGCGCAAATAAAAAACAGAGTATTACGTGCTTCTATTGCTGGACACATGCACATCATTATTCTTCAATATTTGGTGTTCTCTGTGCTGGATGTTCTCTCCCCTTGATGTCAGAATTCATATGCATATGCTAAGAACATACATCTGAACATTGAAGAGATCCTACCTGCTAGATGTGCAGAAGTTTGTTGTTCGCTATTCCTTAGTCGTCTGCAGTGGCGCGGCTGTTAATGGAGCCTTGGCAAGACTAACTGCTGTGGCATTAGCTAGCATTTGCGCTAAGAAAGTTCCTTTCTAGCCCCTAAGGTATCAATGTTCCTTAAGAGAGGTTGGTCGTACGAGCCCAAGCGGCCGCGTGGAGTCGCCGGGAGGTGGCTCTGCCGTCTGTGTGCTGAATTTATTACAGTATATGTGGATTGCACTAGTCCTTTCGTATATGTGGATTGCACTAGTCCTTTCCATCAGATTGGAATTATCGTTGCGTTGGCTAGTGCATGAAGCTTGACAGAATTTACTGTTATCTTATCTAGAGTAATTTAAATTTGTTTTTTTAAAGTTACTCTTTGCTAATTCTTTTCTTCTTTGCCATTCAGCCTCAGAGTTCAGGTGGCTTTGGTACGAATCTTGCAGATTCATCTGACGATCTACGTAAGTTGCATCAAGAAAGGAGTCATGCAGTACAGCCTTTTTCACCTGCAAGTTATACCAGCTCAATCAGGGTGTGTATTTTCTCCCCTGTTACCCTTTTTGTTGCTTCGGTGTCCTTTGTGGGCATGGTGCTATGTGGTACTGTGTACTACTAGGAACAAGATATTTTTTGTTCTCATGATTTCCTCTGTTTTCTCGTTGTGCATGAATCTAGTAAAAAACATGTTTAGAGTGGAAGAGTGCATTTTAGCATGCTTTATGAAGATTTTATTGAAAATTCTAGCACAATAGGACTCTAGTTTATGCTCCTATTATTGAAAAGAAACTATGATAGCCTGAAAGTATCTGAACAGTGTTTTAGTTTGTTTTACTGCTGTTTTGGCTATTTATTCTTTGTTTGGATGAACAAAAGCATGATTTTATTTTAGTAATAAGGACAAAAAAGAAAGAAGTTATCTCGTGGTAGTTTGCCTGTTTCACAAATTGCTTCTATTTTGGACAACTAATTTTTTTCTTCATTCATTGATGCAATTGAATACGTTCTGTTTGTAGCTCTGTCTTCAAGTTGGAAGAATTGCATGATCAAACACATTTCTAAAAACGACATGATTCTGTACCTCTCCATTTTACAGGGGTCCAATATAGACCAAGGTATCAACCTAGGTCATGCTCTGGATGTCAAGGGTGGAACAAGGGTACCAGGTTATAACCTTAATACGTCAACCGGACTATTGAAGGTTCTAAATAGAATTTGGAGCCTGGAAGAACAGCAAACTGCTAATAAGTCAGTGGTTAAGGGCTTAAAATTAGAATTACAGCAGGCGCAGGCACATATTCAAGAACTTAAGCAAGAGAGACGAGGATACCGCCATGAAGTTGCTTCACTAATGAGGCAACTCTCTGAGGACAAAATTGTTCGGAAAAATAAGAATCAAGACAAGATTGAAGGAGCCCTTTGTTCCCTACAAGATGAAGTAGAGGATGAGAGACGGCTTCGATGGCATTCTGAGGATCTCCACAGGAAGTCTGGCATGGAGTTATCTGAGATAAAATCAGCATTTCTGAAGGCACTTAAGGACCTGGAGAAGGAGAAGAAAACAAATGGCCTCCTGGAAGACCTTTGTGATCAGTTTGCATTGGGAGTCCGGAACTACGAAGATGAAGTCAGCATGCTAAAGCAAAGGCATGTAAATATTTATGAACACAAGTTTGATAAGTCCGTGCTTCATATTTCGGAAGCGTGGCTTGATGAAAGAATGCAAATGCAAAATATTAATTTCCATGAAGACTTGCTGCAGAAACCTACAGTAACAGAGAGGCTGAGCAGTGAAATCGAGGCCTTCCTTCTTGCTAAAACATCAGCTAGCTCTAAGAATAATGTCAAAGGCATGAATGATACTAGGCGAGATTCTAGCTTACGTCAGCAATCCCTTGAGTCTGTCCATTTGAATGGAACCACAAGTGCTCCTCAGGCAGCTGAAGATGACGACGATGATTCTGTTGCTAGCGATTTGCATTGCTTTGAGCTGAACATGCATGGAAATGGCAACCGGGATCATCACCATAGAGGACCTCACAGAAGTGGCACAGCTAGCATGGATGAACCAAAGAGATCAGGATACTCTTACAGTACAGCTGGTGAAAGTTCGCACATTTCGCATGTGCCAATGCATGCACAGAAAGACTCCCACAGAAGTGCTGGAATTGCTCCAGAACAAGTGCTGAATGAGATCGGTTATAACAGGAAATCTCGAGGATCACACGTTGACTCGTTAAATCATAATTTGGACTCCCGTCCTGCTGACTGTCTGGGCCAGGAATCCCTCGATCATTACTCCCGAACAAGTCTGTTTTGCGAAGGCACAAATTCAGGGGATTTATGTAATCCCCACAGTCCAGCATGGCGACAGAACTACCAATCCACGCCTTGGGGACACGAGATACTTGAATGCTCACCGGAGCTGCCAGTAGGGTTGAAAGAGAACACCCTGAAGGCAAAACTACTTCAAGCACGGCTAGAAGGGCGGCATGCCCGGTTGAGGGCGTCAGGAGGTTCATTATCCAGCAGGAGAAAATGAGTCGTTGCAGTTTCCGTGCAGCAAATCAGTTGTGCAATACAGACGACTTATGTACCTGGACCGGACATTGCCTTCTGTTGGTAGATCCTAGTAATACTGTGCATTGCAAGCTGCGGCAGTATGTGAATCCTTTGTAACTAAACCTCTATGTAAATTAGCTCTTTAATTAGCTGTCCAGGGGATGGTTGAGGAGGCCAATAACTCAACTTTGAGAAGGTTTTTGTGTATGGCACTTGCATGCTGATAACCTTTCTATATTTTTTCCCACGGCAAGTCGTATGACTATTTCCTATGGCACCCATTCATTCTTCTGCAGAGTGAAGATTAGTGGTATGGTGACCAGAATAAAAGCAGATCACTAGTGAAGTACAGTATCTACTACTCATGGGTGCACATTGCTCATGTGCACCTTGAGGGCTTCTTTGAATCATAGGATTAGAGAACAAATGAATTGGAAAAAGACAGCAATTCGATAGAAATGTAGATGCAAAACAAAGGAATACAAAACAGAGGAAAAGTGAAGGAATAGTCATTTCGATGGAACACAGGAACGAGTGTAAAAAAGAGTTTAGAGTGGATGTTAAAATTCCTATGGCTTGAGATGTAGGAATGCAATCCGCAGGAATTTTAGAGGTGTCATTCGTTTGATTTAAAGGGCTTCCTTAGAGAGAAAAAAATCATATAATTGGAATCATCCAATATTTTTATGAAAATCTTTCAATAGAAATTCGAAACAGCTCCCGAGCTCACATGCTCCTGGCTGGTTAGAATTTTTTTTATAAAATAGTTATATATTTTTTATAATTCTAAAAAAAGACAAGAAACATATGGCATTTGTACATACGTGCAAAGTTTTTGTGATGCTCCGTGAGAAAAAAACAATGGTCAAAATAGGATTGTGAAAAATATATTTTTAGAGTACTAATTTTGTTTTTTCTGCCGAGAGCCCCACAAATGTCATTTCATTACGAAAATTAGCACATATATATATAGAAAATATGGATATGCTTGTAGAATTTTTTTTATAATAGTTTACAATTGTTTTTTTTTTCTAACCAACCATGAGCATATTAAGCTTGGGAGCTAAAAATGTGATCCCATCTTTCCACGAAACAGGCTTTTCGCCCAGCTTTACAAATAAAGCAACATCCAACAGACAACCACCGATACAAACGCAACACTACACATGCTGGGGCAGCAGCAAACACACTCCCAAGGACACGAAAAGAAAAAACAAATGGAGACATAGGCGGATCGACTAAACTACTGTGACCCGCATCCGCTGCGCCCGCAAAGAAAGAACCACCACGCTCCTAGCACCGAAACGTCAAGTACCAAGCAGCACCTTGAAGAAGGAAAGCACCGCTTGCTGCCCGGACCAGCGAGCTGGCCCTAGGGTTTCCCCCGGCACACAGGGAAGCGGACAGAGGGTAGCCACGACGCCCTTCAGGAAGGGATGATGCCACCCGAAGGCGGCACCGCGTCGGTGTCAGCCGAGCCGACAAGGATTTCTCCCGAAAAAACCCTTTCCGCAATCCCGGACGATCCGAAGCACAGAAGCCCGTGAGAGCGAGACCTCACCACCACCTGGCACACCACCCGCCAACATACGCCACCACGGACACAGAGCCACCATCGTCGTCTCACCGAAGCCAGCTTCTCGAGGTCTGCAAGATGGAGGCGAGGAGTAATTTGAGTCGGAGTCAGCAGTACCGCGGCCGCGCGGGAGGGAACTGCCGGGGGCGGTAGTCGACCGGACGCGGCAGCAAAGCACACCGGTCCCCTTCAGGTCCGGTCACGCTACCAGACCTAATGGGGTCCGACATGTCCCAATCAGGCCCGTAAAGTCCGCCGCCACGCTGCAACAGGTCGGCCGCAGTCGCCGATTTGAACCCCTACTCGATTTACAACCCTACCATCTGCAGAGCGTTCTGCAAGGCAAGCCAGCCCGCCTCGACCCAGATGCGGCTCGACGGGCCCAGATCTGGGCCACTGGGCTCTGCCGGCGCCGCCTGTTGAACGCCGCCACGCGCAGCACTGCGCTGCTCCGCAGGTCCACGCCAGCACCGCCGGAGAGGCCGCTCCCAGCCACCGCCGCCGCCCCTAAGATGCACCGCCGCAGGGATCCGCCGCCCCGCGAGGCATCCTCTGAGTGCGCGGGGAGAGAACGGCCGCCGCCGCCGGCACCGCCCGAGCCGCGCTCGGCGGCTCGCGCCGACGGCGGCGGGAGGGGAGAAGGTGGGAGGGGGCGAAGAGGGAGGGAAAGGTGGCCGCGCCGGCCGTCGCGGGGGCGGCTTGGACGCGGACACGGGGAGGGAGGAGGGGGGAGGGAGGGGCGACGGCGCGGGCCGGCCGCCGCCGAACGCGGGCGGCTAGGGTTAGGTCGCGGTCGCGGGAGGGAGAAGGGTCTGTTCCCTATTGCTGGATCGGTCTTTCGCGATCCCATCTTTCAATCCAAGAGACCCTGAATGCGTTATAGCTGAAGTTATGCGTCCGTAGACTGAGATTGCAAATGAATCTCTCTAGAGGATTGATTTTTAGCGCGTGCTATACTGCTATAAATACATTATACGACATGTTTTTAGATATATACTCCTGCCCCTTTTGACGATGTGCTATGATGATTTTTTTTTTTTTGAGGAATACTATGATGATTTCTTTGATCTTCGTCAACATACACACGTTTAAAAAATGAAAAACCACGACCAGGTTAAAGTATCTCAAAAAACAAAAATGACCAGGTTAAAGAAAAGAAAGAAAATCCCAAGTCCAAATTCCGACATGACATCTAACTATGAAAGCACATGCTTTCCACGCTGACGCGCCTTTCCCAATTCCACCCCTCGACTAACCCGTTATTATTATATAACCACCTTCCTTCCTTCCTCCTTCCACCTTCCTCCTTCCCCTCTCCTCCCTCGGCTTCTCGCCGGCTAGGGTTACGGCCCACCCGTCCAGCGCTTCCTCCCCCTCTGTACAGGCGGCGGAGCGCATGGCCGGCCGAGACGCGTCCACTGCGGTGGGGGAGGCGGAGATGGACCCGGACTTCTCGCCCGGGGACGGGGGGCCCAGCTTCGAATTCGCGTTTAATTCAGTCAACTTCTCCGACAGGGTGCTGCGGATAGAGGTCGTCGCCAGTGAAGACGCGCCCGGGTCCCGTCACGACGTTGCTGGAGGATCCCTCGCCGATTGGGCGCGCCACCGAAAGCGCCGTCGCGAGGAGCTCGCCAAGGAGAAAGGTAAAATTTGCTGTTTAACCACCCGATTGAATTATGTTTTTTTTTTCGATTTGTGGCCTATTTTCGTATGTGGCAAAAAGGGAACAGCGATAGAAGAGAATTCTTATATTTGTATGTGGCACTGATATTTTTCAGCGGCCTAATAAGTATCAAATTTGTTCACTAGACACATAGCAATTTTATCCTCTATACACGTGCAAATAGAATGCAGCAAATCTTTAGACACATATTTGTTTGACATGAAATGTAGAATAGGAGAGAGATAGCTTTTTGGCTGATACATAGCCCAAGGGTGACATCCCCATAATCCTCTTGGGGTGTGTCTGTTGAAAATGAGACATTTCAATGCTGCCCCATGAAATGTAGACCATTGTGTATTGACAACCTATCATATGATTGGCATGTGTTTTCTTATGCTCAATGGTGTATCTTCCTTGCATAGTTATCTCACATAATTTGTCCATTGTGCTTCAGCTTAATTACTGTATGTATATATAACGTGCCAATGTACTTGTTTATATAGCTAGTTATTCTCATCTGCAGAGTTTGCAACACATATGTCAGACCAGACAAATTGCAACGAAGTTGAAGCAGAAGAATGTGATGCATATGAAGAAAACCAAGAAGAACCTGTAGCGATGATAGAAGAATCTCCACCTAGCGTTGGTCCAGATGGTATGACAGCTGAAAGTTGTACTACTTATTGTCCTTGTAGAATTTTATTTTTGCGGGGCCTTGTAGAATGGTTTCTAAACTTAAGTCTTCCTGTACGAATAGCAATCAGAATTGTCATGTAAAGTGTTAGCTGTTTGAAAGGAAATTCTTGTTAGGCTATCATTAAAGCTTTTATTAGTAGGAAAATCTGGATTTCCATACTGAATTAATTTTCTTTTGGTCTAGGTTAGATTGAGTGATTGACATACCAGGTATTTCAGAAACGATTATTTTTGCGTGATTACTACGTCAAATCTGCAAATTGCTGACCTAAAATAACAATCGTTATGTAGGAAGAACATGTTATTATCATCATCAAATGTGTACATCGATGTAGAAACTGTTTCATGACCTCATTAGGGAAATGATGATTTCAAATGTTTGGACAGGAGAAGGGGCTCTCCAGAATTCTCTGCGATCCTGTTCTTGTTACACACATCTAACGTCAACATGACTGCTTTCGTTTTTGTTCATCTCTCTCTTGTTTTAATCTTTTAATTGAAAAACTTAAGGCGAATATTATCATGCTTGATATCACATAGGTAGTACTTCTTAAGATTGCGAATGACCTGTGGTACATTCCAGACTTCCAGTATTCAGTACTAGTACAGTCCTTTGTTTTGACTAGTTAGCCCATGGTTGCCTGTCTCACCATATGTGTAATATACTGTTAAGAAACCAATCCTAACAAGATAACCACCAACTCTTAGTTAACCCCATTTTTTTCTTGTTGGTGGCTTGAACTTGGTTCTGCTAGTTGATGCTTGCGTGGCATGAAATACTAATTAAACAGCTTAATACTTGGTGTGGTCATTGTTACTTGATTGATTTATGTGGAATCCTGATAGGATCCTTGGGGTAACATCATTGTTACTTTACTCAATAAGCTACAAGCTTGTGTAGATTGCTGGATGCAGTTTAAATGAGTTAGTCTTTTTGTGATGATTTTCTTCTCTTTTGCCATATTTCTAGGCCTCTTGTTTCAAGAAAATATTTCTAGGCCTCTTTGATTCACATGATTTCCAACACAGGAATAGGAAAGATACATGGCATATTGTTTCTCACAAGAATTGAGGGCACAGGAATAACTAAGTAATAGAAGTCGTTTGTTACATCATAGGAGTAACACAAATTTCCTTCAGGATTAGGTGCATCATAGTTGTCAATAGACACAAATGGAAATTTCCAAGAAGTTTGATTCTGTGGAAGTAAGAGAGTGCAAAGTGACCCATTAGAAAAGTTCTTAAGGATCTAATCCTAGAAATCAAACAAGGTCTATTGGAGAAAATCATAAGGGTTAAGATCCTACAAAATTCCTTTGATTGATTCAACCCTGTGTTGATAAAGATGAATATGCACATGGAGATGAACAAAGTGTTGCAAGTATTTTAATAATAAAAAAGCTGCCTAGTGACTCTGTTCTCTATCTTCGGCTCCCGTTTTGTGTTTCTCTCTCTAATCTTTGTATTGTGCAGGTGAAGAAGGACAAAGTATCGACTCTTGGACCGTTGTGAGCACACCAGTTTTACGAGTCAATACTATTTATATCAGTTCAGCTATTCTTGCTGCAAAAAGTCAGTTCTTTTACAAGGTAATTCTGATAATCTTCAAAATTGTGCTGATTCTGTAGTCAGTTTGCTTAGATTTCTAATAAGCTTCCTGCTTCTTAGCTTTTCTCAAACGGCATGAAAGAATCAGATCAGAGGCACGCAACACTTAGGATTACTGATTCAGGTAATTTGATAGCTAAGTGAACTTGTTCTTCCAGTTCCTATAGTTGATCCGGATTGGCTACTCGGTTGTATTATTATTTTCTTTGTTGTAGATAAAAAAGTATCATTAATTATGGTAGTAAAAGGATCCTGTTACCATGTTTCTGGCACACATTTTTACTAAATAATGAAATTGTAACAGAAACTCGGAAACATGGTCTTTTTTTGTTGAACGGTTCCGTTGAAACTTATGGCTGCTTGTTTTCATTCTACTTTTATCAGAGGAAAGTGCCCTTATGGAGCTTTTAAGCTTTATGTACAGTGGGAAGTTGACAACAACTGAGCCCACTCTTCTGCTCGACATCTTGATGGCCGCTGACAAATTTGAGGTTGTTTCTTGCATGAGGCACTGCAGCCAGTTGCTAACAAGCTTGCCTATGACACCAGAATCTGCACTACTCTATCTAGATCTCCCATGCTCCATTTCAATGGCCACTGCTGTTCAGCCTCTCACAGATGCAGCCAAGGAATTTCTTGCCAATAAATACAAGGATTTGACTAAGTGAGTGGTCATCAGATTGAGCTACTTATTCCTCTGTCCTTTTTTTTCATGGAAAGTATAGACATTATTCTCGGAAAGTCATTATCAAGGGCACTCAAGGTATGGTTTGTCTCATTTCAGGTTCCAAGATGAAGTGATGAATATCCCTCTTGCTGGGGTCGAGGCCATCTTGTCAAGTAATGACCTACAGGTGGCATCTGAAGATGCCATCTATGACTTCCTGCTCAGGTGGGCTCGTGCACAATATCCCAAATCGGAGGAAAGACGTGAGATCTTGAGTTCTCGTTACTTCCTCTAGTGCGCTTCAGTCATATGACCTGCAGAAAATTGCGGAAGGTCCTGACATGCACTGATATAGACCACGAGCAAGCAACTAAATGTGTCACGGAGGCCCTGCTATACAAAGCCGATGCGCCTCACCGTCAACGTGCTCTCGCAGCAGATTCAGTGACATCTCAGAAATTTGCAGAGCGAGCTTACAAGTACAGACCTCTGAAAGTTGTCGAGTTTGATCGACCCTACCCACAGTGTATAGCATACTTGGATCTAAAGCGTGATGAGTGCTCTCGACTCTTCCCGTCAGGACGGATATACTCGCAGGCGTTCCATCTTGCAGGACAGGGCTTCTTCCTGTCAGCGCACTGTAATATGGAGCAGCAGAGTACGTTCTACTGCTTTGGCCTCTTCTTGGGAATGCAAGAGAAAGGTTCAATGAGCGTGACAGTAGATTATGAGTTTGCTGCAAGGACAAGACCGTCAGGGGAGTTTGTGAGCAAGTACAAAGGGAACTACACCTTCACCGGTGGTAAGGCAGTTGGATACAGGAACCTCTTTGCGATTCCGTGGTCGACGTTCATGGCTGACGACAGCCTCTTCTTCATCGACGGCATGCTACATCTGAGAGCCGAGTTGACGATAAAGCAGCCCTAGTGAGATGCATTAGCCGCCTGACGTGCCTCTGCTCAAGTCCAGCTTTTCGTGGGTGGGTATTAGTGCCCAAATTCTATGTGCTGCAGATATCTTCTTGTTTTCTCAATGCGCTTAATACTTTTGTTGATAGACAGTTTGGTAATGACAAGTTAAAAGGCTACAAGCCCCCCCTTTTCCTTCACTTCGAAGGATATATATTTTTTGTGTCAAGAACTCCAGATATTGAAAAGGTGATACCAGGTGGTGATGTAGGAGGTGCAACTGAAATACCAAAACCTGATCGCTGAGGGTGCTAGACTCTACCCAGAACCTGTGTTGGTTTTTTCTCCCCATTTTCAATTTGCGACAAGTATTTCGGCTCTTGTTCAGTCATTCAGACTAGCTGGTACACACCATCATCATCGTAATAAGTTGGATGGAACAAACTTAATGACTTAATGTCAATATTAAATAAGTTGCGTAGTATATAATGTTACTCTAGTTTTAGCTGGTACGCTAGCCAAGCTGACGATAAAACTTAAAAGCTCTCCAACATTAAATTGGTGCCTCCACCTGGGGGGCCGGCATTGCCAATCTTGCATGCGGAGAAGCGCCTCGTTCACTGAATTTATCCCCAGTTCACCTGAATTTTACTACTCCTACTCATCTTGCATGCGGATAAGCACCTCGTTTCCAACCCAGCCAAGGCTTCATATGGACAAAGCTGACAAATCTAACTCGCAGAATCAATACTCCTTTTTTTAGACGCAGAATCGGTCGCTATACGATACGCACGCGTAGACGTCGAGCGCTCCAGCTTCACGAGACAAGGACCGTGCAGCGCCCCCACACGAACAAGCTAGAGAATGCGAAACGAGCCGAGGGGCGTCGCTGGCTAGCTACGCGGTCGCCGTCGGCAGGGACGACGACGGCCGACGGCCCAACGGCGCCTCTAACAGCGAGACGCCATCCCCCGGCCTCCTTCACCTGCGCAGCGCAGAAACAGCCGGTTTTCCGTGCTGTTTTTTCTTCGCTGTCGCTGTCCCGTGGATCCGATTCTTCCCTTGCTTCCTTCTTTGTCGGTGCACCGCATCCGCTGCTTTTTTTTCCCTCACGGCCTACTTGATTCGCCGTATTAAAAAAACATAGGAATAGAAGAAAATGTACAGGTTGAAATGTGTATATCTTTTTTTAGAACTTGTAGGAAATAATAATAGATGTGGCTTGCAACATTATAACTCATACTACATTATTTGCTCATGGAATTGTACTCAATAATGTATGAAAATCACCTTTGCATTGGATATTGGTTTAACTCGTGGAATTTATCAGAGGAAGACGGTACAATATTTATGGAGTTACAATATTGTTTAAATACTGGAATTATGTGTCATACTTTGTATGTACAGCCCGGACACATGTATATTGGAATAACCAAGTAGGTTGGCTCCATGAATTGATAAAGCTTGCGAATCTGATATTTGTTCGATTTCGGCACACAACTCGCATGTGTGTGTTTGGGACTATGCAGATAAATTAGACTCCTTATATGCTACTAATGATCGTGGTTTGTTTAGATAGCTAGGAATCTTGGCTTAAATAGTCCATATGAAATTTATCTGTAGTTTAACAATTTGATTCAAACTGAAATTAACACTGTACAAATAGTTCCTAACCCTTGGCCTCAACAGATCATTGAGAGCGGCACCACGAAAAAGGATCGAGGAACAAGAGTTAGACTAAATTCGAAATAGAAACATACAATATATGGTGTTTGGTTTCCCTACAGGAAAAATACAAGAATAATTTTAAAGGATTAGGTGCAAGACATAATCGTCACCGAAAGCAACTTTTATTGTATCCAATTTCTGTGAAAAATTTAAGTTTTCTTTTTTACCAAAGAGACCCTTAAATTATGAGAAACACGCACTTGTGGTACATATGAACTTGCCACAATTGGGCACATTATGGGCAACTCCAATGACACCCCCAAACTGTCTCTATTTGTCGGCTTGGGGGGGGGGGGGGGGGGGGGGGTGTACTGTTTTAGGGCCCCCCGCCCCATGGACAACTTGTTCGGCTTGTGCCTTTTTTGACACATTGTGTGTGTTTGAATGTGTCCGCCTCCACGCCACAAATTGACCAAACGGTCCCACCCGTCAGCCACCCAGATCCATCCCCCACCCATTCTCTCTCCTATCCTGATTCCTCTCTCTCCCACCAAATCGCCGTCAACCGCTACCCCGTGTCCGACCACGTTGATCCACAAGCCATGTCCCAGCGTTGCTGTCAGATGACCTGCCTCGGGTTTCCAACGATAAACGAGCTCGGGAGACGCAAGGATCCGATGCAGCCGCGCTGCGTATGCCGTTCACCTCCAACGTCATGTGAGGCCGATTGAGCTCGAGCAGCGGCTCTGCCTTCGTAATTTGGCAGCAGCTGCTCAGATTCGCCGGCTGCAAATCCTCCAAGTTCTCGAGCTCCACCTCGGTTTCCTTTGTAGACAAGGTGTTTGGTCTTTTGAACAATAAGTCTTTAGCCATTGTTTCACAAACTCTCTCTGGTGACAATCAATGGACATTTTTGTGATCTTTGTCGCATTCTTTGATGCCCGGGTCATGGATAGTGGTGACGCGTTCTTCTACAACAAATTCAAGGAAACATCGGCTGGTGATTTGTACGATGATGAAGACATTTTGATCGTAGCGACGTTTCTCTCCTACAAGGAACTGCAAAATGCATTCCCCAAGTTTTCAAGGGAACCGAGAGATGCCATGATCGATAATAAAAGACCATGTCCAAATCCACAATGAGTACTTCAAGCGTGGTTGTATGCTACATCCTCTCCATCTTTTCCGGCGATTCTTCTAGATATGAAGACATGTGTTCATGCGGATTTTGCAGGGAGTGAGGACTCATGATGATTTACTTCGAAATGTAGAAAGATGTCGTTAGGAAGCTTTGGCTTTTTTGGTTATCAGAATTGCATTGGTGCTATTCAGATGCTTACGCATGGAGTTGTTGGTAATGTTGTTGATGAGTACATGTGCATAATTGAGTCGATATGTTTTGAAGCAATGCACACGTTCTAAAAACCGGTGGTTCAGGTGGTCAGCAAAAAAAATACTTGAGAGGACCCAATGTCACGGATACAACTCGATTGTTGGTGATCAATGCTTCAAGACGGTTTCCGGAGATGCGCATATATAAACGTAGACTGCATGCATTGGTTTGCTGGGATTTAGGTGGTATATGTCGTCTCTGGGTGGCATCTACTGTACTTGACTGCAAAGGAGACGGCTTGATGCAGGCTTACGATTTTCATCAAGGTGGGCACAGACCGAGATTTTGTTTTCCACATCGGCAGATCTGAAGCCCGTGACGTACCACTGGACAGTTTGACGCGGCACGTTGTTTTCCACATCGGCAGATCCTATATTGTGGAACGGAGGGAGTACGATCGGTCGTCATGAAAAGCGGAATTTGAAACGCCACGGCTGCAAGCAAAGCAAAAGCGGCCATCCGTCGGAATAAACTGGTCAGAGATCAGATCAGATCAGAAAGAAATCAAAATGTGAGAAAGAAACACAAACATGGTTAGAAAAAACGGACAGTCAGTTGGTCAGTCTGTACTTATCAGTGCTAGTGAAATTAAGGAATATGCTAAGCACTTTGTCCCTTTTCTCCTCGCTGAAGCTTCTTCAAATTCCCTGACTGGTTAATACGTACGTACTTAATAGTCTGTTCGTCTATCATCCTTTGGACTCTGGTTACCGACAAAAACTTGAAGATAATCACATCACCACTAGTACCAAATTAAGAGCAACCCCGAGTGAAGAAAACACAGTGGTCCGACTAAGTGGCTCTAGACGACCGCGTTGCAGTGTGAGTGCACGCCGACGTGTAATCACAAGCACGTTGCACGACGGCGATGGGCTTAATTTGCAATAATTGATTTGGTTTATCTATAGTATACATCACACACTGTACGTAATGATCTCGTTTATATCGTATACATGATTGGTGATTAGTGAGAGCTACGTCTTAACCACGACGACCAAGAGGTTGTAACGTTACAAATTAGCAGATGCTACATGCATCAATGCATGCGTACATCGGGCTGATGGACAGCGCGTCGCGCGCCGCGGCCCCACGCCTCCGTCTTTTCTCCAGTTCATGCGAATATGATGTACCATCCCCCTCTCTGACTTCTTGTTCGATTGATCACCGACAGTCAATCGGCTTCGCTCACACCTTGTATTTTTTTTTTCTTCACAAACACCAGCTCGCATTGTTCGAGGTACGAAGCTGACGCTGCAAGATTTCCTTTGAATTAACTATTCTGAACGTATCCCTTTCTTTTAACTATTTCTTTTAACTTGTGTGTGTAAAATGAACGATCAGGTAGAATTAGGGTCTACTCTGATACTCTTCCGAGCCCCATCGTTATCTATTTATATTAGGCACATATGCCGTGCTGACTATTACAAAGGAGTTGGACTCTAGGTCTCTTTACAATACATATACAAATACAAGACTATTCCTATTGTAACATTCTCCCATAATCACAACTTACTCAAGATGAGATTATGTTTGAACTCCTAGAAGGTACGCATCGGAAGCGGGTTTGTGAAACCATCAGCAGCTTGATCCTTTGAAGGAACAAACTGAATTTCCAACTCCTTTCTGAGAACTCTCTCTAACAAAATAGAAGTCTATCTCAATGTATTTTGCTCTTGCGTGAAACACAGGATTAGCTCACAAATACGTTGCTTCCAGATTATCACACCACAGACTCGGTGGTTGAGTCAACTTGACACCAAGCTCTTTTAGCAACGACTGCACCCATATCATCTCAGCTGTAGCATTCGCCAAGGACCTGTACTCCCGCGCTGTGATCTTCTCTGAAGACGACAGAGGTGTAGAAACTCATGTGCAACCCTACATGCCAGCTCGGGCTACAATATCATGAGTATACTTGGTCTATGTAAGAACCAGACCATCTCGAACTTTCTGAACTTCAATTCCCAGAAAGTAATGAAGATCACCAAGATCTTGCAGAGCAAATTCCTTCCTTAAATCTGTTAAAAGAGCATTTGTGGCGGCTTGTGAGGAGCTAGCAACGATGATATCATCAACATAAATGAGCATATAGATGGTGACGACAGCCTTGTGATAGATGAACAAAGACGTATCAGACTTGGAAGCAACAAAACCAAGTCTAAGAAGTTGAGAACTCAGCCGAGAATACCATGCACGAGGCGCTTGTTTGAGTCCATAGATTGCCTTGTCAAGTTTGCAAACATAATTTGATTTGAGTTTATGTTCATACCCAGGTGGTTGTCTCATATAGACCTCCTCTTCCAGAACGCCATGAAGAAACACATTCTTGACATCCAACAGTCGCAAACTCCACCCCCGAGAAGTAGAAAGTGCCAAAACAAGTCTAACAGTAGCAATCTTGACAACAAGACTGAAGGTATCCTCATAATCAATACCGTATCGTTGCTTGAATCCTTTGGCTACAAGACGAGCCTTATATCTGTCAGAAGAACCATCTGCTCTTTTCTTGATTTTATAAATCCAGCGACAATCAATTATATTTGTACCATGTCGCGGAGGAACCAACCTTCAAGTTTTGTTTTTCACAAGTGCACCATACTCCTCATCCATGGAATTTTTCCAATTTTTATTGTTCATTGTATCACGCAGATTTGTTGGCTCGGCAGAACCAGTCGAGAGACACCATCTAACAGTGTCGTCTTTATCTTCCTTTGGTTGATGAATTCCTTTAGAAGCACGAGTAGCCGGACGAGCTGGAGCCACACCAGTAGCTACACGTGAGGAAGTAGAAGAGGATCCCGTCTGCATGGCGTTGTCAGGAGCAGCAGGACTGGATGGCACGGACGTCGCAGTCGACGACGCAGATCCCGTCTCAGTGTGGGAGTGCGCTGCAGGAGATCCGTAGACGACGGTGTGGCCGAATGCGTGGTGTTGGGACCGGCCACAGAGGAGATGCGTGCAGAAGATCTCTCTGGCGCGGGTGTTGACGTGCGCGTGGCACTATGGCGACCTGATGCCGCAGGTGACACAGGCGGCGTATGATTGGGTGGCTGGTGATCCGAGATTGCAGATCCCGGAGCAGATCTTGACAGGGAATCGACCTCGTGTTCTGTATTTTCCTCCGTGTGCCAGAACCATATGATGATGTTTGAGCACTATTTTGACCTGAATTTTCTCCTGTTTGACGAGCCGCAACCTATGGAAGCACACAACCAGGTCTAGCAAGAGGGTTAGTAGCATGAGTATTAGCCATGTTGAAATCATCAAAAAATTCACTACCCTGCTCAAAAGGACGAAGGGAGGGATCAAGGAGAAGAATTTCTTCTTAAGTAAGGCACCAACATTAGGACGAAGAGACGCAAAAGGAAACACAGCCTCATAAAAAACGACATCATGTGAGATATATATGCGTCCCGTGGATACTTCAAGGCACTTAACACCTTTGTGACGAGGGCTATATCGCAGAAAACACAGTGTTTTGAACGAAACGCAAGCTTTCGTTTATTATAGGGATGAAGGATTGGCTAACACGCGCATCCAAAGACATGTAAAGAGGAATAGGATGGTCGAGTACCTAGCAGGAGGCGATGGACAGGGGTGTCATTCTTGATAACTTTTTTTGATTTTTTTTTTGAAATTAATTCAATCTTGATAACTTTGCTGGGAAGCATATTAATAAGATATGTAGCTGTGAGAAAGGCTTCATCCCAAAATTTTAGAGGCATGTGAGCATGTGCGAGAAGGGCTAACCCAACCTCGACGATGTGGCGATGCTTTTTTTCAGCAGCCATTTTGCTGGTGTGCATGAGGACATGAGACATGATGAGAGATTCCCTATGTTTGGAATAAGGCATTCAGTTTTTCATACTCTCCTCCCCAATCAGACTGCACCGTAAGACTTTTTCGATCAAGCTTACGTCCAACAAGTTTTTGAAAGTTCACAAAGGCAGAGAAGGCATCTGATTTTTTCTTGAGCAAATATATCCATGTAAACTTACTATAGTCATCAATAAAGCTTACATAATAGTCATGTCGACCAATAGAAGTAGGAGCAGGACCCCATACATTAGAGAAAACTAATTGAAGGGGCGCTGTAGATACACTAGTGGATACGGGATATGGAAGCTGATGACTTTTAGCCTGCTGACATGAATCACAAATTGAATCTATGCGAGAATCATAAACACACGGAAGTTTATTTTTGCTAACAATTTGCCTAACAATAGCTATGGAGGGATGACCGAGACTATTGTGCCACTTTTCTTGGGAAGGCTTGGTGGCAGAAAAAACATGCTTCTGCGTTGAGGACGAAGGGACCAAGGATGAAATAAGGGGATAAAGGCCACCGACACACCGTCCTCTATGAATTATTTTCTGTGTGACCTGATCGTTGATCAAAAAGAAGAAAGGATGAAACACTATAATGACACGATTATCAAGAGTAAAGCGATGAACAGAGAGAAAATTTTTGGATGCATGCGGAACATGCAAAACATTGTGAAGATGAAAATTTTGAGCAGGGTTACGAACAATTGACTGACCAACATGGGTAATTTTCATACCTTGCCCACTAGCGGTGTTGACCTTGTCGTAGCCCATATACTTGTCACAGACTGTCATGTTGTTGAGGTCACCGGTGATGTGGTGCGTGGCGCCCGTATCCTGGTACCAGTTAGTGTCCACGCCAGAGGCAGCATGAACCTCCTTGTCGCCATATGAATTATTATCATAGTCGTCAAACCGCCTACAACAGTCCTTGGCAGCATGGCCCTCCTTGTCGCAGATTTGACACGTGACGTCGACCCATGGCGAGGTGCGGCGGCATCCACATCCACATCCACGTCCACGCCCCCCTACCAGAGGGGCTCGTCCACCACCCCGTCCTTGTCGAGGCTGGCGACCGTCACGCCAATCATCACGGCGAACATTGCGCCGGTCATCACGACAATCACCACGGTCACCGTGATCACCACGCGTTTTGCCTGGGTTGTAGTTCTGGCGGGTTTGGCGTGAGGCAGCATTAGCCGACGTCTCAAAGCGACCGCCTGAGGTCTCCTGCTATAGCATCTCTTGGCGCTGCTCATAGGCTTGCAGCTGCGAGTAGAGGGCACTTAACGAGATGGTGCTGCCCATGCCGATGGCGGCAACTAATGAGTTGTAACTTCCGTCAAGGCCAACAAGGATGAAGGAAACGTGCTCCCAGTCTGTAATGGGGTATCCCGCTGTAGCTAACTCATCGACAATGCCTTGCATCATGGTGAGGTACACCGCAGTAGAGATCTGCCTCTTCTTGGTGTTAGCCAACACAATGCGAAGATTCGTGACCTTTGCTTGGCTTTGTGAGACAAACATCTCCTCGATTGCCTGCCAGATTCCGGCGGCGTGCTCGATCCGATGAACATGGGGCAGTACTTCACCGGAGAGTGATTGGAGGAGATAGCCTAGGACGATATGATCCCGGGAGATCCAGGCATCATAGTCGAGATTGGGGGCAGTCTTCTCTTTGTCCTTGCCGGTGTCATCTGTGGTCGCAACGACCATCGTCTTGTCCGGAGCTTTGTCGGTGCCATCAAGCAGCCCAACAAGTCGAGCTCCACGGATTGGCGGCATCACTTGAGCGCACCACATGGAGTAGTTCGCCCTGGTCAATTGTCCGACGGAGGCACCCCAAGGTTGATCACTTGGCTGGTCGATGAAGACGCCACGGTGCTGGATGCGCGGCCGAGGCGGGGGAGACCGGTGGCGGGGGTGGGAAACTAGGGTTTTGGCGATCAGTATTTTCGTCGGCGGAAGAGACGGTCTGATACCATGTAAAACGAACGATCAGGTAGAATTAGGGTCTGCCCGGATACTCTCCCGGGCCCCATCCTCATCTATTTATATTAGGCACATATGTCGTGCTAGCTATTACAAAGGAGTTGGACTCTAGGTCCTTTTACAATACGTATAGGAATACAAGATTATTCCTATTCTAACGGTGTGCTCCAAGCTCCCTTATGTTACCAGTAAATTGAGATTGTAAGTAATCGAGCTATGTTTTCATTGATAAGGGAAAGGGCTATTTGTACAAGTGTCTGGGACGTCTCCGAGAAGCGGCGCGCTTGTTCATAATAATAATTACATAATTAATTTTTTGTGGGGCTATTTTTTTGAATACTCCTCTTGGATAATTTATCATCTTTTTGGAAACATACGGTCTTACATGCCGCATATCTGAGCTCAATCAGATCAACTGCTTATACTACCTCCTCTTGCAGTTTATACGTGGAATAAATCATGTATTTTCAATCTGCAATAAGCCAATAATTGTCTCTTTGATACCTCATACGAGTAAAACCTTAAAAGGTAAAAACCCCATACGTTAGAACATAAAAAATGTCTTGTACAATTCCTTTTAAAAAACCAGGTAGATTTTTTTTGGTGATATCACAAATAATGATGTGCATATGTGTTGCCTCATTTTAAAAACACTAATGAAAACCTTAAGAGTAAACTCAAAAATAAAATAGAGTGCAATATGATGTGGCTTGAAAACTCCTTTGAAATCTTTTGGCAAAAATACATAAGGAGAAAGTGATATGGCATATCTGAACACTAGTATTTATATTGTCTCAACAAAAACCTTATGTCAGAAACCATTAGGGAAAACTCATGAAGGAAAGCAAAGTATAGATGATAAGATGATCATCAACATGTTATAATTTGGGAATTTACCCACCTGCTCTTCGCATTATATCAATACAATTGGCATTATCTTGACATATAATGAATGGTGATTATGATGGAATTTACAATACATTAAATCGGAAAAGACTTGCTACCCCCATGGGTAGCTACACACCCTAAGTTTGACCGAAACGTATATGCAACGGTAAAATGAGATTACTCAAGTAGACAAGGGGGGTGTCACTAGTAGAGTTGATAGAATTATTAAAAAGTATTTTGAAATTTTTTCGAATTTTTTTCCATCCGCTGTGATTTTTTAGTAAAGTTTGACCCAAAAGTCAACAAAAAAGTCAACTATGAAAAAAAGCTAAAAATGACCACCAAAAAATAATTTTTTGAAAATTCCGAAACCAGTTTTGTACACCAAATATCCGTGTTTTACTAGGAAAACAAGCTAAAACAGATACATACGGCTTGCATCTCCGGATAACGCATGGGTGTGTAGCTACCCATGCGGGTAGCAAATTGCATCTCTACATAAATTTGGATATGTTGCTTAAATTATTGAAGCTATTTTACAACTATTTGTGTAAGTAGGCATGATAGTCTATTTTGAAGATTTCCTTGAGAATGATCTACCAGTGAATCCATTATGTGATATCTCATCGTTAGGATAGTTGGCTAGTATATATCACACCATTGTTATATCTTGATTTTCCTGGTGAAATTAATAAAGACCTTTGTCGCTCATACTGATAACATAAGAAGAGTAAATTGAGATTGTAATCCTATGCTTACACTGATCAAGGAATCAAGTTTCTATATATACAAGTGCCTCGGGCGTACTTAAGATGCCTTTACACATAATTAACATATAATTGTGGCTCTAACATATTTGTAAAACTTCAATGGGAATACACCAACCTAGACGTACAAGGGTGACACATTTTTGTACGATTCTGAATTTGTAAAAACATGACCAACAAGAAATATTGCACAAATTCTAGGTTTACATAATTGTGTTACATACAACACATAAATAGAGAAAAATCGTTTTGTTTTAAAACTGAACTAAATCTAGAACTTTCAAGTTCTAAAAATATCTATATATGAGTATTTACATTGGTTGACAATGAATACACGTTCTCAAAAATAAATAACATATATACATCCAATTTAGATGACATATTGGGAGATTGAAAGGTGAGATATCTTGCGATTGAGGATGTATTGGGTCGGGATGATGGGAGATGGAGTTTCGGCTAGTGGTGGTGGCAATAGAGAAGGTGACAACAGCGGTGGTGGCGATGGAGGAAATGACAACCATGAAGTTGCTTGATTTATGGGGAACTGGATGCATTGTTTTGGTTATGTTTAATTGCTACTTGTTCTATGATGCTGTTGGATCGATAAAATGGGAATGGGGTGATAAAATGGAGATGGTGTGATAAAATGGGCATGGGAGAAGAATTTAGAATTTAGATTTTGAATGTTTATAATTTTAAAAATGTTGTGTAATGTTGAGTCTAAAACTTATTATGTAATATTAATTGGTGAGTGTGAGAAATTTTGTTGTTGAAGAGAATACGACAGGGAAGCCCCTACAGTGATTTTAGTTTTGAAATAATAAGAACCTAAATCTGTGTCTGTAAGGACTTGAACCTGGATGACTGGTTTGTACATCCACTTTCCTAACCAAGTGAGCTAGGCTCACTGCTTAGTGTGAGGAAATTATTGTCTAAATGCTAAAGTTTGTCAAAATTATAAAAGATTTGGTCTTAGTGTGCAGGTTTACGAGATCTGCTCGGGCGGAACCTTAGCCATACCTATTGTCTAAATGCTAAACTTTGCACGGGGTCTTAGTGTAAAGTTTGTGGTTTCCCTTTTTGCGGTATCTGTTAGAGTTGCTCTTATGCTGCAAGAGGTTGTCTATTCGGTTGGCATCATGACTCTCCATGAAGGTAAGTCACATCCACACATGAGGGAGGGATGGAGAGAGAGAAAGGGAGGGGGAGTTCAGTTTCAACATAATTTATATTGTTGTTGTCCTCGCAACATTTTGAGTCCCCTTTTAGGTTTTGCATAAAACGTGGAACAAAAGTTTAAGTCTAGTTCATGTGTGTCACAATTCACTAAAGAAGTTAACATAAGATGTTGATAAGAGAGGTATAAGTTATAAGTACAGTCGTGCTTACTTTTTAGGTTTTGCAACTAATAACTGATGAAGAGAGCAAATAAGGTATGTCGAAGCAATACACATTACGCAACTTGAATACCTCTCTCTCTCTCTCTCTCTCTCTCTCTCTCTCTCTCTCTCTCTCTCAAAAAGGAGTACACATTGCACATCATTACACATTGTCGTCTTATCTGAAGAGAGAAAATAAGGATCATGTAACATTTTTTAAATTAATATGAAGAGGTGCGCCAGGCATCAATCAGCTAGATCAAGAAAAAAAATCAGCGGCTCCGAGCGATCTCACTTAAAATTATGCACATAAACTGCAGACTTTGCTATGACGAGGTAATTTCACTTTCCACCATGTACGACCCCCCTCCTCGCTCTGAGACTCGGGTGGTGTCCCTCCACCTTGTCTCCTATCCACAAAGCTGATAGTCCGCCATCAGACAAAGACTAGTCGCGTAGGATTTCCAGACATGGGCATTCTAGCGTTGTAGGCCGTCGATCTTTTGTGGTGTCTTGGGGTTGCGTCGTCTGGGCCCCTCCATGGGAGTTGTGGTTGCGGCTACCACTTCATCGTGGGATCGAGGGCCTATCTCGGTGGGCATATGGCACAATAAATCAAAAGTTGGAGGCTACATGTGAGCCGTTGTAGGCGACTAGCCGCTACACAATGGATGGAGGTAGCCAACGAGAGACTTTGTCGTGGGCGATGATTGATGTCATCGACCTCTTGTTCAGCGGATCTGTGTAATGAAGTAGATCTAGCGACGACAACAAGGGGAGGAGATATGAAGGAAAGACGTTCACGAAAACTGTCTTAGGGCACCAACGAAGTCGTTTCAGAGCGAGCATGGGCGATTATATCTTTCAGATTGTGAATCGTGGTCAACAAAAATAATGGAGTAATTAGACCCTTTTGCAATAGATTAGAATTTCACTCATTGAAACTAGCAAAAAATCCCTCCACCTGATATTTGCAACATAAACATAATGAACTAGATATGGTGGAACTGCAATTTACTCGTGATATGACTTCTAAAAAAAGATCACCAAGAAATCTCCAACCACATCACAAATTCACAACCCGATTCGAACCCATTCCCCTCACGAGGGTGATTAGGAGGCAGTTCCAGAACCAAGGTCACTCGCAGGAGGTTCTGCTGCTCCCCTTCCCCTCCGATTGACGTCTTGGCATCATGAGGGGAGGGGAGCTCCTGTTCTGGTTTGTACATGTGTTTGTCCTAGGTTTTGTAGGATTTTGAGTTTCCCATGTCGATGATTTGGTGGACTAGATGCTGATGGTGCTAATAGGAATAATGATCTCCCAACATGTGATTCTCCTTGTCGGAGGTGTTGATGGTGCCGACGAGAGGCCTGTGGAGTCCAATCTGTCTGAGCAGATTCGATCTGGTGTTGCATCTTGGCGTGGCAACGGGGATGGGCTGCTGCATTCAGCGTTGACGAAAGGCTCCTCCGGCCGATGTTTCTTATCGGGATAGATCCAATCTTCGGAGGCTGGTGGCTATCACAGCTCGTTAAACCCTCTTGGTTAGGGGTTTTTCCAACACCTAAGGTGTAAACCAGCTGCTCGTGCTCTCTTTTTTCGACGTCCGAAGGGCGCGGATGTTTGATGGTGGCGGCGAGGGCCATATACAGTTGTACATCCACTTGTATCCTCCTTGTTCTGTTGCTTGTTGCGTATCATCTCTGTATCGTTTCTATTATGAATACAAGTATACATCTTTAAAAAAAATCACAAGAAATTCTCCAAGCACATCACAATCCGATCCGAACCATGCAGGCAGGGGGGCAGTGGGCGCGTGCCAGTGAGGCACCGCTTCCCGGCCCCATCTGTCAGATCCTCCTTCACCGACGTCCGCTCTTAGCTACCTTGCCACTAGTACCTCGCCCCCGCTCCATTGTCACTTGCCTTCTTTGCTTCACAGACCAAACCCAACCCTTAATTCTCAGTATGCTGCTGCTATAAGTACCAACAACCAGCTGGGCACCAAACCATCACTTCACTCGCACCATCAAAGCTTCTCGCGGACACAGCCAGCGCGCTCGCCACCAAGAACCGCGCGCGCGGCGATCCGTCGATGGCCGACAAGCCGCCCGTCGCGGCGGCGCCGGCCTCGAAGCCCAAGCCCAAACCTGCCGCCGTTGCGTCCTCAGCTCCTGGGGCAGCCAGGCCAACGGCGCCAATCAGGAAGCCGTCCCTGGCGCAACCGCCGATGAAGAGGCCGCCCCTCGTGCCACCGCAGCATGCGCAGGTTCCCCCGCTGAAGCCGCCGCCGGCGCACCACTATCGGCAGCACCAGCAGCAGCAGGGCGGCGGGGTGGCGCGGAAGCGGAAGCACCGGCACCAGAGCGGCGGATGTTCCTGCCGCCGGGTGTGCTGTGTCGCCACCGGCCTCGTCCTGCTGGCGTCCTGCCTCGCGTTCGCCGCGGCGTGCCTCGCGTACCTCTACTACCACCCGCGCCCCCCGTCGTTCCACCTGCAGCCCGTCTCCACCACGCGGTTCCGCGTCGGCAACTCCTCCGCGGTGTCCGCCATGGACGTCACCGTGGGCGTGAAGGTGGTCTCCTGGAACCCCAACGACAAGGTGGCCTTCGAGTACGGCGAAGGCGAGGGCCGCGCCGCTCTCGCCGACAGCGACGGCGACGTGGCGCTGGGGTGGGCGCCCGTGGGCGGCTTCGAGCACGGCGCCCGGAGCGTGGCCGTGGTCGGGTTCGTGGCGGCGGCGAAGGGGGTGGTGGTGGACGAGGCCGTGGCCGGGCGGTTGCGCGACCGGTACCGGCGGCGGCGGCTCGCGTTCAAGGTGGTCGTGGACACCCACGTCGGCGTGCGGGTGGGGGCGCTGCGCACTGGCATGGTGCCCGTCAGGTTTCTTGCGACAGTGGGATCATGGCGCCGCGAGGTGGCCCCGCTGGGAGCCCCATGAGCAAGTGTCAGGTGTACCTATTTAGAATGAGATGGTAAGTTTGATCTTCTGCTATGCTTGGTAGTATTGTTCTTAACATTTGCATGTAAATACAATTTATGCATTTTTTAATACTATATTAATAACTTCAACAATACCCTGACACAGTTGTTTTAAGGAAATACATAACTGTCCTAGTAAAACTAACACTTACTCCAAATTAAGCAGCAGTACTACCAACACAACGAAACTTGTATTGATATTAAATTATTATAACAAAGACATGGAGTAAAATATAGGAAAATGCTATCGTCAAATGTGAACTGGCATCAATTGTACATATGACATACAAATTTCTTGTAGTCTGCACCCCACTGAAAAATTCCTTGCTTCCTTACCGGATGATTCGAGCTGATCCATCATCCTCATCCATGAACCAACCATCCGAAGCACAAGCAAATATTCCATGGGGTCAAATAGGGGAATTAGTTAGGACACAGACCAAAATATATATTCGTACGAGCGTGAGATGTCATTGTCGTGTGGAGTAGGGAGACATTTTTGTGCCACACACACTGCCACTGGATCGGTGGATTGTAGCAATAGAATAGGTACGCGGCATCTGCCTTGCTTGGCTGATGGCAGACGAGGAGTAGTGACCAGAACGGCTGTCTGTCTCCAAGCAAAAGAAGCAACCCACGGTTCTCTCTGTCCCTATATTTGTAGGCTTAGGACGTTGCACGACCATCAGAATTCGAAGCCGTGCTTTACTTCTGAACAAATGTTCAAATAACACATGACGGGTAGAAGCACCACAAGAGATTGTAATTGAATGTTCAGACATTGTGTGGTAACATTTACTGGCACATATATACGTTGGGGCGTCGCTGTCCAGCTTGTTCGGCACACACGCGGCGGTGTACTTAATTATTTTCTTGACAGTTGCTTCGTTGGAGTCCCACCTGGACCATCGAGGTGGCTCACATGAATGAATAATAAGAAAGCCAAGAAAAATCTGCCGAATTGTACGCAATTGGAGGACGAATAGGGAAACCCAATAGATAGGGACATTGGATCCTAGATGAGAGGAACATTATTAGCAACAACTGTACAGCATGCAAGGACCAGTGTCGATCTCAACCTAAACGCACCTACAGTACAACCTAAAGTATTTTACGACCAAAATGATCAGCACATGACATTGTCAATCGATGCTTGAGTAAACGATCGATGTTTCAAAAAAGATCTGAAGGTTTTAGTAGTGTTTGAGTTTGAGTTCTGATGAGTTCTGATAGCTAGGGACATTGGCATTTCAAACAGTGATGAGTTTGAGTTCTGAAACATGCAGAAAATTTGATTATTCAGAAGCTCACAGCAACTGACCGTTTCTAACTTGCCATAATGAAATTCTCTTCAGGTTTAGCTTGACATGAAGACATGCACATCCAACACGTAAGCGTGAGTTCTCTGTCACTTGCTTAGGATCAACCGATCAAGCATATTAAGTGGTGTCGCAGCTGCGGGTCGATGCTCTAACTTATTTGCGCTTTCTGCCGACGAGATGGTGAGTTGGTGATTGGTTTGCCTGGTATAGCCGATTGCGGGATCGGGTTCGTCGTGATCGACAGTATTGTACATGTTCTTGAAAACTCTGGACTGAAGCATGCAAAGAGTAAAACAAACAAGCTTGTAACTGTATAGTTCTCCCACCTCCTAATTCGCTTTCTTTTGTGTTTTATGCATATACATATATATATATACATATACATCTGTATATGGCAGGAATGGATTGATCATCGTTGGGTGTGTATATCTACGTCTTACATGTTCTTAGCACCTTATCCTCACCAAAAAAAAAAGAGAACTTGGTAGCACCTTCTTTGAGATTGAAGTGATCTTGTGTTGAATTATTCGATGAAACGTTTTAGATGTATCCACACAGGAAAAAGACATTTCTATTAGCCACATGATCGGTAAATTCTGAACGACCAGAGTTTTAAAATTTGCGGTTCACCAAATAATAGCTTTAACTTGAGCTTCTTTCAGAAAGACCCAGAACAGATTCAGTTGTGGACTCAAACTCAAAACCTATGGACTACCTCAGCATGTCCTTGTGTTCTCCCCTTCAGCCCAACACAAGCACATGTCTCGGAAACCCATACTTCTCTACAAACAGGGACACCTTTACATCCCATTGATTTCCCCATGTCGTCTCTTACCTATTAGCTCGAAATAGATTTTTGTCTCGCTCTATAAATAAGGTGAAATCCCTATTTTCTTTGATTCACATGGCTTGCTTAAAAGTGTAATCGGCTAAATGAAGTTCTAGTTCACTAACAATGTAGCTACCCATATTAAACTTTTTGGTATGGTAGAGACACTAACACCTAGATCACAACGTGCAGCAATCTCATTTATACATGCATTGATCTTAATGGTAGGTTCAAACATGTATTCAAGCTTAGCAGGTAACTCCTCAGGTGATTTATTATATTCTAATTCTAGCTCATGTAGTTTGAGTGTAACTTGGTTAATAAATTCTTTGTATGTGGCCTCAGTCCTCACTACCTCCCTCATTGTCGAGGTTTTTCAGATTTACCATCTTGACTAAGTCCTCCACATATAATTAGGTATAGAAGCATTGCGATAGTCAAATTTTTCAGACATGTCATCGTTGAGTATTCCCTCTCGTCATCTTCAAATCTTTAACTACATGGGTTGGTTCCAGCATACCTACAAACTTTGCAAAAATCGTCGTTTGGTCTCAGCTATCTTGGCCATTTATTCCTCCACTTACCTCGTTTTTTCTTGGAGAAGTGCACATCAGTTCTAATCTCAATAACTATGTTGGTTAGTTGACCAAGAGTTGTATCACGATTTTTAGCCATTTTGATAAAAACATAGTTTTTGCTTAGCTTGAGCACTAATAGAAGATTTGAGCGTTTCATCAAGTGTCTGGCGATTACCATTACCTTCTCCATTGTAATTATTCTCATAGTTGCTATCGTTTGATGCTCCTGGAGGGTTATATGGTTTCTGAAAAATTGAGCCATAGTATTGGCTTCTCCATCCAAGGTTAAAAGTATTACGAGCAATAAAATCAATTTCTCAATTTTAGCATCAGTGATGGCATTAATTTGAGTTTCCTTTTTAGCATTGATTATACATATAAGTTTGTCTACCTTTGTTCTGACTTTTTCATTTTCTTTTTCGGTTATTGAGTTTACCTTACTCATGGTAGATCTTTCCACATGCCATTGGACATGGTTATCTTGCATATTATCCATGAGTTTCTTTGATATTTCAAATTCTTTCCCCATGAATGTGCCTCGTGCAACAATATCAAGCATAGCTTTAGACATGGGGTTGAGAGCATGATAAAATAAATGAAGTATGAGCCATTCTTACATCATATGATTAGGATAATTTCTCAAGGACTCCTTCATCCTTTGCCAAGTAAGCGCTAGCGGCTCGTGATCTTCTTCTATAAAACTAGTCATACTAAAATGTAATTGCTTCGTTTTTACTGGTTGGAAAATTAGTCATAAAAATATTGTGACGGTTACCCCAGAAAGTAAGGTGCCTTTAGGTAGATCTAGCAGACATTCTTTAGTTTCCCCTCTAAGTGAAAAGGGAAATAAACACAGTTTCACCGTGTTGGGAGCCAACAACATTAATATATATCATTTCACATATCTGAGTGAAACTGCTTACATGTGTACCCGCATCTTCAGAAGCGAAACCACCAAACTGATTGTGACAGCGGGTTGAGTGATAGGTGCACGGAGATAATCATCAGTAGGAGCGACAAACTTGTCAAGCTTCTTGTTTGTCACAACACTATCTTTGGGGGGGGGGGGGGGGTTAAATATGAAAAATTAAAACACTAAGAACAAAAAAATAAAGTAAGAATAAATAATAAACTAAAAATAAATAGAAAACAAATTGAATTAAAAACAAACTCTAATGGCCTCACCAAGGTAGCAATATTATTTCTAGAACAGCGGCGGCAGAAAAAGGATTGATACCTTCGATTCTGATTACAATGTAGTATAATAGAATTTTCCTAAAGACCTAGATTTTATCGAACCAGGAAGTAATTGCTTGGAAAGGTGATTTATAAAGAGGAAATAAATAAAAGTCTACTAAAGTTTAGAATGGTAGAAGGACATCGGATATAACCATCCAGAATCCCTAGTGTTGAATACGCACTGTCCACAATTTTACTAGTGCACATAGGTTACAGTTGCAATAACAAGGAATCACTCGAACTATAAGTTGACAAAATAGAGTAGCAATTGCCTTATAGAAAAGCTTTACAAACTATTCAGAGTGGCATCAAAAAACTTGGATAAGATCTGGTAGATGGGCCTCCATTAGCCGCACAGGCTTATGACTAGGCACACACCTAACGATCTCATAGTAATATTTCTCCGGAAAGAGAGAACCACTAACAATCTTCTATGTAATCTATGTAATGATTGATGATTACAAGGAGAGCGCACATGTAATCCAAAAGTTACCATTGAAGGCTTCTAAGGTTAATTTGTATAAAGTGAGTAAGTAGTTGAAATAGAACAATAATAAATTTGCAAAACCAGGGAAATCATGACAACTTTTAGAACGGAAATATGAAAGTAACCCAAAAATATCCACATGTATATGATAGCAACATATTAACTGCAAAAATTCCAACAAATTAAACAATTGATAGGATATTTGGCTCTAAGAAAACATCACAAGTTGAGTTGTTCATGACCGCGAACACGGCTAATCGATTAGGTTTTACACTCTATAGAGGTTGTAACGGTGATCACATTGAGGTGTTAGTTTTGTACGGTGGTACTCAAACAAGTTACAATGCTAACCGTTCTTAGTGGCGAGTATGAGCCGGAAAGCCACGAGGATAATAACTTCTCCACGGAGTGGTGTAATAATACCAATAATAATAATAATAATAATAATAATAATAATAATAATAATAATAATAATATGTAAAATTTCCACCAATTAGAGGATCTCTCTAAAATAACAGATGGGGTGATGAAGACCTAGTGAATGCTCAAAGGGCTTTCCCATTTGACCACTCCGCTCGTGTCCGGTTTAAATTAATAAGATGAAGTGGACAATTAACAACGTCCAATCACTAGAAAACTCTATCGACCAAATTAATTAAGAGTACTGAACCATCTTCCACGAGATCATTCTGGTTAATGAACAAACTTGCTGATTAAATTACACCTAAAATTGATTAGACATGCTAACAAAATCATCTAAGCATGGCTAAGCAAAACTCAACAGAGGCGCCTCCTAGGTTTTGGTAAGGTATGGTAGCATTTGGATAAATGGTTCAAATATGTGGAGGCTTATAATAAACATCAATTGGCGTACTACCCAGCTAATAATACCAATGTGCATACATGTTTGGCAAACAAAACACTTAAAAATATATAGAATATGGTATGACAAAAAATAACTTTTCTTGCTCTTGAGATTTACTGATGTTTCCTTGTACCTTCTCTTGGTACACCTCTCGTAATTACAATCTACATGCTGTAGTTACACATACACTCAATTTAAAGAGGCAGCTCAAATAACTCCAAATAAAACTCAGATGGAAGCAAACCTTTAAGATAGATAAAAACTGTGTATGTGGAATAGATAATATGTGCAAGTAAGTAAAACTTATGTAGGACATGAACAATCATCAACGGGGTTGACGATCGGCTAGATAACAAAGTTTGGTAAAAGATAATAATAGAGTTGAATATTGGTATTGTGTAATAAAACATGACACCGGAAAGAAAGTGTGATGTCGTCGATATTACTAGAGTACAAGACATCAATTATGATTTAGTGTAGGTTGGAGATTAGTTTGCAAGACACGAGTACTCCGATCTCGATGAAGATAACCAAGTAAACGGGATCTACATGATCTAGGGTTTGGCTAGATGAAACAAGTTTCGAAAAAAACAAATAGATCTAAGATGCTCCAGTGTAGATTCTAGAACGAAGTCGTAGATGGGCTCTGGTTGAAAAAATAAAATAAAAAAGAACAGATGATTCTAGAACGAAGTCGTAGATGGGCTCTGGTTGAAAAAATAAAATAAAAAAGAACAGATGATTGTTGCCGGACTTCCGGATGAATCCGAAATTGGAAAATATCTGAAATAAGATTATAACATAAATGGGTAGATCTTGTCCAATGGATCGTAGAAATATCTGCGGGTTCGGCAGGAGATGAGAAAATATTCAAATATGTCTTCTATTGCAACGGATGGCTTCAAAAGTAGATGAATCGAAAAAAATCAAAACATTAAAAAGTTGTGTTCATTATACGTAACTATTAACTCATCAAAGGAATTTGGATTTTGAGACATGAGCATGGAGAAATTTAAGTTTTACTCCATCGAATCTGAAATATTTCAAAGAGGAATTCTCCGACTATTTTTTCTTTTTCGAAATGGGGTTACCCTAGCCTCTGCATCGAAAAAATGCATACGGCTCCTTTATTTCATTTATTCAACATAATCTAGCAAAGAGCCTTACAGCGAACGAACATACAAGCCGAAGCCACAAAATAGTGAAAACACCACAACTAGCAAAAATGATAGACGAAAACGGGGCCTTGCTCCTCGTTCTCAGCCATCGCCAGCTCACCGACGACTCCAGAGATAGCGCCTTGTGCGCACGCTCCGGCCATAGCCTCCTCCATATTCCACCAACCCAAACTCCAGCTTGTAAAGCACACGCTCCAGCCATCGCCTGTGTGGACGAAGTGCTGATCCCTCGAACGATGCCTCCACCAAGGTGTACGACGCCCGCGGACGTCGCCATCGTCGGCTCACAGGGAGCACGCGCCAACAGCCGTGCCGTACTTCGTTGAAGACCGACGTCGATCGCAGTCCCGCCAACCCGGCGTCACCACATATCGCCGCCACCGCGCAGCAGCGATCTGGGGAAGACGTGGCCGAGGAAGACGACCCACCACCGCTAGAGGTGACGCACCGCCACCACCGATCCAGGGCCGCCGCCCCAGGATCCGATCTCGATCCAGTGCAGCCGTATCCTCCAAACGGCGGCACGAGATCGCAATAGGTTTATCCCCGCCGCCCCCTTCACCAGCGGCGCATGGCCTTAGTCCGGCAGCCACTTCAGGGGACGACGAGGGAGGGAGGCGGGGAGGGGAGGCGGCGGCGGTGGGGTACGCGGTCATTCTCCTACTTTATGGATGACAAGAGGTGAGATTTCTAGGGGTGGAGAGATATTGATGATATCGACAACTTTCGTCAAGAGCACAAAAACAAGTCACGAATTATAGAACCGTGGAGAACAAAAAAAAATGAAAAGGAGAGGAGAAACTAAAATTTCGGGGTTGAGATCGGTGGAGATACATTTGCACATAGCACTTCTGCACTGGATCGATCGATCGATGGACCGACCGAGCGTGCGGCTCTGTTGGGCTGCTGTTGCTCTTTGGGCCAGCCGAACTCGGTGGAGGAAATAGAGGAAAAAGAAAAGGGAGAGAGAAATAGAGACGGGCTTAGTAAATTTGGCCCATTCGGCTAGGGCTGAAAAGAAATTGTTTTCTTTTAAAAAAAACATGAAATTGACTGCTAGGAATAGATTTTCTCCGCAAAGACAGTCCGGAAGGATATTTCAAGGGAAACGTTGGAGTATATCACCCGGGGGATCGCGGCTCTCGCATCCTCCGCCTCGTCTGTGCGACGCGTGTCCCTGTGGTCCCCATCGCTATCCTCTCCCGATTCGCCTCAGGCCTTGTTCGGCAGGCGAGATTCGGCCGGTTTTGGAGTGTAAATTCCCAGCCCATCTAAAAACACCAGAAAACACTCCGAGATCGTTCGGCAGGCCGGGTTTGCTCGGGCTGGCCCGGGAGAAACCGGTCGAACCACGTCGGGTTGGACGGGATCGAAGACGCGAGTACCCCCTCGCGTTTCTTCCGTGTCTTGAGCTCTCGCGGCGCGGCTCATCGCCTCTGCCCTCCACCCTCCGCTGTCGCTCATCGCCTCCGCCCTCCGCCGACGTGCAAGCCTTCTTCTTCCCCGAGATCAAGGCCTTCCTCATCTCCTGGAGCCTTCCTCCCTCACGCCGCCGACGGGTTCTTTGATCCCGCCGCCGCAGCTCTCGTTCTCCGTCGGACTTTTTCGGGAATTCTATCAGGTACGTCTTCCCCTCCTGCTCTTGATTTAGTTCTAGGTTATCAGCAGCAATTTTGGGCTGCCTAGGGTTTCGATCTGACTGTAGGATGAACTGTTGATTTCTTCATTCGGGTAGAAATCTTGAGTTCTTGGTTCACATGAGTTATTGATCTGCCGATACTAGTGTCGACTGTAGTATTGGTTTCCTTTCTCTCGGCACATGATTTTGTTTTTTCGAATTAAATTTATATAGCCGTGTAGTATTTGTTAAAGTGCTAACGGATTAGGCTTCCAGTTTGCTTCCAAGTACTAATCTGTATGTGCCCGATGCAAGTTCTTGTTACATATGCTCTGAATATCTTATAGCTGATAGCACAGACGTACCAACGAATTTGTAGCACTGGACATCACTGATGTACAGTTAGAGGAAGGGCACTAGTTGGTGCTTGTACAGACAGTAATATTTGACTTAAACCTGGTGTTATTTGTCCATATTCTCGCGATGCTCTCTGAATATAAGTTGAACAACATGTTTCAGGCTTTGCATAGAGTATTTAGCTGCAAACTTTGGTTGTAGCTTTCCGGACATGGCAACGATCGGACTTATTTGTAGTTTGTAGATTAAAGTTTTGTGAGATGTTTTGTATGTACTAAAAAATATTATGCTTGCTAGACTTCATGGTAAATTATGTAACGTCGTTTTTGTATCCTTGTAGCTACCCGACCCTCCGGTTATAGTTGGGGTGGACGAGCCGCCGCCGTCTTGGGACCGGGTTAGCACACCTGATTTCGGTAAGTCCATGTCCTCAGCTTTTATGCATTTTTTAAAGTGTGAACATGCATGTTTGTGCCCTTTTACATTTTGCCAATGCTTATGCGTTTTGTACTTTAGTTCTGCAATGAATGAACGAAGCCTACAACGTGCTAGGAAGAGGAAAGCTGATGATGAAGAAGAGCTGTTGTTTTTCATTCTTCCTGCACTATACTTCCATCTGACACACACAGAAAAGATTAAAAGGCATAGCTCTGTCTTGTACGGCAAGAACAAAGTTAGAAAACTGCTAGATGGCCATCTCAGTATGCTTCTAATTGTTCTTCTTCTGCTAGTGAAAAATACAGTGTTCTATTTAATAATAATTACTAGCTCAGTAGGAGGCAATCGGAGACCTGTACCTGTATATCATATTCATACATTACAACAGAATCCTTTATTTATTGTGCCACAGTTGGGATACTTGGTTCCCTGGTTCTTGTAGCATTTTTTTCTTCTACCATTGTTATTTAGATCAGAGGTAAAATTAGGACTTCCGTTGTGAAATGTGAAATCCATGTGTTGGGATACTTGGTACTGCACCATGATTGTAACTATCATATGCAGAGTTTTTTTTAGTGTCGTGAATCATTTATTAGTTCTTGCATATCACTTGCTCTGTTTCTCTCAAGTGCTTTAACATGCTGTCTAAAATGTCTACATTTTGCCAGGTTCCTCTCATGCAAGCTTTCAAGTTCCTGATCTTGCTCCTGCAACCTTGTTTCGGTGATCTTGTTCCTGCAACGACGATCTTGTTTCGGTGATTTGATCAAATAATTTTAGCGATGTTGCTCCTGTGATAAACCTGAGATTTATAGACCTGCATGAGACATTGTTGCTCCGTTTTTGTTCCTGTAACACTGCGTCAGATGTTCTTGTTCCTGACGAAAACCATTTTTGTATTAAAGTAGTGTTGAAGTTGCCTGCTCGGATATGAATGAATTCGTTTTTATTGATAAAACACTCGTGTGCTATCCCTGTGTGCACTAGTCATGTGAAAAAAGATGAGAATTTTATTGCTGGAAACACTTGTCTGCAAAACCTGTGTACCAAACGACTAAAGCTGGTGGGGTGTTTCGGTGGAGAAGGGGATTAGGAGGGGTGGAAGTGTTTTGGGTGTGAGGAGCGTTTTCACCAAAAACACTAGGGAATATACACGGAAAAACACCTCAAAACACTGCTGCCGAACAAGGCCTCAAGAGAAATTGTGAGCTGTGCTCGCGAGCGACGCTCCCCCTCGACCCCCTTCCTTCTGCGCCGCTCCCACCCCATCTCCGACGCGCCCCTCCGCCGTCTGCTCCGGTGGCGGCGGCTACCTTCTCTCTCCCCTCTCCCTTACTCCTTCCATGGCTCTCACTAGCGAATCAGCCCGCACCCGATCCTAATTCCGGCCTCTCTCTACTACCTCCGGCGAAGAGATCCACACGACCACACCATACCCGTGGTGGTGCTGCCACCGGGTAGACGCCTCATGGCTGCAAGCCGCGCTGTGAGATGGCGAGCACCGGCACGACGGCTGCGAGCGAGATCCAACTCTGCTGCCCAACGTTGACATGTGGTACTGTAAAGCAGACCATCGGATGCTACGAGCGGCTCGGCCCGTCGGCCACCAAATCCCGCGTCAGCGCCGCCCTCCACGACCTTCCGTGTCGGCCGCTGCGCCTCCACCAAATTCCGCGCCGGCGCCGCCCTCCACGACCTGCCGCGCCGACGCCGCCCCTTCCCGGCCTCCTGCACCGGCCGTTGTGCCTCCACCAAATCCCGCGTTGGCGCTACCCTCCACTACCTCCCGCGCCGAGGCCTCCCCGACTTCGCGCGCCGGCCGTCGCTCTGGCCCGGGGGAGAAGGGCCAGGAGATGCGCCCAAACAACAGCCATGGACTCCTCATCCCTCCTACTCGCCATCAATGCCGACGACAGCGGCACCGTGCAGCTACCAAGGTCGTCGGTGCTACCATAGGTAGGATGTGCTGCTACCAAGTAAGCTCGTCGGTGCTACCATCGGTGCGGTGAGCGGTATGTAGTGGTGCTCCGCAGGTGGCGATGCTGCCAGAGCACGAAGGAGATGCTACGACGGCCGTCGTCAATGCTATCAGCGGAGGCTGGCGATGCTACCGACGGGCTCAGGGGTGCTCAAGGTTGGAAAAAGCGCTATGCGTAGGCGAGGCGGTTGGCATCCGCCTAACGCCTAGGCGACGATTAATCGCACTAGGCGCAATCTAGGCGGGCATATAGTTTGTTCTAGTAGGTGTGTATTTGGGTTATTATACACTTATACACGACAATTTAGACCATATAAATGTGTATGCTACCAACAATTGTCATTGGATTATGGCCCATCTAGTTTTTCAGTGCAATATGGCATGATTTTTTGCTGAAGAAGACAATTTATTGCTTGGACTGCCTAGAGTTCCGCTTATGCCCTAGGCGAGGCGTTTGCCTATCGCCTATCGCCTAAGCGTGCTTAAGCGTTGCCTAGGCGCCGCCTAATCCAACACTGGGGTTGCTACATGGTCTCCGGCAATGTCTACCATGGTGGCACGGCGCTGCTCGCAGCACACAGGCGTGGTGCTACTAAGGTGACACGGTGGTGCTACCATCGGTGATCTCCGACGAGGGTCTCCGTCGATGTGTCCGGCGAAGTCGGTTTTGCTACAATAACACAATTTACTTTTTCCTACAATCGTCGTGTAGTTTTGCTACAATAGCATAAATTGTTTGCTACGAGGTCTCATAGGAGCAATGGGGTAATTTAGATGAAAATTGAAAATTGCTACAATAGCATAAAATTCTTATTTCAAACGAACCGTTTTTTTTTTTTTGCTTCACAGGATAGGAGCAATTGCGGGATTTAAGTGAAAATTAAAAATTGCTACAATAGTACAAAATTCTTATTCCAAGCGAATCGTTTTTTTGCTTCATAGGAGCAAAAGCGGGATTTTGAGACAAAACTAGACACGTGTCAGCAGCAGGACCCGGGGGCTGGAAAGTTTTGAGCCCCGGGGATGCCTAGCACTTCCCATATTTCAATTCAAGACTTCAACGCTAATATCCAATAAACCATATATAATTCATTTTTATTAATTTATATCAAATCTAATTTATGAAATATCATATCAAGCTTATGTTCATGTAAAAAAAATCTCGGAAAGTTTTGCATTTTGAAAAGTTCTAAAAGTCAAGACAATTGGGATGTTACAGATGCTTTCATTACTAGACCAAAAACTGTCCTTGTATTAATGGATGGAGATATGCTCGCATGCAGCTTGCACACACTAGTGTGATAAGAAAGATAGTAGTATTATGCATTGATAGTGATAATTGACACTCATAATAACATGGATATACGATGGGGATGCGTACTTGGGCACCATAACCTACTACTGCAATACTATGGATTCGATTTTCCATCCTCATCTCTATTCCGTCGATGGGGGTTAACTCGTTTATTAAGATGAACAGACCAACATATTATCATTATATGATGTTATCGTTGTTCCCCAGAGAATTGCTTCCAGCTATTGTATTCCCCTTTATCACACGGACTTCACACATAATCTGTCGTTCTCCTCTGCTCGTGCCTCTACCTAGATCGCTCTTCAAGGTCTTAGGTACCTAAAAAGTCTTAGGAGCCGGGATATCAAAAATCCCGAAACAAAATTTCACGGATACGTCTTCACATTTTTTTGAGTGAAACCCATTTTGGCAGCCAAATTGCGGATTGTCAAAAAATCCCGAAACAAAATTTCACGGATATGTCTTACATTTTGCGTATTCACAAAGTAATTTCATAAAAAACCGATACATGAGTAAAAAAGACAAAAATTTCTCGTGAAAAGGTTTATTTTAGCACTAAAATTTATCTTTTTTATACAGACCATAATAAATAAATATTGGCCTTCTATGAAACGATTTCATGAACAAATAGAATGTCAAAATCTATGTGCGAACATTTTTTTTCCTTTATTGACATTTTTTTTTTGACATTATCAAATTTGTTTAAGATGCATTTTAAATGCCGGGTGTAAAATGCACCCGAAGCCAAAACGCCAACCTTGTTTGAGGTCGAGCGAGTTGTAAAATGTTGTCTTAATCGAACTTGTCCCGGAAACAAGTTGTAAATTGGCGCGGTGCTCTGCCGACCAGCTAAAACCGCGTCGAAAGTAAACTCTACATGAAGGACGTTTTCCCGTTCCAATCCACCACGCCACGCTCGCTTTGATCTTTCCTCTCACCTCCTCCTTTCCTCCTCGCCGAGTCCGTGTGCTGCGCTGCGGCGGCTGCAGCCAGGAAGCTTCCAGAACCAGCTCACCGTCCCCCTCATACGCTACGCAACCTCTCCACCCCCTTTAAATATCCTCCCCCCACTCTTCCAACCCCCTTCCAATCGAGACTCAGATTCGACGACCTGTCCAGCTCTTCTTGGTTTCGGATTGCCAAAGAGGATCGACCTGCCATGGCGTCCAAGCGGATCTTGAAGGAGCTCAAGGATCTGCAGAGGGATCCCCCGACCTCATGCAGCGCAGGTAATTTCTCTCCCCCTCGCCTCTCTTAGCCCTTCCTTTATCTTGAGAGCCAGAGATGTCGTTGTCGGTCGGTTGGTTGATGCGCTTTAGTTGCTTGAGCTGTCGCTAGATCTATGTCTCAGTGAAGAAAGGGTACTATTGCTTGTTAGATCGGACCGATTGCTCTTGGATTTAGGTATCCACATGGAGATGGTTTGGTGGTTTGGTGGTGTGTTGGTGTTGTTGGAGTGGCAGTCTGGCTTAAATTTGACAACAGTTAGTTGGTCCAGTTTAGAGAATTTAATGAGCTAAACTTTCCATTATAAATCTGGTAAAAACCAATTGGATAATGGATAAGAGCTGCGAGGTGTGCAAAAGCAATAGTTAGGTAAATAGATGCGTATGTGTTTTGCATGCAAATAGCTAAAACATCTTATATTATGCTACAGAGGGAGTAGTACTGAACTTCAGAAGTATCGAGATTTCTCTTTTTAAATGTCAACATTGGACGACATTACTACTTTTGGATGAACCATCAAACCAAGAGCATGACTCTATACAGGGCCTTATTGTTTGGACTAACAGAACATCTACAAGTGAATGCTTTGCTTGTTTCGATAAACGTCGGAACAGCTGCTGCCCTGTATATCAGCATATGACTGAATCAATTGAAAAATAAAATAGAAAACAAATATGGTGGAGTCCAGATTCTTGAGACGTCTGCTTCTTTGGCTTGTAGGAATGCTACTTTGAATTGTTTTTTTGTTTTTACGAAAACAGCAGAACTCTGCTGCGTATTTATATTGATTTTTTTATACAAAAGTACAAAAAAAAAGGACAGACCCAGTGCACATAGGCTCCCACACAAGGTGGGGTTTGGGGAGGGATTATAGGACCCTAGTCTTACCTCTGCAAAGTGCAGTGCAGGGGAGGCTGGCTCGAACCCAGGACCTCTTGGCACAAGTGGGGAGGACCTCACCACTGCACCAAGTACAAGAGATTTGTACAAAAATTCCAGACTTGAAAAACAGTGCCATCAACAGTGCCATGGAGATGTATAATTACATCTAAATTATTATGGCTTCTTAATCGTTTTCGATTTGAATATTAACTTATGTTTGTGTTGATATTTTTTTTTGTAATTTAAAACCTGGCAATACAATATCTAGCTCGCCCCTCACCCAAGCGCGAAAAATATGATTTAAAATAACATGCTGAATTAATATGTTAGTGAATGAAATTCTACCTCTTTCTTATGCTGCTGGAAAGTGGATTTAGCTGTTCCATGCTCTATGGCATGATATATTATATATACAACGTTAGTACTAATGTTGTGTCTGAGTTTAATTTTGTACAAGTGTTCAGTAAGTCTTGAGAGTCATACAATTGAGGTGCAGATAATTGTTTACTTGTGTATGACTGATGCACACCTTTTTTGTCTATCAGGGCCTGTGGCTGAAGATATGTTCCACTGGCAGGCAACGATTATGGGTCCATCAGATAGCCCTTACAGTGGCGGTGTCTTCTTGGTTACAATTCATTTTCCTCCAGACTATCCATTCAAACCACCCAAGGTATGAACAGTAATACATTGTTATGAGCTGTGGGATGCATTACTTCTGTTTTACATTATATATAGCCTATCCAAGCACTGAGATGAACCAAGATCTGTGAAACTGTGATAATGTTTTAAAAGCTTGCAGTGTACTATACTTTTTTTTCATTTCGACAATTAGCGCATTGACATGATCAAAATGTGTCTTCATTTGGACAATTAGCATAGCATTCACATATTGAAAACTTTGTCATGTTTCAGACAATGCATGACACTATGTTTTTTATCAGAAGCTAGCAATACCACACTATCTGTCACTTAGTGGATTGCAAAATAGTGAGTTGTCATCGTGGTAAGAAACTCACAGTTCTTTCTAAAATCAAATCATGTGGAGGGTTTGTGCTCAGCTTGCATCAAGTCTTAATCAATCACTTGTCCAAGTGGAACTTTATCTGCCCGTATGTTTGTGCATGTGTTACTATTTGTTATTGTGTATGTAGCAGCTGCTGTGATTACTTTGATTACCTTCTCTGTTCCCTTACGAATTTCTTTTGCTTGGCCTTTCCTGAACTGCTTAACGCTGAAGCTTATTTCATACAATCTCGAAGTATGAATCTGTGCCAGTACGAAGTGTCTGTTGCGGCAAATCAGACCATATCTTTCTAATTACCTTCTTGTGCATTATTTTACCTTATCTCAATGGTTCATCAGCGTTCTACAAACTTCTCTATCTAGTTTTTTTTGCAGGCTCTTGATGTCACAATTTAATGATTGTGGACTTATATTTGGATTTTGCTTTCATTTCCTATCTTGCGTTTAATGTTCAGTTTATGCAGAAAATTATAATCAATATTAAACATTGCAGGTCGCTTTCAAAACAAAGGTGTTCCATCCCAATGTTAACAGCAATGGGAGCATCTGTCTTGATATCTTGAAGGAGCAGTGGAGCCCTGCATTGACAATTTCAAAGGTCAGTTTATTATTCTTCCATTCTATTCCTGGTAAATCACAACA
The DNA here is from genome assembly GCA_012064385.1 of Puccinellia tenuiflora. NCBI lineage: Eukaryota > Viridiplantae > Streptophyta > Magnoliopsida > Poales > Poaceae > Puccinellia > Puccinellia tenuiflora. Next base: position 544,296 of record QRDG01001282.1, read on the forward strand.
GTTTTATATGTTGAATTCGAGAACAGAACTAAACTTCCTCTGTTGGGTCGAGGATACAACCCCATGATCTTTCACTGGCTTAGTACTGGATCTAAAGCAAATTTAGTTTAATGAGACTAGTTCTTAACTAACTAATTTGATGTGGACGTTCATTCAGGTGCTCCTCTCAATCTGCTCTCTACTGACGGACCCAAACCCTGACGATCCATTGGTTCCGGAGATTGCTCACATGTACAAAGCTGATCGGGCAAAGTACGAGTCTACTGCGAGGAGCTGGACCCAGAAGTATGCGATGGGTTGACATTCTTCAACATGAGGAATTTGATGCACTTCTCAGAGATTCCTACTGTACTGCCTAGGATTCTCATGGCATATTCAACATTTAAAACACAGCAAGAACCAAACTGGATCTAAGCTTATTGTAAATGAAGTGGTGGATGATCTACTTCAAGTCTTCAGTGAGCATTGATATTGTTGCCTTTCTGTATCTGAGTAACAAAGTGCGAGGCCGAGTGGGTTAATTGGCCGTCTGTTGTGCTTAGTGTATTTTCTTGTTTTCTTAACAAAGATATTCTCTTGTTAGAAGTAAATGCTTAGGATTGTTCCTATTTTTCATCAAAATTTGACTATTTAAATATAATTTACCATACATATGCTGTATATATGTGTTGAAAAATACATGTAATTTATATTGTTAGTGGGTGAGTAATTTACACGTAATTACTAGTGTCAATAGATTGTAACTTATGGCACAGAATTGGCAAAAAAAAAGCCTAATCGATCAACCGTGCGTGCAGTAGGAAAAAAACCACTTCTGACGATAACAAAACCAAAAAACAAAAATCAATAGTTAAATAGCAATAGTGTACAATATTTAATGTAAAAAAAATAGTGTACAATATTTTACTATAGTTGCGTGGTAGGCCATGATAAATGAAAGATGATATGTACAGTGGATGATACTTGCACATAACACAAATTTGATATAAAGAGGCCAACCAAAAATGCCTAGGTAGTCTGAATTATTACCGCCGAGGGCTGTTTGAGCATATTTTAGAGCATGCAAATGGAATATGTTGAGCGATGGCAGTCCAAATAGAGTGATTATAGCTTGCTGGATGTTTTTTTGAACTTATAGCTTGCTCGATTTAGAAATAGTTAATTACCTTCGTTCTAAAATAAGTTATTTTAAACCTTTTTGTATTTACATAATCTCAACATTAGATCGGATGGTTGTTACAGTTGTACTAGAAATAGTTATCTTACCGGCCTCTTTGTGTTATTTAAAATTGAAGATTCCCTCATACATTCACAATGGAATTGCGTGAAATTTACCATATTTGACCCTTTTTTAAAATATTTCACGAAATGGATCCAAATTCAAAAGATTTCACGAAATGACCCTTTTTCATGGCGCCCGGCTTTGGGGCGTCATGCCAGACAGCACGACGCCCCGACAAAAGGCGTCGTGAATCCGGCCACGTCAGCGTAGACGGGACCCACTGTAGCGCCCTGACCCCAGAACAATACAGTGGAACGTTGTGTAACCGGTCATGCTACACAATTGAGGGTTACTGGGTTTACCAATCCCAGGCCAATACTTCTTGGCAGGTGTGCTCGGAATGGATCATCGGCACACAACACCTCAATCATGCCATAAGCTCAGACATCGCTTCCATGTATAGTAAAGAGACCGAGACTTGTGGAACGAACTGGCACATCACAGACTCTACGACACAAAGATATCATAGTTCAACTCATATAATTGAGAAAGATAGCAAATGACACATCAGAGGTCACTGACCCATCATTACAACAAGCGGAAGCAAATTAAAGTTGTCTAAACAACAAGATCCAAATTATGGCCTAAGAGGCCTACAGATAACATCCCGTGCCAGCCTGTTCCATGACGTCCCAAGCTGCCACCTGGGAACCCCAGACTACTCGTCGAAGTCAACGTAGAACCCACCTCCCAGTTCGGTGGCGTCCTCCTGTGAAACAAATAATAATCAACAAAGCAAGGCTGAGTACGACGTACTCGCAAGAATTAGTAGGGCGATATAGGCCCGATGCTGATGGAGGCTGCAAAGCTATATAAGTGGTTGTTTTGCATAAAGCTAGTTTTGTTTCCTTCCGAAGATTAGGACTCATGGCATCGTCTAATCAGAAAGTTTTCATAATGGGATAAGAGGGTAACACTGTTCTTTTCGGTTCACGGGGAACCTACTGTATTCAGAAACACTACTTATCTCCACCAAGGCACTCCCTCGACTCACCCTCGAGGAAATGAACTTTTATCACACGTTGATTATGCAACCTCTAGCTGCCATTTGATTAAAGGTTCAGGTTATCTATGATCTTATCGTCTATTCCCAAGTTGTCCATAACCGTGGACACGGCTTTTCGAAAAGATTGAACCCTACAGGGGTGTACTGTTTTTACCATTGGTACCGTCCGACCCCTTGCCTGATCAATTAGCTCTCTTCCGGGGAAAGCCGGCAGGGCGGGCGCGGTTAAACCTTTACAAAGCATGAGACTATCCAAGGGTCATCGTGACGACAGGACAAGTTCAGCGCCTATTTCAACACCCTGCCCCATCGCCACTCCTATCACCACCATCATCATCATCTTCTTTTCCATCACCAGCCACACACTCGCAAATGGAAAGCGCAAACTAGAGGACCCTTGGATACGCCCGCACTAATTATTCGGTTAGTAAGGAGCCCATACTCCCACCTTTGGAAGCACGCTAGTCTTGGTTCAAGAGGTAAAGAACTCGCACCTAGGGGCCAGAACGAGACAAAACACCATCCCCGATGGCAACTCATCCCAGCCTTCTTAGCAATTAATTATCAACACAAGTATCCACCACTGTCCGAACATTCCATTCAATTCACAATTATGGAATAATCAACGGACAACTCAAACATTCGACTAAGCATGGCTAAGCATATCTAAGCATAACTACAACAGATATGAAATATCTCAGGCCAACACATCAACCTATGGTTCATAGGTGGGGAAACAGATAATGGTTCAGGGAACATGCAATTGATAGGATATTATATACACTGACCAAAACTTGTCACCAGAATCGAATGCAATAATATGGTGGATAAAATACTTGGGTAATATGAGATATGCCAAGAAGGTTAGGTTAGCTCTTGCCTTGCTGGTAGTACTGGTCGCGCTGGTTGTCAAGGTATTGTGGTGGAACCTCGACTCCAGAATCTACCGAACACAAACAACACAAGAAGGAAATAAATAACACGAATACAAGGTGCAATGCACAATCATGATGACATGGACATATTATGCATTGAAAAGGTATTGGGCATGTCCCACAAGTTAAATGGAACCCCTAAATTAAATATCACAATTAACGGGTTAAATCTCCATCTTTAACTTAGTGATTTGTGTTATTTATCAAAACGTCCAGTACTAAAATATGGGATATATATGCATGAAAATGACATTATTAGATAGGTATTAACCCACTGATCATTTTGGTATATCGTTTGCAATTTTCTGATTAACGATGAATAAATAGTGATTTAAACGGTTAAGCAATTTAAATCATTTGAACCAATTTGAAAATGACATCAAAGTAAAAGTTATTGTCATACTGTGATTTTAACATAGTTGAATAGCATTTGAGTTGATGATCAAATTGATATATCATTTGCAATTTTTGAGTTAATACTTAACAAGTTATGACATTTCCAACATTTGATTTAATTCTGCCATTTATTTAATTTTAATTAAACAGCACCAATATTAAATCTAAAATTCTATAAAATGACATAAACTTGTAGATCATTGCTTGCTGAACATTTTGAGCTATTAAACATAATTTTTGGATGATTAAAACTCAAGTTATGGATTATCTAAGGTGGGAATTAAATCTGCCATTTTAATCATTTTAATTAAACAGCAATTTAAATGTTCATTATTGCATGGAAAAGGGAACTAACATGGAGATGTTGTTTTCCTGAACATTTATAGATATTATTTATAATTTTTGGAGCAATATTCATTAAGTTATGAATTTACCAATTTGTGATTTAAATCTGCCATTTTCATATTTAATTCAAACAGGCAATTTAAATTAACCAATTAATTCAAATAAAGGCTCTAACATGTAGGGTTTATTTAGATGAGCATTTTGACATTTTATTTGCATTTTTCTGAATTATAAAACTCTAGATATGAATTTCCAAATTTTGAATATCTAACAGATGATTTGCATTTCATATTTAAATTTCAATTTTAAAAATTCATTTGCATGTGGGAGTTACATTTTTGGACAGGTCATGAAAATGTGAACAATTTGGTATATCAACTTCATTTTTCTAAGCTACCATTTATCAGATATGAATTTCACCATTTCTATTTAATTTTCTGAAATTTTAAAATCAAGAACAGCTGACGTCAGCATGACGTCAGCAGGGGGCCAGCGGATGGTTGATCACGAATTCGTCGATCCTAGCAGGAATTGGGCGCGGGTGCTTGCGGCATGTGCTAGAGGAGACGTAGGGGAGCACGGGGAGCGGCGGAGTGGACCATTTGGTCGCCGGAGTGGCCGGCGGCGACCACAGTTGCGGCGGCGGGCGGCGACACACGGTGGGACGATGGCACAGAGCCGAAGAGGGAGGGAGGAGAGGATGGGGTGAGGCACCAGCTCACCAGCAACGTGAACATGCGCACGGCGAGGCCGGAGGAGGGCCGACGGCGGCACGGTGGTGCTCGGAGCGCGGCGGCCGTGGTCGGGGAAGAAGGCGTGGATGCGGCCGTCGGGTCCCGGGCTTCCCGGCCTGATTCAGCAGTTGGGGAGGGAGAGGAGGACCAGGAGAAGGCGATGGCGGCGTCTGTTCTTCCCGGGGAACTCCAACGGCGGCGAATCGACGGTGACGAGGTCGGCACCATGGCGGACAGAGTGGGGAGCTAGGGTTGCTCTCGATCCGTGAAATGGGGAGGAAAGGAGAGAGGAGGGTGAGGGGGATCAGGCACGGGCATGGCGTCTTAGCCACCAGGGGGGGCCAGGATGCGGGGGAGGTGCGGTGGTCGACACGGCGATGCGGCCATGGCGCCAGTGCCAAGCACTGTGGCGACAGTGAAGATGACGTTTTTGCGAAAACCCCCTGGCCACTTTTAAATAATTTGCAAAAAGGTCCTTCAGCAGACTTTAGCAATTTAATTCAGGCACCAGGACCTTTTTATAAATTCCAGAAAAATTCATGAGGGCTCCCCAATACATTTAGCACCTCCACAAAATTTGGTGTGGCCAAATTAAAAGTTTTGGTCAAAATTTGTTCATAGGGTTTAGTTATAGTTATTTTTGTTAATTTCCAAAATAGATTTATTTGGGGCATTTAAACATTTCAATAATTTAAGAAAATATTTATGGAGGCTCATATTATAATAATGAAGCACCCCATATTTTTATTTTGAATTTTTGGGGAAGTTTAACTTGGTTCCAAAAATAGGAGTTGGTTTAACTCAAATTTGAAGTCCCAATTTATTTAATTGTTTGGTAAAATTTGACTCTTGCCGAATCATTATGAAATGCATTCTTGGAACTTCCTGAACAAATATGGAAACTCAAGAATATTTTGTTTTGCCAATTTGAGCAATTGCATTTGGTTTGGAAAAATTAGGAAGTGTTTGTTCCCTTTTAAGGATTTCAATGTTTGCAATATTTAATTTAGCAATTTAAATATGTATGCTATGATGCAATGCAAAGAAAAAAAGTGAAAATTTGGCCCATATTTTAGGGTACCAAATCTGAGCTGTTACACCCACCTCGATAGCATGGCGCCTTTGTCCGGGGCGCCATGCCTAGTACCATGGCGCCTTTAGCCGGGGCACCGTGTTTTTTTTGCTCTTTGGGTAAATTCGGAACAGGAACAGAAGAAAGAGAATGTCGGTATAATTTGTGACATGAAATGTGCTCTATCATAGTGGTTTGTGCTGTGCTCATTGCTCAACACATATCAAGTCTTGAGTTCGAGTCCAGCTATGGGTACAATTGTTTTCCGAGTTTTTTTGTTGTTTTTTTTAAATTTTTAACTCAACCTACACATACAATATGTCATATAAAACATAAAATTATTATTTTTTGTTACTTTTTCTGAGACTAACGTTACCGCTCTCATTTGCATCCGATTTATGTTTTTAGCGCTATATAACTTAAAAAATAAATTTAGGACATGAAATATGCTATACCCTAGTGGTTTGTGATGTGCTCTAAACATATCACGTCCTGAGTTCAAGTCCATCTATGGGTACAATTGTTTTCCGAGTTTTTTTGTTGTTTTCTATTTTTAACTCAACCTACACATACCATATGTCATATAAAACATAATTTTTTTTGTTATTTGTTCTAAGACTAACGTTACCGCTCTCATTTGCGTCCGATTTATGTTTTTAGCGTGATATAACTTAAAAAATAAATTGCATTCAGTTGGATTCGAACTCGGGAGGCACAAAACAACAGCTAACCAAGCTAACCAGCCAGACGTAGCTCATATTGCGGCAGGGCGTAGAGATAATGTCCTTAATACATTATCTTAGAAGCTCCAAGGCCATGCCAAATGCTTTTATATTATTCCAACAGTTCTTGGTTACTATTCCAATGCAAAGTATGGTCCTACATAAGACAAAGGTGCACGTGTAACGACCATTCGCGGGGAAGATACATCGACGATGTCCTTATCGCTAAACTAGGACATGCCAGAAGATCATCAGCCACTGTCACGGATGGTGCGCAGCTCACATAACCACCATGTTCTCGTGAAGTCGTCGCTTTTGTAGAGAGCGTTGAGAGGGCGGGTATGTTGGTCGGGCAAACTTCTATTGGATAGTTGGTTAGTAAAACATATATACAACGACATATCGTTGTTCGGTAATATATATCATACGTGTGCTTATATATGATTAATTTTTGCAGAGAGCTAGGTAGTACGCATATCTATACATACATGTGCACGTACATACTAAAACTAGCTATGTGCTTACCCACACGCAGCAACGTGAAATGTATGCATTTAACAAATAAAAGCAAAGTATATATATCGTACGTGTGCATATATACAAGGATTTGCAACTTTGCCTATTTAAATGAAAAACAGAAATAACAAAAATAATAATTTTATGTTTTATATGACATGCTGTATATGTGGATTGAGTGAAAGATAAAAAACAACAAAAAAAAAACTCGGGAAAAAAATTGCACCTATACATGCATGTGCACGCTACATACTAAAACTAGCTATGTGCTTACCCACACTCAACAACGTGCAATGTATGCATTTAACAAATAAAAAAATATATCGTACGTGTGCTTATATACAAGGATTTGCAACTTTGCCTATTTAAATGAAAAAAAACAAAAAATATTAATTTTATGTTTTATATGAGATACTGTATGTATAGGTTGAGTTAAAAATAAAAAAACTACAAAAACAAAACTCGGAAAACAAAATTGCACCCATTCGTGGGGAAGATACATCGACGATGTCCTTATCGCTAAACTAGGACATGCCAGAAGATCATCAGCCACTGTCACGGATGGTGCGCAGCTCACATAACCACCATGTCCTCGTGAAGTCGTCGCTTTTGTAGAGAGCGTTGAGCGGGCGGGTATGTTGGTCGGGCAAACTTCTATTGGACAGTTGGTTAGTAAAACATATATACAACGACATATATCATACGTGTGCTTATATATGATTAATTTTTGCAGAGAGTTAGGTAGTACACATATCTATATATACATGTGCACATACATACTAAAACTAGGTATGTGCTTACCCACACGCAGCAAACGTGAAATGTATGCATTTAACAAATAAAAGCAAAGTATATATATCGTATGTGTGCATATATACAAGGATTTGCAACTTTGCCTATTTAAATGAAAAACAGAAACAATAAAAATAATAATTTTATGTTTTATATGACATACTGTATATGTAGATTGAGTGAAAGATAAAAAACAACAAAAAAACCCCGGAAAAAAATTGCACCCATACATGCATGTGCACGCTACATATATACTAAAACTAGCTATGTGCTTACCCACACGCAACAACGTGCAATGTATGCATTTAACAAATAAAAACAAAATATATATATCGTACGTGTGCTTATATACAAGGATTTGCAACTTTGCCTATTTAAATGAAAAAACAAAAAAATTAATTTTATGTTTTATATCAGATACTGTATGTATAGGTTGAGTTAAAAATAGAAAACTACAAAAACAAAACAAGGAAAAAAATTGCACCCATTGATGGACTCGGACTCGAACTCAGAACCTAATAAGTGTAGAAACACAAACCAGTGGGGTAGAGCACATTCATGTCCTAAAATATACCGACATTCTCTTTCTTCTGTTCCTGTTCCGGATTTTACTAAAAGAGCAAAAAAAAAAAACACGGCGCCCCGGCTGAAGGCGCCATGTTACTAGGCATGGCGACCCGGACAAAGGCGCCATGCTATCGAGGTGGGTCCCGTCTACGCTGACGTGGCCGGATTCACGACGCCTTTTCTCAGGGCGTCGTGCAGTCTGGCATGACGCCCCAAAGCCGGGCGCCATGAAAAAGGGTCAAATGTGTCTTTCTGTGACGCATCTAGCTATATGCGCCACAGAAAGACATATTTCTGTGGCGCATGTGGCCCATGCGTCATCGAATTCTTCAAAACAGATCCAACCCCCCCCACCCCCCGTGGATCGCCTTTTCAGTTTTGCACGAAGTGAAAGAAAATGATAAAAAATTCAAAAAATAAAATCCTTTTAGATGTAGGGAAGGTTTTGGGTCTAGTTGTTCGGAAAAAAAATACACATTTTGACTTTTTTTTTTCCAAAAGTAGGTGAAAAAATATTAAAACGACCATAACTTTTGCATAAGACGTCGAAAAAATGCGTTTAATACCTTAAAAAAAGTAGAGAAAATTTCGGAACCGCCCTTGGACTTTTTTCAGATTCTCAAAATTCCAAACGAAAAAAAGTTATGGCCAACAGAAGAATTTTTCCAGCAAAAAAATAAAATAAAAAAGACAATTCTGTGGCGCATATGTAGCCCATGCGCCACAGAATTGTGGGATTCAAATTTTGAATCCCGCCGGCGCGCGCCCCCTTCTCCCTCCATTTCTCCTCTCCCCTTTCTCTCCTTCTCTCATCCACCTCTCCCTCCACTTCTCCTCTCCCCTTCTCCTCCACTTCTCCTCTCCCCTTCTCCTCCCTCCTCCTTCTCCTCTCCTCCACATCTTCTCCCCTCCTCCTCCTCTCCTCTCCTCTCCTCCACCTCCGGCGACCTCCTCCACCACCACCACCCCGGCGACCTCCTCCTCCACCCCGGCGACCTCCTCCACCACCCCGGCGACCTCCTCCTCCATCCCGGCGACCTCCGACGACCTCCTCCACCACCCCGGAGACCTCCTCCTCCACCTCCACCTCCGGCGACCTCCACCTCCACCTCTGGCGACCTCCTTCTCCACCCCGGCGACCTCCTCCGGCGACATCCTTCTCCTCCTCCACCATCTTCGGCGACCCCCATCCTCCACCCACGGCAACACGGCCTCCGACGAGCTCCGACAAAATTAAGGCGAAATTCCGGCGAAATTCCAGCGGCCAGATCTAGATCCAGATCTGGATCTAGATCTGGCCGCCCTTTTTTTTGAAATTCAAAAAAAAATCTGTGGCGCACGGTAGTGGGATGCGCCACTGAAATATTTCTGTGGCGCACGGTAGTGGGATGCGCCACAGAATCTTGACATTTCTGTGGCGCACCACCGGCGTGCGCCACAGAAATATAATTTAGTGGCGAGAATTTTGTGGCGCATCCCACTTTATCCAAGATGCGCCACAGAATTCCAAAAAGGTGTGCCACTAATAGGCCTTTCCCTAGTAGTGATGAAGCGGGAAAAATGGTGGCCACGGCTTGATGACGATCTACTCCGCCCCCGCTAACCACGCGTGAGCCTGATGGTGGCGCTTAAGGAGCGGGAGGACGAATCGGTTGTGGGCGGGGGAAAAAAGATGGACGCTGCATCATCTTCCTCCGCGCCAAGTATGTGCGAGTCGAGGAAACGGTGGTCCAACGCAAGAAGCAGTGCAGGGCGCGGGGAGGATCGGTGCCAGCAGCTCGTAGGAGGATGGCCAGAGTGTGAAACTTCTGCACGTCAAACATTTTTAGATAGAGTTTCCTCGGAATCGTGTTTTCGTCCTAAGTTCTTTAAGTTTTCGTGATTCCTCCGTCGACGTTATGATGGGGCTGGTGTCGATGGTGCTACTAGGAATAATGGTCTTCCAGCCCATGCTCCTGCTCATCGGAGGTGTTGCTGGCACTGCGAGAGGCTTGTGGAGTCCAAGCTGTTGGAGCAGTTTCAATCTGATGTTGCGTCTTGGCGTGGTGGCGGGGATGGGCTGTTCTTGAAGTGCGGCGGTGCTGACTGCTACGGATCTGCGAAAAACGGTGGGGGATCCGGCCGCCTGTTTGAAGGGTGGGGCAGCCTTGGCCCCGGATCCGACGTTGAAGAGACTCGGAGAGCACGTACGGCTGATGTTCTTTATCGGGCTAGATCCATCCTTACGGGGCTAGTGGCTATCGCGGCTCGTTAACGCCTTATGGCAAGGGGTTTCTTCAGCGTCAAGATGTGGACCAACTGATGGTGTTCTTCTTCTCCGGCGACGGCGAAGGATGTGGATGATTGGTAGTTGTGGTAATAGTGGTATGCAGCAGTATATTCGCTTGTATTCTTCTAGTTTTATGTTACTTATATTCGTCTCAACTCTGTATCCGTACTATTATCAATACAAGTAATGTATGCCTACAGACGTACAATTTTAAATATAGAAAGGTTAAGTGAATGCTTCGAGAGGGCCGTCTACAAATTAAGAGACATATAGGAATTAGAGGATCTGTTAGAATAGTTTTCCTTCTATTTTAGCTGTTTTTGTAGAGGATGTCAGATTTTAATTAATCTGATAGTGTTGCTCGTAGGGTCGCTATCTTGTGCTATTCGAGCCCAAACCTAATAGACCGGTGTGCGAGCTTGAAGGAGGCTAGGGCTTCTTATGTCCGCTGGCACGTTTTGGGTTTACAAAGGACAGACAACAAGACACACCATGATTGGTAAATAGTAAAATTACATAGAAAATGAGCCTTCTTCTTCCTTTCCTTGTGCGTCCTCCGTCGGAGGTTGAAAAATACATACAGTAAGGGATATGGACACCTACAAATTCTCTCGCCATCACCACTTCAGAGGGTTGTAGAAACCTGACCTTGCCACACAGCACAATGAAAGAAGAAGTCGAAGAAGCCACACCAATAATCAGCCAATTATCTATGTATATATAAAAGACGAACCAAATCGCGAGCGGAGAGCGCCCCTGCTACTGTTCTTACTACAGTAGGCACTGTAGTTTGTACAGTAGCTACAGTGCCCGCGATCCCGGCCGTCCAGCGACGATCCGACGGCCCCCAGCGCGCGTTGACGACTCTTTTGCAGAAAAGTCCCTCACAAAAACGTTAATCGAACCCGCAATCCACGATTTTGCAGTGCAAAGGACCTATATAAAATTACAGAAAACTTAGGGTGTTTTCTGTGAAAATGTCATCACTCCCCCCCTTCCCCTTCTCTCTCCCGCGGCCCCGGCGTCGCCGCGCCGCCGCCGACGCGTCGCGCGGCCGCTCTGCGCCTCCCCGTCCAGATCCACGGCCACGGGGAGCTTCGCCGTCCTCGCCTCTCCATCCTCGCGAAGAACCGTGTGCCGGCACGCCGCGACGTCACCGAATTCGTCCACGGCGCGCTCGGACCCCGCCGCCGCGGAAATGGTCGCCGGCGCGTCGCGCGGCTGCTCTGCGCCTCCCCGTCCAGATCCACGGCCACGGGGAGCTTCGTCGTCCTCGCCTCTCCATCCTCGCGAAGAACCGTGTGCCGGCACGCCGCGACGTCGCCGAAATCGTCCACGGCGCGCTCGGACCCCGCCGCCGCGGAAATGGTCGCCGCCGACGACCATTTGGTCCGACGCGCCGCCCGTTCTGCTCCCCTCCGCCTCCTCTTCCGGCTCCGCGCGGTCCCTGCAGTGCGCGCGTGCTCAGCTGCTCCACCGCGAGTTCCACAGCGCCGCCGTGTCCGCCGCCGCGGGCTGACGTCATACGACGCTGTCAGCCCGGGCCCAGCTGTCAGCGATTTTTTCTTTTTCCCCAAATTTCATAATAAAAAACCCTGATGTATGGGTCCCGTTTGTCAAACTGCAGGAAATGATTAAAATTGAAAAAAACATAACTTTTAATCTGCAATTCAGAAAAAAAACAAATAACATATCAAAATTTATAAGAAAATAAAACCTTCACAACTAATACACTTCTATGCATAATTAAATAATTTTGAAAATGTCTAATTAAGACAACTAAAATAACCTTTATTACAAGAAATGATGGAAATTACAAAAAAAAACATATCTTCAAATCCGTAATTCAGAAAATACAAATAATACATCCGTAATTCAGAAAATACAAATAATATATCAACATTTACAAGAAAATAAAACCCTTACAACTAATACAATTCCATGCATGATTAAACAATTTTGAAAATGTTTAATTAAAACAACTAATATAACATTTTATACTAATTATGCGTTTTACGGAAATGACATCTATTAGTCGTTTCAGTTCCACTTAAATTGATCTTCATGATTTGGGAACGCAATTCAACATGCTATATAGATATGTTAAAGTTTTTTTTCCCAAAATTATAGATATGTATAGTTTTTTGTAAAAAATTGTAAATATGTCAATGTTTTTACATATATTTAACCCATACCTCCGAATCTATTTCAAACCTACAAAAAACGAAACCCGAATTCAACATATGATCGAAATTCATATGATCGAAATTCAAGTTTCAATATTTTAAAATTTTGGATGCCTGTAAAGTTCAGACGTTTAATAAGCGAAACCCGAATTCAAATATGAATAACTTCCCAATTTTAACCGATTTCACGACCTAAACAATTTACACATGTTTATACTAATTATAACACCAATAATTCAACATATGATCGAAATTCAAGTTTCAATATTTTAAAATTTTGGATGCCTCTAAAGCTCTAAAGTTCACACGTTTAATAAACGAACCCCGAATTCAAATATGAATAACTTCCCAATTTTAACCAATTTCCCAACATACAAACATATTTAAATACATCAATTTGCTAAATATTTGGGTATTCTCTAAGCTATATAAAAAATGCTCAGAAAAAAAAACCAACGCTAGCTATGTATGGCAAAACATAAAACATATTTCAGCAATTCAAAATGGTCAATATTAAGATGCAGTATAAATGCACTTTCCCGAATTGTGGACTCGAATTCAAGAAAACAAATGTTTTTATTAGATAAATATTTTGAAAAAATGCAAAATCATTTACTTCAATGATGTCTTGCTTCTAAATTGAATTTAATAAATACGAATGACTTAAAAAAGATTCCTCATATACATTTCCAAATCAAATGAAACTAAATTCAAAGATTTGTAAAAAAAAAAAAAGAAGAAAGCAAAAAAAAAAGGAATCCCACAATTTCCTTTTGAAGAAAAAATAATATAAGCTATATCATTCAATATGATAACTCAAAAACAAAGAAAAAAAAATGTGGTACCAACCTTCTCATTTAAACAAAGTAAATTTTCTGCATAATGCTCTGGCAAAATGAATACTGGAAAATCTTTGAATTGGTGAATCTTCGAAGAAAACAAATATTTTGACAAAAAAAAAAATTCATTTACTCTAACTATGACTTGCTTCCAAACTAAATTTAACAAATACAAATAAGCTCAAAAAAAAATGCTCAAATAAAAATAACCACTGTACTCGAAAAAAATGATTAGGCGAATTTCCAAAATGAAATGAGTCCAAATTCCACGAATTTGTAAAAAAAAAAAAAAACACACACAGTAGTCACTACAATCCGAAACAAATGTTTTTATTAGATAAATATTTCGACAAAATGCAGAATCATTTACTTCAATGATGGCTTGCTTCTAAATTGAATTTAATAAATACAAATAACTTAAAAAAAGATTCCTCAGATACATTTCCAAATCAAATGAATCTAAATTCCACAGATTTAAAAAAAAATGAAAGCAAAAAAAAAAGGAATCCCACAAATTCCTTTTGAAGAAAAAAAATAATATAAGCTATATCATTCAATTCCTAACAGGTGGGACCATTTCAGTAAAACAATTTGCATAAAATAAAAAAAAGTCCAACTAAAAAAAAAAACACAATTTTGAACTGTCCATGGCTAATGAGGAATCGAATTGAAATGGCTTTTACAATTTCAAATAAACATTGACATCGAAATATAAACATGTTTGAACATTTGAAACCACTAAATATTTCACTATCATACACAACATACCCAAAAAAAAAATCACAAAAAAAAAATAATGTCTACTCAAACCAAAAAAAAAAAAAAAACATGTTCGAACACTTCAAATTGACTAACATTTTACCGGAAAAAAAAAACATCAAGGGCGTGGCGTGACGCCACGCCAAATTCAACTAGTTTCTCTTGATAGATGCACCAATTGTCAAGCTCCGAAGTGAACCAACCGAGGCTTCTTAAGTATTTAGTACCTATACCAACAGCTTGATCGGAAGAGAACCTGTCTGTATGGTTATGAGGATGGTTGTACCTCTAGTCCACCAGTTTGTACCGTGTTACGCCAAAAAAAAAAAAAAAAAAAAAAAAAAAAAAAACAGCTTGATCGGAATTCCTAAGCCTCTTTCCTTGATAACTCAGGAAGGGAATGTGTCAATGTTTTCTCCACACAAAAAAAAAACACCAAATTTTAGTCTGCTTGGAATGGATGTAAAATTAGTGTGATGTAGTATTTTGCTCGTAGTTGAACTACATAGCGGTGGACACGCTAACTTTATAACCATTCCAAGAGGAACAAGTGTTTGGAGTCTCCTGAGACTGTCGGTTTATCTCAAGGTTAAGCGAAAATCAAGCTTGGCAAAGTAAGTGACTCTTTGACAACTCAGATCACTTGTACTCGCTTCGTTTCAAGTTATAATATGTTTTAACTTTTTTTTTTCTGAATTGAATGTATGTAGACGTGTTTTCTTATGTCTATTCAGTCATTTCAATGTAGTTCATATTGAAATATCCAAAACATATTATAATTTGGAACAAAGGGAGCAGGATCAACAAACAGCGGACTCTTTATCTTTCTGCCGAAAAGAAGTCGTCTAGCTTGATTTGCTAGAGACAAATCTTGATCCGCTTAATAGGATCTCTTTTACTTTACCGGCTCCAGATTCCAAGTAAAGAGGCATTGCCTGCTTATGAATTAAGTACAATAATCTCGACACTTTGCTTCCACGTGACAACCAAATATTATGAAAAAAGACATGATTGACAGAAATATTAGTCCAAAGTCACCACCAGAAAGATGGAAAGTAGACAGCAATCACAAAGAAAATGGATATGATATTTCACCAAAAGTAACAAGATGAACCAAGAGAATCAACGAGCATTCTTTAACAGTATTTACACCCTCAACTCCCCTGTTATGCATATGGTGCATAGGATGCTTGTTTACCTCCACCTTTCGACAGAATGCAACACAAACGAAAAAACAGAAAAGAACACACGTCACGACCGACCAGCAACATGGGAGGGCCAGGCAAACAAAGTAGCACAGTAGCTTACATCTGTAAAACAGTGGCCAAGTGCATCAGTAAAGAAGCTTCGGCACCAAATATGACCATGACAAAGGAAAGTCTGAGAGCATCATCAAGCACAAGAAAGAGCAAAGCACATACCCTCCAGTGTACTCCATCTCCATTCTAAAGGAAAACAATACAAGCAGCACATGTGATTATGCGGTTGCCATGAGAAAGTAAGTAAAATGTAAGTTATCAGGCAAACAGAGAACCTTGAACAATCCTCGTAAGGATGTAACAAGAACAGGTAGTCTCCATAGGATAACAATACTGGGAACTCAAGTAACAAGTCGACACAGAATCAGACAGAGACGGTCACCTTCAAACACGCTTTCAGCAAAACAATCCATCTCTAAGCACAAATCCATTTACAATTTGGAGGTACAACACCGAATATCATGGAAGGTAGACCAATCCATCCAAAAGAACTGTCACATCTAGTACCGTGGTAGTCTGGAACATTGTCCAGACCATTGTAAAGAATGATTAGTGGCCTAACAAAACCAACAAAAACTATCATTGGGTCAAAACTTTCTGTACAGGCAAACTGCATGTGATCTGATTATTCCTCAGCCTCTGGCTAGGTACACCTCAGGTTGCTTTCCTTTGCAAATCTGTTGTGAGCTCCCAGATTGGTAACTGTAATCGATTCTCTTCCTGTATTCCATAGGTTGAGCTCTACTTCTGAATGTGACTTGATGCAGCTGCAAGAAAGCGAGCATACTTACTGCAAACACAGCCACATTACCCAGAGCACCACCAATCTTGTCCGCTCGGAATGAATTCTTGGCTAAAGATAAACTACAAGATAACAAGTTTGACATGATACTCGAACCATTGACCCCATTTTCTACTGCCTCCTCCCCTGACTGGCACGTTGGACGGAGATCTTCTGGTGAGATGAATCGACTCTTGTCACTCACCCCACCAACAAATGCTAAAGTCTCATCAATGACTCTATACTTCTTTCCCTGATGCTCAGCTAGCCTCGTAGCAAGGACTAGACGGCTTTGCTCCAGTCTTGCAATTGCAGCATCCCGCTCAGCCTGCTGCTGCGATTGAACAGTCTGTGGAGGCAATATTGACGCAAGTAAATAACAGATCTAATAATTATCATATTGGACAAATAACTGAATTAACTAAACACATTATACACTATGCCTGTGCAGACTTTCGAATTCCTCTTTCCATTGGAGAAGACAGTAAGGAGCTCACAGCAAAAATTAAGCCCCAAGACAGCAAGCTCTGTCTATGACTACCACATTAATCACGGCTTTATTCTATCGCCTTTTAGAAATGAGAACCAACTATTGAACAGGCAAGGTTTCCTGCAATGTCGACCACAGGACAACAATCAGGGCAACGAGATTCAGGTGGATTGCACATTTTTCACATCGTCGCAGCCTCTGTTTCGTTTCCAATCTAGAACAACCACTTGCAGCCAATTTGAAGACGGCCATCTAGACAGTAAACAGCAAACTAAACTACCGGAGCAAACTAAAACCCAGAATCTATCAGAGATATTTTTATCACTGCTGATATACTACTGAGCATGAACATTGAGCAGCACCACAGTCTACCATGTGAACAACATGATGATGCATTAATTAACCAATCAGAGTACCGTACGAAACGCCGTGTGGATCACAAAGACGCCAATCGAATACAAACTAGGTACAGGAAATCAGGATTCGGCAATCACGCGAACAACGCATCCTCACATCTCAGGGATCCGCTATCTATTCATTGCAGCGACTCGGGCGAGCGTTGTCTACCAAGTACATCAACAGAGGGAACCCTAAAGCACACGAGGGGAACGAGAGCAAGGTTTAGGAGGGCAATCTCACATGCACGAACTCGAGGTGGTCCTCAAGGTCCTCGAGCGCCGACCGGATGGCGTGCAGGCTCCTAGCCTCGGCCATGGCCTCCGCCGCTGCGGCCAGGGCCGAACCGCCGCCGTCCTCCGCTCCTCCCTCCGGCCGGCCCTTGAAGAACACGTACCCGTTGCGACGGGCGCAAGCGGAGGGGCGCGGGGGTGGCGCGGTGAGGAAGTGGGTGCTGGACACGGCGAGGATGGCGTCGCTGAGGCGGTCGTGGAGGTCCCAGATCCGCTCCAGAACCGCCTCCGCATCCGCCGCGTCCCATCTCATCACCTCGCCGTGGGACGGCCTAGGGTTCGCGACTTCGCGTGCGTGCGGATTGGGTGGGACGGCGGCGAGGTGGGAGAGGTGAGGAAAGGGAGGGAAAATGGTGGAAGAGGGGGGAAGGGTGGGAGAGAGAGAGCGTGAATTGGTGGAATATGTGACGGCGGCACGACCGATGCGGAAGGCTTTTCCGTTGTTTGTTTTTGGGAAAGTATAGTATTCCCCCGGGGGGATCGGAGGGCTTGCATCCTCCGGGTCTAGTGTCATTTTACGCGGTGGAAAAAAAAAGAAAACCGGCACACCACACAGGATGCGCTCTCCTCTTCCTCCGGAGATGCGTCGCCTCCGCCGCCGCCGCGCTGCTCCCCTCCCGCCGCCGTGCTGCTTCCTCCCGCCGTCGGGCTGCTCCTTCCCGCCGCAGAGGCGCTGCTCCCTCCCACCGCTTCCTCCCCGCCGCGCCGGGCCGCCGCTGCCGCGCCGCTCCCTCCCGCTGCGCGGCGGATCTCGTCGCCGGGTCAGCACCCTCCACGCGGACGCCATCCAGGCCGTAGAGGCGAAAGGTCCCCGCGCAGCTAGTGCGACGAGGGACTTCGGGAGGATGGGGACGACTCCGGCAAGGAGCTCGTCGATCCGTCACCGTCTGCCACAGGGAGCACTCCCGGAGGCGTCCTCCACCGTCGAGGTGCCGCCGGAGAGCTCGCCTGCTGGCGCTCGGAGGCATTGCTACCATGGCCCAGAGGTGTTGCTGCCGTCGTGGCGGCGCAGTGCTGCCATGGCATGACGGCGCTGCTGTCATGGTGGTGGCTTGTTGCTGCCATGCCCCGGATGTGTTGCTGCCGTCGCGGTGGCGCAGTGCTGCCATGGCCTGGAGCCCTGGAGGCGACAACGGTGCTGCCATGGACCGGCGGCGCTGCTATCGAGGTGGCGGTGCAATGCTGCCATGGCACGTTGGTCCTGCTATCATGGTGGCGCGTCGGTGCTCCCAGCGCATAAGTGTGATGCTACCAAGACGACACGACGGTGCTACCGTCGGTGATCTCTGTTGCTGCTAGCGACGTGTAGCGTCCCGACCCCAGAACTATACAATGAAGTTTTGTGCAACCGGTCATGCTACACAATCGAAGGTTACTGGGGTTACCAATCCCAGGCCAAAACCTTTGACAGGCGTGCTCGGAATGGATCATCGGCAACGCAACACTTCGATCATGCCATAAGCTCAGACATAGCTATCATGTATAGTAAAGATATCAAGACTGCGGAACAACTGGCACATCACAGACTCTACGACACAAGAGATCATATAGCAACTCATATATGAGAAAGATACAAAAAGCACAACAGGGGTCACAGACCCATCATTACATCAAGCGGAAGTGCAGTAGTGTTGTCTAACAACAAGATCCAAAATATGGCCTAAGAGGACTACAGATAAACATTAACCCAGCCAGCTTGTTCCTACGTCCCAAGCTGCCACCTGGGAACCCCAAACTACTCGTCGATGTCCAAGAAGAAACCACCTGGTTGCTCGGTATCGTCCTCCTCTGAAACAAATTAATAAGCAGCAAAGAGAGACTGAGTACGACGTACTCGCAAGTTTAGTAAGGCGATATAGGCCCAATGATGACGGAGGCTCTAAAGTTGTATAGTATTTATTTTGCATAAAGCTAATTTTCCTTTATAAAAGACATGAGTGACTCGAAGGCATCGACTACTCAGAATGTTTTCGAAAGGGGATAAGAAAGTAAACTTGCTCTTTGGTTCTCATCGAACCCATAGTAACCATTTCTCAACTCTCATCTCCACCAAGGCATTCCCTCGAATCACCCTCGAGGAAATGAACCTTTTATCACACGTTGATTATGCAACCTCTAGCTGCCAAATTAATTAAACATGTTCAGGTTCTCTATGATCTTATCGTCTATTCCCAAGTCGTCCATAACCGCGGACACGGCTTTTCGAAAAGATTAAACCCTGCAGGGGTGTACTAATTTACCCATTGGTACCGTCCGGCTCACCTGATTGGCCCTCTTCCGGGAAAGGCCGGCGAGTGGGCGCGGTTAAACCTTTACCTCGCATGAGACTATCCAAGAGTCATCTGTGGCGACAGGACAAGTTTACCCAGCCTATTTCAAGCCCCTGCCCCCATCGCCACGTCCTAAACACCACCATCCTCATCGTTTCTTTTTCCGCTCACACACCCACGCGCAAATGGAAATAGCAAACTAGAGGACCCTTGGATACGCCCGCGCAAGTTATTCAGTTAGTAAGGAGCCCATACTCCCACCAATGGAAGCACGCTCGTCTTGGTTCAAGAGGTAAAGAACTCGCACCTAGGGGCAAGAATGAGACAAAACACCATCCCCGATGGCAACTCATCCAAGCCTTCTTAGCATTTTAATTAAGCACCACAAGTAACCACCATGCCCGAAACATTCCATCAACATCATAATTATGGAATTTAATCAACGGACATAAATAGCATTCGACTAAGCATGGCTAAGCATAGCTAAACATATATAACAACAAGTATATCTTTGTCTCAGGCCAACACATGAAACCTATGGTTCATAGGTAGGGAAACATGGATTGGTTCGGTGGAAAACATGCATTCATAGGATACTCTAGTATTGACCAAGATTGACATAGAATCGAATGCAATATTATGGTGGATAAAATAAGTTTATAAAACATTAGGATGCTAGATACCAAGAAGGTTAGGTTATCTCTTGCCTTGCTGCCGGGACGTGTAGTACTGCTCATCGGATTAGGCGAGGGAACCCTCGACTCCGGAATCTATCGATATCCAAGCAAGAATAGAAGAACAAAATAAATCACACGAAGCCAAGTGCAATGCACAAACATGATGACATGTCCAATTCATGCAATTATATACCCATAGCATTTAACTAGCAATATTAAATGGAGTGCCAAATAATTAGTGCAATTATTTGGAAACAACCCCATATTTAACTTAATGGCCACATTGTTTATAAATTACTACATTACTAAAGAAGTGGCTTGAATATGCATGAACATGATATGATTAAATAGGTTTTGTTCTTCTGATCGTTTCGGTACCTTATTTGTAATTTTCCGAGTACCGATGAATAAATAGTGAAATAAATAATTAATTGAATTTAATTCTTTTAATCAATTAAAGAATAACTTCAAGGAAAAATTTGTGATCATGATTTGATATTAGCATGGTTTGATAGCATTTGAAGTGCTGACCACATTGATATTTTATTCATAAATTTTGGTTAAATATTTATCAAGTTATGAATTTCCCAAATTAGGTATTATTTAAGCCATTTTAGAATTTACTAAATAAAGGCAAAAATATTTACTCAAGAGAGCATGGCATTGCTACCAAATTTTAGGTATTGCTTTTCTGAACAATTTGATATTTTATTTGCTAAATTTGGCGCAATATTTAAAAAGATATCAATTGTTTTATTTAATTTTTATTCCAAAAAGGAAAAACAGCTGCAGATAGGCCGGCCTTGTGCCGGCCAGGCCGGGCCACAGGCCAGGTGGTGACCCGAAGCCTCCGGCCTTTGGCCGGCCCAGGCCGGGAGGGTGCCCGAGGCCTCCGGCCCACAGCCAGCCCAAGCCGAGACCAGGCCGGGCGAGCAGGCACGCGTGGCCGATCAATGCCGCGACCGACGTGGCCGACGCGGTGACCACGCGCGGGCCGACGGCGAGCGCGCACGGCGGCGGCGCTAAGGGGACGACGAGCACGCGCACGAGACCGGGGTGGGGTGAGCAGGCCGCGGCGGCTGTGCTGTCGGCGGAGTGGACCAAAGGTCGTCGGACGAGACGGCGGTGACCACCGGAACGGACAGCGACGCGGCGCGCGGTACAGAGGGGGAGGCAGAGGGGGGAGTGGCGCATGAGCACCGGAAGCTCACCAGGAGCACACAGGGGAGGTCGGGGAGGCCTGGCGAGGACGACATCGGCCGAATCGACGATGAGTCCGGCGGACGGTATCGGAGGGAACGAGCTCGAATCGGAGCGCTGGCGGCTTCCCGGCATGATTCTTAGCTCGGGGAGGAAGAGGACGGCGAGGCGGAGCTCGTGGCGGCATCAGCTTGCTTCGGGGCGGCCGGAGTCGACGGCGGCACGACAATGGCGGCGGCGGGCAGGAGCTCGTTTCCGATTAGGGTTAGGGTTCTAGGGCGCCGAGAGGGAGAGGGAGCAGGTGAGAGGGAGAGAGAGGCAGGGCAGGGCACGGTGCCCTCCTTATCCACGTCGTGGGGGGAGCGGCGTGGGGGCTCGGTCGTCGGGGGGCATGGCGGCATGGCGCCAGGGATGGCCCTGTCGCCACAGTGACGAAGGTCACTTTGCAAACCCCCCCCCCGTCTAGTTTCCAAAATTCAAAAGTTAAAACTAACAGGGTTCTAAATATTTAATTAATGCCCTTAAACATTTTTATAAAATCTGCCAAAATTCATCTAGCCTTCCCATGACAGGAAGAAGCTCCACAAATTTTGGTGTTGCAAAATAAGATGTTTAGATTGACATTTATTCATATTGTTGCAATATGGTCATTTTTGATAAATTGCAAAATGCATTTATTTGGAGCACGTAAGCATTTCCAAAAATAATGAATTTAATCATGGAGGCTCCCAACATATAAATGAAGCTCCCCATAATTTTATTTTGAGTTTTTGGAATGTTTAACTTGGTTTAAAAAATAGAATTTGAATTAGACCAATTTTGAATTCTCAAATTCATTTCTTGTTGGCAATATTTGGATTTTTAGAATTGGGTTAGAAAATGTAAACTTGGAACTTCCTAAACAATTTGGAAGTCCAAGAATGATTTGTTTGCCAAGTTAAGCAATTGCATTGGTTTGGGTGTTTCGGAAGTTTGCTTCCCCATTTTGATTGCTTGCATATGTTGGTTGTTAGAAATAGCAAATTTCATATGCATGCCATGATGCAAACAAGAATGCAAAAAGTGGAAAAATTCTTCGTATTTTTCAGTACCAAGCTTGGGCTGTTACACGGCGTGCAGAGGTGCTGCCGTATAGGGGTGGCGGTGCTACCAACGAAGTTCGTCGGCGCTACCAGATTATGCAAAGTTTTCTTTTTCTACAACTGTCTACTTTTGCATCGAACGTTCTGTCAATTTGTATTACAAGAAGAATCTTGTTTGCTACATTTTTGTTCTGCTGTTTTTGCATTATAAGTCTCATTCGAGAACCTTGGCGAAAGATTTTTTTGCGATGCTGCAATATAATATTCTGTTTCCTATTATAGTTATATGTTGTTGCTACAATAGAACAAAGGTTTTGCTACGATGTCTCCGGCGAGGACTTCGTCGATGTCTCCGACGAGTCTCCGGCGATGTCTTCGAAATCTTTTTTTTTCTACAGTAGCATATTTTTGTTGCTACGATATCTCCGGCGAAGTCTCCGGTGAGGTCTCCAGTGAAGTCAGTCTTTTTCGTGGATGAACCGTTTTTTTGCTGCATGAGCAAAAACGGGCTATTATTTACTACCCGGTAGCAAAAGCGGGATTTGAGAAGTCTTTTTCAATTTTATAAGGGCGAACCGTTTTTTGCTACCTGGAGCAAAAGCGGGTTATTATTTGCTACATGGAGCAAAAGCGGGACTTGATTAGAAAATAGGAGACACGTGTCAGCACGGGGACCCGGGGGATGGGAACCTCCCGATCCCCCGGGGGACGCTCAACACTGTCCTTTGTTTTTGCTGGCGGACGGAAATATCGTGGTATTTCTTTGCCTGCTACTTTTTCTCTGGCCGTTGTACATAACCGTCTGTTCGAAAGCTTCAATCAGCAACTAATTCGATTGAAACCTTTTTGGTTTAATATCACATTTGACTCCAAAGAACTCTTTCATTGGAGTGTGGCGTTTTGGAGCTTCAGGTACTCATTTTTGAAACATTAAAATTTTGGATTTTGAAGTTTCAAGAAATTCGGAAACAAAATCTTACATATAGATAATAATAATATGATGTATAAGTGTCCAAAAAATAAATACAAAATTTGTTATATTTTAGGCTGAGGAAATATGATAAATTGGTTGATCTGGATCAGTGAACAATACATATTTTGAAAACTTCAAAATTTCTCAAATTTGTCTGTTGTCGTGTAGTCTAAAATAATATGAAGTTTGTATTGAGATTTTACACACTAGTAGTGTTTGACATTATTTACACCTGGATTTTTTTTCGACTTTTTCGAAAATTAAAAGCTGCAATTTTGAAATTTTAAAATACCGAGCTCCATGAAACGGTCATTCATTGTACCTATGATAATATGTGTAAAAGTGTTAGGGCCAAAACTTGAGACACACAATAAGCTAATATCATGATGTGAACAATGCAATATTTTCGAAACACCGGAAAATCAGGATTGTCATTTTGTGTTTTACGGTAACATCCAGATTTTTCCAGATATTTTTCAATACTTTAAGATACCGTTTTTTGATATTTTTTTAAGAGTTTCACGTAACTTGAGCTCACACTTGTTTTTCCGGGCTGAATTTTCTCAATATCCACCAATGCTTTCCCTTGAATGGTACGGACCTAAAAGCTGCCTTTAATGCAAGGGACGCTCAATCATAAGCCCACCTCAGGCCCAACTAGAAACTTGTTGTTACTAGTAGCTTGTAGTAAAGTGGAGATTTCTGGTTCTCGATCATGTTATTTAAAAAAAATTGAGAAGCATATTTGTAAGTTTGAGAAAAAATTGGATGTAGCCAATGATGTGCCCCCTCCATTCCTTATTATAGGGAGTATAATTTTCTTACATGAATATTAAAACATGAAAATTTATCACACGGTGAACTCATTTGCTGATGGAAAAAAAAAATCAGGAAAGAGGAGTCCCTAATAGCCACAAATTGAAAGCATGACCTTCAAATCCATTCATTTCAAACCGGTAGTCATTGTGGATGGGTACAATCGTCCAGAAATAGCAATACGCTCTAGATTTTAGTTTTTTTTTCATAAAACTATACACCCTACATCAAGAGGGAGTATCCCACAAACAGTGTAAAATATCAACTTCAAATATTTTGTATTCAGAGCTACAAAAAGTTTAAAAATCCTGAATCTGAGTATGCTTATTTTCAAACCTCCAATTTCTATTATATTTTTTCATTTTTTGTGTAACCCACGATAAAAATAATTTTATATTGCGCTTTTCCATTCTTGCAAGATTATATCATTGGTTATGTCCAGAATTATTTTCAATTTTTTCTAAAGATGTAGATATGTTTTCTAAATATTTTAAATGAAAGATCGTAACTCGGGAGCCAAAGACACTTTTCACCTGTAGTAGCTCTAGCAGAAACAGACCGGCAAGCTGTATTGAGATTACGCCCTGAAGCGGCGTAGCTGTGTAAGTAGGCGATGGCATCGAGGTGTGCATATCGGGTTGATTTTTTCATCTGCGTGGCGCAAGGCAGTCTGATACAACAGCCGCTGTCACCTCAGCCCCGACACCTTCATCGCCACCACCTCCCACGACCACGGGTCCCTCGAGCCGGCCACCTCTCCAAGAACGATGCCCCCAAGGGGGAGCATGACGCAAGGCGCCATCATCGTCCGATCCCGGAAGATCTAAGGTTTCCCCCGGAGTGGCGCGGGCAGAAGGCGAGCGCCACGTCTCAACGGCGTCTCCAAGGAGAGCCACGGCGCCTCGAGGCGTCGTCGCCGCCTGCCACAAGAGCAGAGCTTTCGCCCGACAATGACGTGCCTTGCGCCTGCCCGCGCCGCGAGACCGACCGGTCCACCGAGCTAGCCGCAAACCAGCAGCACCAACACGCCAGGAGCAGCCACCTCCTGCTGTCGCGCTCTGGCCGCCTCGCCGCCGTCGCATGCCGGACCTAACCGTGGCGCCTCCAGCCACAGTGGCCGCTGCCCCAGCTTTCCACAGCGCACCGCACGGCCACACCTCCGTGCACCACCCGCGGATGAGCCCCCTGTGCTGGCCGCACCGCCCCACGCCGGCGCCAGCCCGACTACACGCAGGGCCGGGCCGTGCGGCCCAGATCCGGCCTGACCGCGCCCCGCCTCGAACCCCCAGCAGCCGGCGGCGCCGCCGCACCTCCGCGTCGCCGCGCACACCTCCGCGTCGCCAGCATCCTCCCACGTCGCCGCGCCCGAAGCCGGCAACCGTGGCGCCTCCAGAACCTCCACGGTGGAGCTTCGCCTGGAGAGAAAACGCCCGCCGCCACCTTCCTTGGGGTGCGCGCGGCTTTGCCGGCCTCCCCTCCGGCGGCGGCGCGGCGGAGGAAGTCCCGGGAGGGCTACCGGTGGCGGCGGTTAGGGTTTTCCCCCGGGTCGCCCAGAGGAGGGCGACGCGGGGGACGGAAGGGGATTCTCGGGTGTGTAAAAATTAGGGTGAGATCATCAACAAACTTGTAATACGGGTTCAAATAGATCCAAAACATCTTGGTGCAAACACGTGTCATGTTTTTTCAGAAAACCTCCTGAGGTTCAAGTTGGATTCTGTACAGCCGCTACTCCTACTGTCATGTTGTGGTATAATTACGATCGATGGAACCATGGCTGGGTCCAAGTTTTCAAAAAAAAAAAAATGGGCTGTATAGAATGGATCTTTTCTTCGACCAAAGTACGGCTTAAAATCCTAACCACAAGAATGCGACTCAAGAAGTCCTAGAAAAGAAAGAGAGATGGAGTCAAGAGATACTATACCATGCCAAATTCATGTGACTAAGTCGACTTTTTTCCGAGACAGGGGAGAAAGAAGATTAGAAGAGTGAGCAGCTCGTGTCGTCCTCGGTGGGTGGCACATGCGAATTGGTTATAAATATATCACGTTCACCTCCGATTTTTCTTTCCGGACTTTTGTATGGGGTTTTATCGCACCAGTTCACCAAAATGACGACACCTACGCCAGAAATGGACACAAAAATAAGCAAGTTGGGTATAAATATATCATGTCGTCCGATTTTCTTTCTGCTGAGCTACAAGAGCTGCTACATAGGCAAGACATCTCGAAGACAGTCAACAATCTGCTTCACATTGTTGTAAGGTACTCAACTTGCTTGCGTAGAATGTGGGGAAGATAAATTATAAAAAATGAGATGCACTTCGGTCAAATGTTAGCCATATTTGTGCACCTTTGAAGGGACTTCGTTATTCTAGGAACTGAAGAAATGGAGGATAAAGTGTAGAAACTTTCAAGCTGAACACGGTCAATAAGATTTGTATGCTTACATTCTTGAATCGATCTACGCATACACGACTATCCAAAAAGTGACATATGGTCATCTTATTCAAATCGTAAGACTAAGGAAAAAATATGTAGAATTACGAAACAAACATAAGTATATATAGCTACACCCGGGAGTAGTAGGAAGCATTATATATATATATATATATATATATATATATATATATATATATATATATATATATATATATATATATATATTCCAGCTATTCTGCACTCCCGTACAGAATAACTATTCTGAACAACTTTCTGAACTTCCTTACGAAAACAATGTGAACTTTCCGACGGAACTCTCAGATCTATTTTTTGACGGACAGTGTTTCGAGCGCCATTTTCAAACTGTTTATCGGAATGACGCATGCGATATACCGTTGGATAGCTAGAGAAATTGCGCAACTTTTATTCTTCTGCCGGATTTCCGAATTCTTTACGGTTTTAAAGTAATTTTAATTATACTAAACACAGTTTTCGCGGATTTTTTTTGTTTTCGTACTGTATTTTGGAAGCCATTTTCAAACCGCTCATCGGATGGATGCAAATAATATGCCGTTGGATTCGTATGGAAAATGCGCAACTTTTCTATCTCTGTCAAAATTTCCTAATTCCTTACGGTTTAAGAGCAGTTTTGAAAATAGAGACATCAGTTTTCTGAAATTTAGATCCGGCGGACTGTTTTTTTCGCAATTACTTTTAAACCGCTTATCGAAACTTAACAAATAATATGCCGTTGGAAAGATATTGATTAGATGCAACTTTTATGTGTATAAATTATTTTGAAATTCGATACGGTTTTTGATTAATTTTGAAAATACAAAAAACGGATAGTCCACATAATATGCCATTGACCCTATTTTTTCCGAACTTCACATGGTACACAAGTAAACTTTCTATTTTTCGAACCACTTCTGAACTTTTTACTCATAAAGTTGACGAACTCCCCAGAATGCGTAGGTGAACTTCCTTAGTCTTCGTAATTAATTTCTCTGCGTACCGTATTTTTCTGAACCTCCCGCGTTATGTTAGTGAACTTCTTTTTTCTCCAAGTGAACTTTATTTGGCGGGACTATTTTGCTGAACTTCTCGCGATTCGTAAGCGAACTTCTTTTTTTTTTTTCAGAAGTGAACCTCTTCCTGTACCATCTTTTTCTGAACCTCTCACGATACATACGTAAACTTCCTATTTTTTGGCGAGTGAACTTTATTTGACGGACTAAATTTTTTTGACCTCTCGTGATGCATATGTGAACTTCCTAACTATTTTCACAAGTAAACCTCTCGTCGGACCATTTTTTCTGAACTTCTCACGTTACACGAGTGAACTTCCTATTTTTTTCGCAGGCGAATTTAATTTTGGTGGACTATTTGTCCGAACTTCTCGCGATGCGTAAGTGAACTTCGTATTTTTTTGTAAGTGTCCTCTCTTCTTCGTTTTCTCGGATGCATATCGACGGGGCGGTGCTTGCTGGATCTCATCTCACACGTCAGTCGAGGGGGTAGCATGTGTCCTCGCCGCCCGTGTTCCACAGGAAGTGCGCGTACGCCGCCGCGTGGTGCCCGTTGCTGGGCTCCGCGGCGATCGCCTCCTGGTACGTCTCCTCCGCCGCCGCCAGGTCGTTCCGCGCCTTCCACAGGAACGCCGCGTACCACCCCAGCGCCTCCGCGTCCGCCGGCTCCGCCGTCCGCACCGCCCGCTTGAAGTAGTGCTCCGCTCTGCACGCACGCGCCCAAAGAATTAATTGTCTTCAGCCACGGTAAAAAAAACAAGCCAATATCGACGATGTCATTACGTCGAACAGTATCGCGACACCCACCGCGGCCATCGCGTATATCTGCTCCGTCCTCGCGTAATCGGAGACGTCCTCCGTGTCCAGCCTTGCCTCCACCGGCGCGACCAGCTGCCCCAGGATGTCCGGGTCCATCAAGGCCTCCACGCGCACGCTCGCCTGCAGCAGATCGTGGATTCCCCTGTGGGAGCATTTCGTCTCCCCGCGACGGCCTTTTGGAGTTTGGACTCCCACACCGGAGCCTGGACTCGAGGATCTCCTCTCGACGCGGGTCCATCTCCTAGAGCAGGGGCAGGGAGTGGGGCACCGGACCGGAGATGTGGTGGAGGGAGCAGGCCATCTGGCGCCGGAGGGGAGGAAGGAGGTACGACGGTGGAGGAGGTCAATTCGACCGTGCGGTGGCCTCGCGTCGGTAGAGGAGGAGAAAGGTCGGAGCAGTGTCCTCGCTCCGGTGGGGATGAGCAGGGGCGGCGTTGGTCCTCGCGCCGACGGGAAGGAGTAGGAGACCGGGGTCCTCGCGCCGGCGGGAAGGAGTAGGAGACCGGGGTCGCGGAGACGCGCTTGCCGCGACGACTGGAGGCGGGGCACCGGAGGAAGCAGATTGAGGAAGGTCGGGGTCGAGCCGGCGCTGGGGTAGGCGGCCGCGGCGACGCACCTCGGATGGGAGGGCACTCGATGCGGAGGCGCGCGGCTCCGGCCGACCCAGGAACCCAGGAGGTGACTGCGGAGCTCGGGCCGCGCCGATGGGAAGTGGAGGAGGGCCGCACCGGCCAGATCGATCGGAAGCCGGGCGGCGGCGGTGCAGGGGCGTCCCTCCCGGGGCGGTGGTGATGCAGGGCCGGGCCGCAACCACCTGGGGCGACAGCGGTGAGGGGCCCCCGGCGTGGTGGAGGCGGCCACGCCAGTGGGAAGGGAGGTGGGGGCGGCCGTGCCGACGGGAGGTGGAGGGGAGCCAAGAGAAGGGCGGCCTCCCGGCCAGCGGCGCGCGTGGATGGGGAGGGGATCGAGCGGGCAGGAGGTAGGTGACGGTGGGCTTGCTCGGGCCGGGTGCTTGTAGCGGAAGAAAGTATTTAGGATGGGTAGCTGTCGGGATAAGGAGGTCTGTAGAATTAAAAAGTTGTGCTGAATAGGTATTCAGCAAACACTTAAGGGGTTGTGCAGAATAGTCCTACCCTATATATATATATATATATATATATATATATATATATATATATATATATATATATATAGGACATATTCATACTACACCCGGGTGTAGCTACACCCATATATGTTTCTTATGATTTATAAGGTATCTATCATACCGGAGAGTACGTACATGTAGTATGTAGTATATATGATTATTTAGGAGGCATATATACTACTTTATAGGTAGTATGTACAATTTTTTCATATAATCTTTTTTTACGTATAAATATGACGGTATTTTTAATATAGTGCAAACTACATACCCACTTGCAATTTTTTCATATAAGTTGGTATGAATTATCTTAGATATAGTATATGAACATAATCAAACCGATAAAGTATCACGAATACTTCCGTACGGCAGTATTTAGACATGGGTGTAGCTACACCCGGGAGTAGGAAGCAATTTCCCTATATATATATATATAGAGTGGGACTATTCTGCACAACCCCTTAAGTGTTTGCTAAATAACTATTCAGCACAACTTTCTAAATCAGCCTGGTCTCTTATCCCGATTAGTACCCAAAACTAACCGCCTTCTACCCCGCACCCCCAACCTAGCTCCGACCTCCCAGGATCCAAAAATTCCCCATCGTGCCCACCACCTACCTCCTCTCTCGGCCCGCCCCGGTGATATTCCTCCCAGCGATCCGCCGTGTTCCTCCTCCGCAGGCCCCGATGCTCCTTCCGCCGTCGCCTCCCGGTAACCTCCGCGCTGCCTCTGTGGCCTCCCTCTACCTGACGCGCCGCCATGGCCTCCCCTCCGTCGGAGCTCGCCGCCACAGCCTCCCCTCCACCGGAGCTCGTCGCCACGGCATCCCCTCCGCCGGAGCTCGTCGCCACGGCATCCAGCGGTGGTGCTTGGTAAACTAGTGGAGTTGCACCTGGAGCGAACTCTCTCGGCAGCGTCCATGTACTCCCGTGGCGACAGTAATGGAATACAGTGGTGGTGACCAGTGGACCCCCACCCAATCAGCGGCCGGGTGAGGATGCCGGAGCGGCCGGATTGGCAGGATGCAACGGAGGGGAGCGGCCGGCCGACCGGGATGCAGCAGAATTTCGGGGCTGCGTCGGATTTCAGCCCTTACTCGGAGAGGCGGGGCTGCGGTCCTGGAACCAGCGGAGACGCCGCACGCATGGGATCCAGACGGAGGTGCGAGTGCGCCCCTTTCCTCCCCAATCTGGCTGGAGGGACGGGCCGGAGGCGGGAGCCCAGCACGGCCTGGGGCGACGGTAGGAGGCTGCGGACTCGCGGGAGGATTTGTTGCCGCTCCCGCGGCAGCTCGAAGCAGGTTGTCGCTGTCCGCTTGTAGGCTGCTCTGCTCCGGAGTCTGGCCATTGCATGCAGAGAAGTGTGTGGAGGCTTGCTGCTACGAGGACGGTGGATCCTACAAGAGTTCTTGTGGGTAGGCACCGAATCAGATGGCCTTCTCTGCAATTCCAGTGCATTGTTGGACCGTATGTTATTGTAATAGGCACCGTTTGGTTTTTTAGGTACGCACCGGATGATTTCCCATCCGCTCATGCTCGTACTTTTTGCTAAATGCAGTGTAGGGCCGTTCTGTACATCCGTTCAATATTTCTTCCATGTATTAGAAGATGATCAGCGTGGGTGATCTTTCATACATAACCATGAAAAATTCAGTACTTGTGGGCGGCTCCGGGTTATTTAAATCCCCTTCATTTGTATGGTTGTATGGTTGTCTACAGAGAAGCTCAACTGTAAAAAAAAAAAGGAAGTTCACTTATGCATCGTGAGAAGTTTAGAAAAAATAGTTCGTCAGATAAAGTTCACTTCCAAAAAATATAGAAAGTTCACTTATGTATCGCGAGAGGTTCAGAAAAAAATATGGTAGGCCGAGAAATTCTGTTGCGAAGAAAAAAGGAAGTTCAGTTGTGTATTCGGAAAAGTTCATCCACTCTGTGAGTAACTTCAGAAGTGATTCGTGAATAGGAAGTTCGCATGTGCTTAATGAGAAGTTCAGAAAAAGATGTTCCAGCTAGAGATTCAGTTTAGAAAAATAGAAAGTTCACTTACGTGTCCAGCGAAGTTCATCAACTTTGTGAGTAAAAATTCAGAAGTGGTTCGAGAAATAGGAAGTTCAACTGTGAATCGTGAGAAGTTCAGAAAAAAGATGGTCCAGCGAGATGTTCACTTGTGAAAAAAAATAGGAAGTTCACTTACATATTTCGGGGGGTTCATCAGCTTTCTGAGTAAGTTCAGAACTGGTTCGAGAATAGGAAGTTCACCTGTGTATCACGAGAAGTTCAGAAAAAGATGGTCCAACACATATTATCGTGTTTCTCTGTTTTCGTATTTTTAAAATTAATCAAAAACTGTACTGAATTTCGAAAAAATTTCTTTACGAAAAAGTTGCCCCTAGTGAATATCTTTCCAACGCCGTATCATTTGTTACGTTTCGATAAGCGGTTTGAAAATAATTGCCAAAACACTGTCCGCTAGATTTTAAATAGAATTACTTATTTTTAAAACTGCTCTTAAACCGTAATGAATTTCGAAAATTAGCTACAGATAGAGAAGTTGCGCATTTTCCATAGCTTTTCAACGGCATATCACTTGCATCAATCCGACATACGGTTTGGAAATGGCGTTCAAAGTACAGTACGAAAACGGACAAATCCGCGAAAACATTGTATAGTTTATTTGAAATTGTTTTCAAACTGTGCATAATTTCGGAACCTGACAGAAGAGTAAATGTTGCGCAATTTCCATACCTATCCAACGGCATATTATTTGCATTCATCCGACGAGCGGTCTGAAAATGGCGCCCAAAATACTGTACGGAAACGGACAAAATCGTGAAATCCGTGTTTAGTATATTTGTAATTGTTCAAAATCCATACAGAATTGAAAACCGTGCAGAAGAGTAAAGTTGTACAATTTCCGTAGCTATCCAACGGTGTATTGCATGCGTCATTCTGATAAACAGTTCGAAAATGGCAGTCGAAATACTCTCTGCAAAAACAAAAAACTGGGCGTTCCGCCGAGAGGTTTATCGATTATTGCCTAGAAAGTTCAGAAAGTTGTGCAGAATAGTTATTCTGCAAAGGAGTGCAGAATTGCTGGAATATATATATATATATATATATATATATATATATATATATATATATATATATATATATAGAGCAAGACTATTCTAGAAACCCCCTTAAGAGGTTCTAGAATAGCTATTCTAGAACCCTTCCCTAAACTAAAAACCTTCTGAACCCGAACCCGACCCACCTAACCCGCATAAAAGAAAAAGAAAAAAAGGCACGCACGCACTCACCACCGCGTGGGCGTCATCGTCCCCAACCATCCGACACCACCAAGCGCCGCCGCCCCCCGGAGATCTCCCCCGCGCGCCCCGCCCTCCACCTCCGGCTGCGCGCCGCCGGCCGTCGCGCGTCCCCGAGGCCCGCCGACGCGCGCCCCGCCCTCCACCTCCGGCTGCGCGCCGCCGGCCGTCGTGCGTCCCCGAGGCCCGCCGACGCGCGCCTCCCTCCCCTGCCTTCTTCCTCGATGCGCCGGCTGCCCCTCCCTGCGCGCCCCCCACCGCCGGATGCCTCCTGCGCGCTCCACCGCCGGCCACCACACCCACCCCCGCGCGCACGCCGCCCCCGCCTCCAAATCCGGCGACCGGCATCGCCCCCGCCTCCAAATCCGACGACCGGAATCGCCCTCTCTACCAACGCCTCCTTCCCCGGCCACGAGCGCGGCCCTGAGGTCTCAACCTCGCCACCCACGCATCGTTCCCTGCTCGCCGATGGATGTACCCACGCGCCGCCACAGAGATCTCCTAGCTCGCCGCCGGGTAGGTGCCCCGCATGCCGGCCCCTGCCTCTGCCTGCTCGCCTCCCGAAGGTTCTCCGCCCCCACCCCCTGTGCCTCCCTGCTAGCTGTCGGTCGAGGGACCCATGGACCACCCTCTGCCATTCCTTGTTCGCCGCCGGAGGCTCACCCCACGCGCCTTGGGGGTCCGGTGCAGCCCCAGGTCGTCGACCTCCATGTTTGGAGCTGCAGCACCGGGAGCAAGCCGTGGGCTGCATCCACGACGGTCCA
Organism: Puccinellia tenuiflora; assembly: GCA_012064385.1. Taxonomy (NCBI): domain Eukaryota; kingdom Viridiplantae; phylum Streptophyta; class Magnoliopsida; order Poales; family Poaceae; genus Puccinellia; species Puccinellia tenuiflora. The sequence goes on from QRDG01001282.1 coordinate 578,457, forward strand.
GTGGCGCCCCGGAGGTTCTGAGCTCCCCTGCATCTCGCAGGCTGCTGTTCCCCTGCATCTCGACTACCCGGCACCGCCCCTGCCTCCCCTGGGAGTCCAACCCATGCTGCCTACGGAGTTCACGGCCACGAATCTGAGAAGTCCACTGCCGCATCCCCTCCTGCGCTGGAATTCAATGTTGTTGCTAGCTCGCACCGGAGGCCACTATCTCACGCGTCCATCATGGTGTTCACTACTGATTCCAGGGACTATTTGGATTATTCTTGCCTGTTTAGTCAGAAGTGAACTGTTGCTTGTACAACCATGAACTACACGTTGTTGGTTTGTGAACTGTTTCTAATTCAAAAAATTGTAATATGGGCACGGCTCTGAAGTTCGATTTTATTGTTTCGAGAAGTTTAGTTAGTGTGACACGTGAAGTTCATCTTTTTTGGCAAAAAAGATTGAGTTCATCAACGTGAATTTTGTGTCTTGAAGTTCACCAGTTCTATAATAAAGTCAAAACCGTGGCATAGTACGTGCATCTAATTCTCCGCAAGGAAGTTCACTTGCGTCTTCCATAGACGTTCACTTCCGTGACGAGGGAAGTTCAGCAATGGCCCGAGTACGAAAAGTTCGAACAGGTAAAAAAATCAAACAAGTCAAAAAATGACATAACCCGTGCATCTGGTGCTCCGTGAAGAAGTTCACTTATGTGTTCGGAAGAAGTTCAGTGTTGTGAAGTGGGAAGTTTAGAAAAAACGAGAATTATAAAACAACAGAATTATGTATATTTAAAACTGCTATTAAACCGTAAGGAATTTCGAAAAAGTGCGTGAGATAACAAAGTTGCGGCTTTTTCATAGCTTTCCAACGGCGTATCATTTGCATCAATCCGATAAACGGTTTGAAAATGGCGACCAAAATACGGTACGGACGCGAAAATAGTGTTAGTATATTTGAAATTGTTTAAAAACCATAACTAATTTCGAAAACCCGTGAAAATGAAAAACTTTCGTAATTTCCATAGCTATCCAACGGTATATCACATACGTCATTCCGATAAGCGGATAAAAAATCGCACTAGAAAATTTTCCCGTGAAGGTGGAGAATCAGTCTGTTTCGTCAGGAAGTTCACATTAACATTAATTGAAATTTATCAACATTACGAGAGAAGTTCAGAAGTGGTTCCAGAATAGCTATTATAGAACTAGTTACAGAATAGCAGACCTCTATATATATATATATATATATATATATATATATATATATATATATATATATATATATATATATAGGAAAATGGTTTGGTACCCCTAGGAGTACATACTCCCATCACAATTCACACGGTACCACTCCCTACCGGATTGACCAGCCTAGACCCGTTTAGATTAGGATTAGTTTTTCCGTCGCTAGAGATAATTAATCCCGTGCGATTTGAAACCCAGTTGAATAACAACATCCCTTTTTTTTAGGACTGAGTCGTGACTTTCCAAACCCAGCTCCCGATCGCATCTAGGCCGCCTCCGTTTCGATCTGATCCAGTGCTGCGGCCGCCGGCGACTACACCTCTCCTCTCTCCCTCCATCACCATGGGTGACAAGGTCGGAAACATGCCATGTCGCCGGGCTGCCGGCAGTCGTCCATCAACTCCCATCGACGAGTCTGTGATGGGTCACGGACGTTCACCTCCGGCTACTCCCGTTACTCAGGTACGTTCCATGCTGCATACCAGCGAGTTTGATGCTAGCTTCCTATTTTCACCAAGGATGGGTATGAACGGTGACTCGTCGACGTTTCTACTCAGCAGGCCGCCCGAGATCATCCGGACACTCCCGTCGACGAGAACCAGATGGACCAGCAATCACCACCGCCTACTCCCCTTACTCAGGTAGTAATATATGATGCAGTCACGTGGTATGAAGCTTTTTCTCTTTCTTAATGATGCATACAAGCTCACGTGGTATGAATCTATGGTTAGGGTATGTAGCTAGGTTTTTTTTTTAGACAATTAGTGTGTAGCTCAAGTGTTATGAATATGTGGAAAGGGTATGTAGCTAGTAAGCTAGCTTGTTTTTCTAGGGACGCGTATCAAGCTAGCTAATTGTTTCCCATGGGTAAGGATTATACAAGTAGCTACCTGTCTGCTTCGATGCATAATCAGTATATAATTGGTGAATAATAATGTTAAATTTTTAACCTTGCAGGTGGTGCATTCTCAGTCTCAGTTGCTCTCATGCAGAAAAGGTATGTTGTCACGGAGTGCATCTCGCGTGGTTGAAAAATACCGACGCAAGAGGTCAATAACCAGGTCTGTGAATGACAATATCAAGACCACCCGGATTAATTCGAGATGCCAACCGAGGTGTGTTGTCAATATTGTAAAAAACTTTGACGAGACGAAGAGGAACCTGGTTCGTGAAACGGGGCTTGGCGGCACACTTTCGATGAAGTTAACTAAAGTGAACAGACAGTTCGGAGCTTGGCTTCTAAGCAAGATTGATCATAGTTCTTGTGCCATTATACCTGATGTGAACAAGAAAATCCCAATCTCTTCGAAGGAGATGAATTTGCTTTTTGGTTTACCATGCAGTGGTAAACCAATAGAATCTTGCAACCATGATGAGATTGAAAGGAACAAGAGGATTATCTGCGAGATATTCGGGGTTTCTCATTTCTCCAAGGTTACTGTCAAATTATTGGAGGAAATTCTTCAAAAACAATATCCCTACCCTCTTTCTTTGAATGATCAGCGATCGTTCAAGGCGGCTTTTGTTCTTTATGTCATGACAAAATTCTTAGCTCCACAATCTCTGGCCAATTATATTTCCACGAGGTATATCAGTCCCGTAGCTGATATTGACAATATTTTACAATACAATTGGGCTCAATTCATTGTCGACGACATCATGAAATCTGCGAGTTTAATACCCAAACGATTTCATAACCCTTCGCAAGTATCAATCAATGGGTGCATTTTATTGCTCCAGGTTTGTTCTTTTCACTAGAAAGCTCCTTTACACTCCATGTTTACATCAGATACTACATTAATTGGCATATATTTTTATTATCTTAGACAATATATCTAGACCATATTGTGCCTGCGAAGGAGAAGATTGATTACGAAGTTACCCCACGTATAGCTGCTTACAATGATGACCTCGTCAACCGGATTATCACGGCCGACATTAAGTGCAAAAATAACCTTGGGTTCCCTTTCCCGCAGTTTGGAAAGCTGCAGGTATGCATTATAATCACACTAATTGATTCACTCGTTTACATGTCATGTTTTCCTAATTTTCCGTACATTATTTTAGCTGAGGGATCCACCGAGTATATACTCAAATGCAACCGAAGAAAGATCTGACAAACAAGAACCAACGAGTGCTCGCTTCTCTACCGTTAAGGAATATTGTATGATGCGTTTCAAGTCAAGTAAAGTATCCGATATTGTTGGCGAACGGGTAACTACTATTCTTGACCACCAGTCTAATTATATATATCTAATGCCGCATCATGCATAATATCTCTATTTTCTCTTTCATGTAGGGTTCTACATTAATTCAGAATGCAATCTCAGATGCTCAAGAAGAGTTGACTTTTCTTCTTGAAGAAATATCCGATTTTGAGAACAATTCCGAAAGTCAAAGCACCATTCAAGCAAGAAAAAAGTTTCATACCATTTTGGAAAGAACTGTATGCTATTCACTAAAGATAGCAGTGAATGCCACTATTAGGAACATACTCATCGATGAAAAACAATATCAAGACATCCCGCGAGGCCACCCTACAGAACAAGTTACCACCGAATCAGGTATTATTTACTCTTTAAAAAATGTCACTTAACGTACCTTAAAATGGTGACATACTTCATACCTCATGTTACTAGCATACCAGATTCCTCAGTTTCGTAAACCTCATGTTACTTGCATACCAGACACCTTGTATTATCCATATACCGCATGTCCACATGCCTGATTTTTTCCACATACTACATGTCCACATGCCTGAATTTTTTCCATACCTTATACCTCAATTTCATATACCTCATGCTCATATGTTTTTTCGTACCTTATACCTCAATTTCATATACGTCATGCTCATATGTTACCACATACCACATTTTAGCATACCTGATATGGTGAAATACTCCATACCTATGGCACTATCGTACCATATACCACATCTCCATATGCCTGCTTCTTTACATACTTTATACCTGTTATCGACAAACTTGAGACAGTAATGTAATAATGCAGGCAAGCATGAAACCAATGAACAAGCCTCCAGCCCAGGTTCTGATGGATTTCACATCAACCCTCCTAGGTTTGATGTAGGAATCCATGCGCAAACTAACACACCCAAGCGCAAGCATTCAGGATCAATTTTTGTTGGAGCCAACTATTCAACTAGCACATCAAGTATCAGCTTCCATAATCAGGAGTCTTCCACCCCACCATCCAATCGCATTTCTACGGGTAATTTAAATTCCAAGAGAACCACACATACCTCACATATAGAATTATATACTTACTATTGTTTTCACTATTCATACCAACAGATTCCTCACACAAGAATACAGATTCTTCGGGCAAGAACACAGATTCTTCGGGCAAGAATATATCGTCAATATCCCCAGCATCCTGTGCTCGCTTAACCCATGAGTGGACAATAGCACTAAGTGCAGAGGAACACGAAGGGGATGCAAAAAGACGGAGATATATCGTAGATATACCACCTTCACAGTTGTTGAGAGACAGAAACAACCGAAAAATCAGGCGGAATAAAAAATTAATGTCACCCTTCTTAACCAAACAATGCCCAGTAGTAAGGAATGACACGCGGGTGTCCCATGCTATGTACCGGTACATTACATCAGTAACTGATGATACCTTGTTGAAGTGAGTATCAATCGCAAGTCTTACATAGTTATTTGCATTTAAATTTTAACTTTTTACACGGAGATGCCTTTTTTTGTTTTTTTTGCAGTGACATATGGCTCAAAAGTTCATACCCATTCAATATATCCTTAACGCTTAGGACTATTAAGGAAAGCATTCAGCCGGGTGGATGGATGGATACTGATTGCTTCAATCTCGCAGTTCGGAAAATGTACATGGATGAAGTATACCGGTTTGAGGGGACAAACTACTTGGGCTGGAGACACTATATCAACCCTGACTTTGCTGTACGTTATACCTACTAAAAAATTTATCATACCATTTGCTGTACATAATTATTTCATAACGTGTTCGCAGAGGTTTGCCCTGGCCGCAGCTGAATTTTGGAACCCACATCACCAGCTCGCACACTTCATAGGACCAGACATTACTTATGATGTTTCAGAAAGCAATCAGGTAATTAAATACTTGCCAGAGATCACACTTACTCAAACCAAAACTATAAACACATTATACTGCTTTTCTTCCCACCAAGCTCATGATTCAATCTAATATTTTCAGATATTCGTACCAACACACCTAGTCAATCATTACGTTCTGTACGTGTTTGACATGGAGCATAAAAAAATTTCTATCCTCGACTCACTCAATGCATTGGGCCCTTGCAATGAAACCCGTTCGACTAGACATAACAAAACATGCTTCACTATTGCGAACGCCCTAACAGAGTGCATGCGGTTAGCTTTCCCTGGTTGGGACGAGGACATAACCAAATGGGGTTTCGAAGTAGTCGATGACATACCACAACAGCACAACACGTAAGCACCCATGCACCCATTTGTATTTCATGTTGACATATACCTTAGAAATTTCATTTCTCAACATTTTTTTTTCCAATCAGGTCTGATTGTGGATTTCTTGTATTGGAATTCATGCGCAAATGGGACGGTCGCCGAATTGTGAACCAAATATCAGAGGTACCTATCCTATTACTCCTTCCAAGATCATAAATCAAATTTTAAGAATATCGACCAGTACACCTAATGAAACTTGCATGTTGCCACGCTGGACGCAGGACTCCGACGAGCTTAGGTGCGCTTTTCTGATGCACCTTCTGACAGTGAAGTCAAATGAAGCGACACTTCCAGAATTGGTTCAAAAATATCTCAGCTCAAACAGGAATTAGACTAGTCGACAACATGTTACTACAATCATTTTTTTCAATGTATTTTGTGGAAGATCACACTACATACCCTTAATTGTATTTTCCTCCAAGAGCACGCACTGCTATTCATTGCTTGTAGACATTATATTATCACATTCATCATGTAACCATACCCTAATCAGTGACGATTTAAAAACAATATACCTATTCTAGTGAGGATCATCCACCCTGTTTCACCTACGTATACCAACCCACTATAAGACTATACCCAATTCTGCACATACCTAACTTGTCTCTGCATATGGTATCACACATACCTCGCTCATAAATCCACTACAATGCTCAAAAAAATTCTACATACCTCAAAACAGATATCTACATACCTAATAGACGGCATTTCGTACAACACATTCCGCTTTATTAAAAGTTAAATATACTAACAGAAACAAATCAGGTATATCGTATGATAACAGAACCCAGTTTATGATACATTTATACTGCTTGAAGTTTCCATCATACCTCCACTACTTGGATTCAACATAAATACCAGATCAACCAATATAGCACCGACGTGGAAACATCTGCATCACCAGATTTATAAGATTACAAATGCTGAATACTTTTTGCGAAGAAATACATGGCCACATATGGCCGGCCAGTACAAACATAAAACAATCCCTAAACCACATATGTCTGGCCAGTAAACTTCAAACTACAAAAAAGTCCTTCTAATCCTCGTAAACATACTTCCTCTTGTACGAAGATGGTTTCCCACAAGTTGTCTTGAAATGTCCTGGTTGGCCGCAATCACCACAATACTTAATAATTTCAGAAGTTTTCTTTTGTGAACCATTCTGGCCAACAGATTTGCCTTTCGAGCTTTTCTTCGAACTAGCTTCCTCGGCGGCGGATTTCATTCTACTTGCTTTCGGCCGACCTCGTCCACGCTTCTTCAGAGGAGGCAAAACCTTCTCCATGCATACTGTGTCATCGCCTATATCACCTGTTTCCGCAGCATCAAAATCAGGTTCGTCTTCACTCATAATTGCATCATCTTCCACAGTAGTAGGTCGACTTGGCTTGTCTGACCGTATTGTGTCACCTTCCATACTACTCTGACCTTCCTCCACACCGAGAAGCTTCCTCAAACCTCCAACCGTATTCAATATCCCATCCATGGCCATCTTGTACGCCTCTGGATTCGTGTTCCCAAGTCGAGTCATCTCCTCGGATGCCTTATGAAGCATAAGATGCCTGTATGTCCTCGATGCAACAGCATCGACGTCATCCTTGTAACCCTCAAGGTATGAAGGTATGTAGCCTCTAGCACCCTTCGTCCAACGCTTCAAGACATACCTCTCTGGTATCTCCGCATACCCCGCACGGATCATGACCTACATACAGCAGCATTTATAGAACAAAAAGTCAGTACTAACCCAAACATATTAGAAAAAACTGAAGCTCAAGGTCAAGGTGTAAAAAATAAACATACACTTAGCACGTGACAGCACAGTATACCCTTGTGCTCAAACATCTTACAGATGCATGAAAATTCCGCGCTTTCCACATTAGCGTTAACTTCATACACGTGTCGACGCCAAACGTTTCGGGTAAATCCTCCAATGCGTACTATTTTAAAAATATTCGCCTCTGTAGTTGTCTCAACTTTGAACGACAAACTCTCTGAGAGCTGCTCAACAAATATGCTGAACACACCCCTAGTATATATTTTAGAAGCATGATTTTCCAATGGTGATCTTGTCCTTTTTTCAACTTTATTCTGCATGTTCAAGAGGTATATTAACAATTTAAAATCACAAAGAGGTATATGAACAAAAAATAAAATGGTATCATATTTATGATTACAATATGGTATCACAAAGAGGTAAAATGTGGTATGTGGTATGATCAGTAACATATGAGCATGGGGTATATGAAACTGAGGTATAAGGCATATGAGTATAATGTGGTATGTGGTATGATCAGTAACATATGAGCATGAGGTATATGAAACTGAGGTATAAGGTACGAGGTATGAGGTATCATATTTATGATTACATCATGGCATCACAAAGAGGTAAAATGTGGTATGTGGTATGATCAGTAACATATGAACATGAGGTATATGAAACTCAGGTATAAGGTATGAAAAAAAATCAAATACTTACATGTCCTTCATGAAAATGTTCCAAATCTTCAATTTGCGCTCTATCAATGAAGAATCTCTCATACTTCCTCACGAAACCATTCATCGAGGAAGCTGGCATAACAAACCGCTTCAAAACAAAGTTTACTGACTCACTTCTTTGTGTAGTAGTCATTCCAGCATAGAACAAGTGCCCAAAGTATGGGAACGCCCACTTTTCCCTGATATCCCACATCTGCTTGAGGTATACACAATCCTCTAGTTTATATTCAGAAATTAATTCTGCCCATGCACCCTCAAACTCATCTACTGTGAGCGACTGAGTCAGCACCCTGTGAAAATCTTCTTTAAATTTGGGTCGGCTACTGTAAACATTCCCCATATATTCCTTAACCTTCTTCAATATATGCCACTTGCAAACACGGTGCGAAGCGTTCGGAAATACGGCTTTAATAGCCGCTGCCATCTGGTAGCAATTATCTGCAGCAATACTCACAAAGTCAGAAGTATGAAATACACAAAATCAGAAATATCAGTATGAACAAAGTTACTAACCGGTAAGTATACACTTTGGTTCCTTCCCTTTCATACACTCCTTAAACGTAGAGAATAACCATTTGAATGACTCAATAGTTTCCTCCCTAAGTAATGCACATCCAAACAATATGCTCTGGAAATGATTGTTCACCCCGACAAACGGTGCAAATGGCATATCGTAGTTGTTAGTCTTGTATGTAGTATCAAACACCAAGACATCCCCAAAGAACTCAAAATTGAGCCGAGATACTGCATGAGACCAGAAAATATTCTTCACACGACATGCCTCATCAACCTGCACACTGTAGAAAAAATTGCTTGAAGTACTTTGCAACTCTTTGAAAAAATCAAGCGTCCGTTGAACATCATCGCTACATTCATCTCTCTTAATAGCATAGGCTAGTCGATCCATCGCCCTTCGTGTGAAAGGAACCATTGAAGCTCCCCCGTGAAAGCCAGCCAACAAACCATACATGTTGGTTGACTTAGCACCACTGTCCACCATGTCTGTGACCACTTGTCTTGTTCCCTCATCTATCTGATTGTGTGAGTGGTAATTCTTAGTCACACCAATTCTACTCTTCAGTTCATGGTTATGCTCCTCCACAATCTTCGTGACTTGCCATGCGCCCTCACCGCTCGGCCTTCCTATCCTTAACATGGCGCCATCCTACCCGCACAGAAGGTTTTTTCGTCTTCGGATTATTCCCCTAAAAAACAAAGAACACCAATACCAGTTATACTCAATTTTCAAAAATAATAGCCTATTATGATGGAGTAAATGATACAATTACCTGATGCGAACAACAGAATTCCCTCATACTCAATTTATTAGCTGCATTATGCCGATTCTTAGAGTAACGAATTCCGAAACCTTTCTGTATAGCATGAAGATTGTACAAGTTGAATGCATCCCTCTCAGTCACAAAGTACTGCCCTAGCTTAGGGGTCATAATCTCCGGGTCAGCATATTCTGGTGGAAGTTCATTACTGGCATCAACCTCTTCCAACACAACTCTGAAAACACCAATTTACAAATTCAGACTAAATTCACACTAAATAAAAAGGCTACTACTTCCTACAGGAATATACCTATATGAAAAATACACGCATTACCAAGCCCAAATATGCATACTCGAACCATGACAACATACTCAAAAAAATAATATACCTCTGTACCTCCCACTCCATACTCAACTAGCCATGCCCTACCCCCATGTAAGCATGCTAATAAATTAATATACCAAGTATACTGACTATTATACACTGGACTAGTTCACTAAATGCTATGGTCATTATATACTCCTAGAGAACGTACCTCTCTACAGGGATCTGGGTATGCGCAAGGTCCAGCTCCGATGGAATGCCGTCAGTTCGATCTAGAGGAAATGACAGTTCCCTGTAACAAGATTCCACATATAAGATTAACAAAAAAAATCATGCGGGTAGAGTAGCGTATAGTGAACTGCGCATCACACGGATAGCGGCGGACTACATCGACGAACATAAGCCGACGCCGCCACCGGAACTGCGGCGGCGGCCGCCACCGGCCGCGTAAAACTAAAAGCAATCACATACCTCTCGCCATGACTACTGGTGCTTCCATGGACTCCATTAACAGGAACAATCGCAGCCCTCGTATCTTCCATGTCGCCAGGCGACGGATCTTTCCGCCGGCCAGGCGACGCATCTTTTGGCCGGCCAGGCGAGGAACCTTCCATGTCGCCGGGCGAATCGGAGCTCATCTCGCTTTTACTACTGCAACTAACTCCCGCACTGCATCAAGCTTATTCCCAGGTCTTGAGGACGTCGAGCTGCACACTCCGAGCATGCAGGCACATGCAAAACGGCCATACCTTATCCTTTTTATTTTCATGCGCTGGACGCATGCAACCGGTGGGTATACCTTTTTTTTTTCATACACCGCACGGTGGGCAAATCTGCTAACGGGTATATCTTATGAGCCTATGCCCGGTTACGGAGGTGGGAGTATGTACCCCTGGGAGTATATAATAGGAGTCCTATATATATATATATATATATATATATATATATATAAGTGATTGTAGAATACCTATTCTACAACCCCACCCCCGCTAAGAAATCAACTAGGATTGGTTTTCCTATACTGAACCGCACCCGACCTACCGCACTCACCCCATGTACCACCCACCCCCGCACCCCTCCCCGATTCCCTACCTTCTTCCTCCCCGAACCGTACACGACCTACCGCACCTGCGCTCTCCCGTTCCCCGATCCGAAATCCATCCACCGCCGCCACTTGCCTGGTCCACCTCCCGCCTCCGGCACCGAACGTCGGCCCTGCGCGCAACCCCTGCCGCCAGACGCCACCCCGGCGCGTGCTACCCCGACACCAATCGCTGTCCCTGTGCGTGAACCCGCCGCCAGTCGCCTCCCTTGCGCCCGCGACTCACGCCGCCCCCTTCCTGGCAGAGGTGTCGCGCCATCGTCGCCCTCAGGAGCCTCGGTCGCTCAGGTGCGCCACCCCTGTGGCTCCCCATCCCTGGAGGCCGAGGGCCCAGACCACCACCGCTTCCGGCCCTCTGGAGGCTGGAGGTCGAGGGATCGGACCACCGCCGCCGCCCTGAAGGCCGAGGGTCGCCTCCTGCCATGCGCCCGTGACATGGCTCCGCCGCCGGGGAAACGGCCCACCTCCACAACACGCCAAGCCGTCCCTCCCCGACCTGGCTTCGCCGGCGAGCACTACATCCCTTCGACGACCGGGCTTCCAACGCCCCGCCGAGCTCTTCATCGCCACCATTCCCCACTTTCCTGCCAAGCGAGCTCACGGGCGGTCCACATTGCGCGACAATGAAGTCCGTCGTGTGGGCATCGGCAGTCCACCATACGCAAGATTTCTGTTTTCTTAAAAAATAATTAGGGATGAACTACTACATAGCTTGTGCTGAACTACAGTTCAGAAGTTCTGTTCTATTTTGTTTTGTCGTTTCAGTTGTTTTATTCTTCAACGCTGTTTAGTGAGCTGTAATTATTTTCTCCACTAAGTGATTAAGCGTATGCAAAAAATAATAGATTGTCACAAAGTTCACTTAGCGCTTCATGGAAATCCACTTAGTGCGACATGAAGTTCGGTTATTTCTGCATCACTGGGAGCCCCTCATCGGAGGCTCACTGTTTAGAAAAGGTCCACCTTTTTTATTCAGGAGGTTCACTCTGAAAAAAAATATAGAAAGGCTACTAAAAGGAGTATTTTTTTGTAATTTCAGACGTTCATTTTGAACGCTTCGAAGGTTCTCTGAGTTTGTTACCACCACAACAGAAGTTCGTTATTATTTCGAGGAAAAGATCACACGAAGTTTACTTGGCGCACGTACAAGTTCATTTTGCTCTCTTGCGAGCTTCGTATGCGTAGAAGTTCAGTCTGCTCTTTCACGAGGTTCATTTTTTATGGTCGCGAAGTTCACTATTTATGAACAAAAAACAGGGGACATCCCACGAAGTTCATTTTCAACGATACAACTGAGAGGTTCACTATTATGGTCAGCCGAGATGTTCATTTGCTAAAATTCTATGAAGTTCACTTATGTGACGAGCGAAGTTCAGGAAAATTATGGTCAGCCGAGATGTTCATTTGCTAAAATTCTGTGAAGTTCACTTATGTGACGGGTGAAGTTCACTTCGAATTCTTTGGAAGTCCAGAGAAAACGAGAATTCCAGAACAACATTATTATGTAAATTTAAAACTGCTCTTAAACCGTAAGGAATTTCGAAAAAATGCGTGAGATAACAAAGTTGCGGATTTTTCATAGCTTTCCAACGGCGTATCATTTGCGTCAATCCGATTAACGGTTTGCAAATGGCGACCAAAATACTGTACAGTCGCGAAAAAAGTGTTCGTATATATGAAATTCTTTAAAAACCGTAACTAATTTCGAAAACCTGTGAACATGAAAAAGTTTCGTAATTTCGATAGCTATCCAACGGTATATCATATGCATCATTCCGATAAGCGGATCAAAAATCGCACTAGAAAATTTTCCGTCGAATGTGGAGAATCAGTGTGTTCCGTCAGGAAGTTCACATTTACAGCATGTGGAGTTCACAGTTGTGACGCGGGAAGTTCAAAAGTGTTGTAGAATAGTTATTCTACAACTGGTTGTAGAATAGCTGGGGTATATATATATATATATATATATATATATATATATATATATATATATATATATATATATATATTAAAGACACAGTCACGGATAACTGACGGAAGAACGATATGCATGTCAGACATATTTAAGATAGGGTCATTTAACAGATTGCCACTAGAGGCTTGGTAGTACTCAGTTTTGCCACTAGTTTCAAATGGCTTACAGTTTTGCCACTACTTCAGTTGCAGCTGCTATAGCGAGGCCAAACGGCCAGTCTGAAGCGGATTCCGTCTGTTAGGCGTTAGTGGACTTGGTCCGCGTCTTACAGGTGGGACCAGTTTACTTCTTACAGGTGGGACTGGGCAAGGCGCTAGCTGCTGATGAGTGGGACCCACATGCCCTTGCTGAAAATAAACAAACACACCCACCTTTCTCTCTCTTAACGTGGGACCAAGGCAACAAAAGGAAAGTAAAAAAAGGCAACAAAGGGAGATAGGAAAACAGTCCTGGCCATGCCGACGGCCCTCGACACCGGAGCAGAGCCGACCTCGACGCCGCCGGAGCGAGGGCGGCGCGGCCGAAACGGCGGCGGCGTTCGTCGCGGTGGTGTCCTGCTCCAACTGCCGCTTCAAGTGCTGGCTTCTCCGTCCATGACGCTCCATCCGCTCATGGTCGTCTCCCTCACCCGGAGCTCCACCCCGCGGTCTTCGCCGTCCACGATGACCTCAGGAGGCAAGCGACAGGGAAAAGATGCATATGAGGATCAGTTGCTCACCCTAGTCGCTCTAGTATTATCAATTGGGGCGGAGGATCTCTAAGGCGCTCGATATCATCCGCGGCGAGCTTCGGCCGGTGGTGAAGGGGACGAGCTGATTCCGACTGCCCCAACTCGAACCAGTGCCACATTGGGCTCCGCCGGGTCCTACTATTCCTCCACGCGAAAGGACGCGAGCCGGGATGGACTAAAACGTCGGGATCGACGCCGTCTTCCTCGCCTCCGACCGAAGGTCGCCGTGCTCGATTCGCTTCCTTATGACCTCCCCCGACCTCTAAATCCACTCTATTTTGTTCCACGAGAGCCTATGGTCCTAACGGGCAAGTTTTTATGCACGAGGGATGGCTTATCCGACGACCACGACCGGGTGGCGCCGTCGATATTTTGTCGAGCACCTTGTGGGCGTGCTCTGGACATGGCCATGTCGGCATCAGTGCGTTCCGGGATATTCCTAACGATTTAGGAAGAAAACTTTATATCTTTGTGCGCCAAATGGGAAATACTACAACTTTGTAGTTATAAGGTTTCGCTAGTTTGGAACTTTCTATATTGCGATTTTGTGAAAAACATTTCTGGTCCAAATAGCATTGCCATGTTTGAGTAGGCAAATGAATTTTTCATAATGTAAAACCTTGTCAAATAGTTAGAGGGCTACTAGAATATGCCATTTTACCCACTTAGAAAAAGGGTTCACTTTTTAGGTAGATAAGTAGGTGTAAATCCCTATTTGAATTGAATTAAAAAAATCAAATAAATGGGAAACCATGACATAGTTTGTCGAAACGAGGCCATATTTCACACACTCATGGTATATTTCACACACTCATGGTAATGCATCAATATGGTATAGCCAAAGGTGTGAGATTTCAAGCATTGCATGAAAATGCATCAATATGCACCAAAATGAGCTACAAAAGAGCCCCAAAGGTAGCCCAAACAACCCCATTTCTAATCCTGTCATTTTTTCGACCTTCTCCAAATGATCTCAAACTCTAGGGTTAACATCTATTGCACTAATATAGTGTCCTTCACCAATATGGAGTCATTTCTCAAAACATAAACCACCTCTCTTCACACATGAGAGTTCATAGTTTGAGATGTGAGATTTTACACCATATTGAAGCATCTTGTTTGATATATATCTAGACCTTATTTATCAGTTGGAGCTGTTAGTACATGACAAACTAAGACCATGTGCACTGGATTTTCTTTTTTTTGAAGTTTTATGATTATTTTATGATTATTTCAAAATCGGTCAAACCCAAGTTTGACCAACATTTAAACAAGTTTTAAATACCAAAATGAAAAACTAAGCCTGGGTCATTCTTAGTGACACCAAAATGAAGCTTTGGTGATTTTTTCAATTTTTTTAAATTTTCAAAACATAAACCACCTCTCTTCACACATGAGAGTTCATAGTTTGAGATGTGAGATTTCACACCATATTGAAGCATTTCTTGTTTGATATATATCTAGACCTTATTTATCAGTTGGAGCTGTTAGTACATGACAAACTAAGACCATGTGCACTGGATTTTCATTTTTTTGAAGGTTTATGAATATTTTATGATTATTTCAAAATCGGTCAAACCCAAGTTTGACCAACATTTAAACAAGTTTTAAATACCAAAATGAAAAACTAAGCCTGGGTCATTCTTAGTCACACCAAAATGAAGCTTTGGTGATTTTTTCAATTTTTTTAAATTTTCAAAACATCAAACCCTCTCTCACTTCCTTGAACTCTCTGCAACTTCGTTCGTGGTAAGTCATTTGTGTGAAGGATTTCTCATGAAAATACTCATATACCAAGTTTATATTTTTTTTTCATAACTATGTCATGTAAGTAGACCATGTGCGCTGGTTTTATGTTATTTTGATTTTTTTTGAATTATTTGTGCTCATTTGAATGTTTGGTCAAACTTTGCACAAAACCGTTGACCGACTCAAAATCAAAGTTTATATTTTTTTTTGATAACTATGTCCTGTAAGTAGACCATGTGCGCTGGTTTTATATTTATTTGATTTTTTTTGAATTACTTATGCTCAACCCTATCTCATTTCATCGATATCGTGAACGTGTGAATGTTGGAATTGAAATATGGATATAACAAGTTTTTTATTTTTTATAGCAACTTAGTTGCATAAGTAGACCATGTGCGCTGGTTGTATGTTGTTTTGATTTTTTTTGAATTAGTTGTGCTCAACCCTAGCTCATTCCATCGATAGCTTGAATTGTGTGAATGTTTTTCATTTAACTATGGATATAACAAGTTTTAAATTTTTTTAGCAACGTAGCTACATAAGTAAACAGTGAGCGAAAGTTTCATATTTATTTGATTTTTTCTAAATTATTTATGCTTAACCCTAGCTCACTGAAACCCTAAACCCCGGAAACCCTAAACCCCGTCCGAAACCCCCGGAAGCACTAAACCCTGTCCGAAACCCCCTGCTTCAACCTACAGGATTTTTTTCACATTTTTATCTAAAACTTGAAAAATTCGAATTTTTTAGACCTAGATCTACATATTAGATCCCGAAATTTGTCATTTTTACATAGACCAAACTACACAATATTTCACACTCAAGTTTTGCACATAAGAATAAATATTCACTGTTGACATATAGGAATTTTTTCACATTTTTATCTAAAACTTGAAAAATTCAATTTTTTTAGATCTAGATTTAGATATTAGATACCGAAATTTGTCATTTTTTACATAGACCAAACTAAACAATATTACACACCGAAATTTTGCACATAAGAATAAATGTTCATTGTTGACATCCAGGATTTTTTTCACATTTTTATCTAAAACTTGAAAAATTCGTCACAATGTTTTACGATTGTTTCATTTTACACAGGCCAAACGACACAAGAATTTGGAAAATCGCTTTGGCAAAGTTGTTTACTATATCATTGGCAACATCTGAGATTTTTTTCACATTTAAATTCGAAAGTTGAATTTTTTCGAATTCTGAACTGTTCTAGATCTAGATGTCAGATCTAGAAATTTGTCTTTTTTACACAGGCCAAACAACACAAGAATTTCGAAAATCGCTTTGGCAAAGTTGTTTCTTATATCATTGGCAACATCGGAGATTTTTTTCACATTTAAATTCGAAAGTTGACTTTTTTCGAATTCTGCACTGTTCTAGATCTAGATGTTAGATCTTGAAATTTGTTTTTTTACAGATGCCAAACGACATAAGAATTTGGAAAATCGCTTTGGCAAAGTTGTTTCCTATATCATTGGCAACATCGGAGATTTTTTTCACATTTAAATTCGAAAGTTGACTTTTTTTGAATTTTGCACGGTTCAAATCTAGATGTCAGATCTAGAAATTTGTTTTTTTTACACAGGCCAAACGACACAAGAATTTGGAAAATAGCTTTGGCAAATTTGTTTCCTATATCATTGCCAACATCGGAGATTTTTTTCACATTTAAATTCGAAAGTTGACTTTTTTCGAATTCTGCACTGTTCTAGATCTAGATGTTAGATCTTGAAATTTGTTTTTTTACAGATGCCAAACGACATAAGAATTTGGAAAATCGCTTTGGCAAAGTTGTTTCCTATATCATTGGCAACATCGGAGATTTTTTTCACATTTAAATTCGAAAGTTGACTTTTTTTGAATTTTACACGGTTCAAATCTAGATGTCAGATCTAGAAATTTGTTTTTTTTACACAGGCCAAACGACACAAGAATTTGGAAAATAGCTTTGGCAAATTTGTTTCCTATATCATTGCCAACATCGGAGATTTTTTTCACATTTAAATTCGAAAGTTGACTTTTTTCGAATTCTGCACTGTTCTAGATCTAGATTTCCGATCTAGATGTCAGATCTAGAAATTTGTCTTTTTTACACAGGCCAAACGAAATAAGAATTTGGAAAATCGCTTTGGCAAAGTTGTTTCCTATATCATTAGCAACACCTGGAATTTTTTTCACATTTTCGAATTTTTCAAACTTGAAATTCGAATTTAAACCTGTAAGTTCAGGGCCCACTGTCAGTAACGCCAACAGACGGAATCGACTTCAAACTTGCTGTCGGGGGCAAAGTAGAGCAGACGCGACCAAACTAGGGGCAAAACTGAGGTCGATTCGCAACTAGGGGCAAAACTGAGGTGGTGGGCACAACCGAGGGCAATCCATTAAATAGCCCTTTAAGATAAACAAACCAAGGAGAGAAACTATAATCCACAATTACCTAGTCAGATCGTCGAGAACTGGTCCTACCAGCTTGGCGTGTGGCGGCTAAGTCGATTGCGTCGTCGTCATCGATGAGTATGTACGCATGACAAAAATAGTACTAGAGACACAGCGTTCCATATCAGTGATGCTTTACACATGGGCATAGTGTTGTTAAAACGTAATTTTCACTACGAAGAATTTCATCTCTTGTTTGGGATGCCTACGTATCTACCGCAAGTCTTTCATCTAAACTTACAAAATTATTGCATTGACTGTTGGTCATGATCAAGTGGAGCAAAAAATTCCAGATTATTTGGATCAAAACGTACGCACAAACCTGACAATCTGAAAAGTTTTTTTTTTTTGGAAAGGCCATAGTTTTTATATAATATCATTCAAATGTTTTGACTAGAGACTTCAACACGTTATGTATTTGGACTGGATGTATCTTACAATTTCATGTAAGATCGAAGTATACGATTACTATAAGCATGCATATTTAGCAATGTCCCTACCCTGCCCCTCAAATTAATTTTTGAAGGCAGTGGGCAAAAGTTTGGTATATGATTACTATAAACATATTTAGCAATCCCTACTCTGCCCCTCCAATCATTTTTGAAGGCAGTGGGCAAAAGTTTGGCCCCAAGAGGACATCCACATTAAATCTCCAGGCTCTCACTACGGCCCCCAAACTCCTACCAACCCTTTATTCTTACGTCGTGAAGACTCAGTCCCCTCATATGTTTCTATCTTGACACCTCCGCTTGCCGTCTCACAACGTCTCCCGCACTGCTCGCAAAAGACGCCGCACACGGTTGTGCATGCCGCACCGTTGTTTCGATGCCTCCCAACCAGGTGATACCTTCTCCTACCTAAGAGCAACTCTAGCAGATACCGGGTAAGCCCCCGGCCCGGAAAATAACTGCTTTTTTCTAGGTCCGGGGCGAAAAATCTGCCGCACCAGACACTCTATATCTGCCCGCCCCAGAAATAAAATTCGGGGGTGCAGGATATCGCCCTCCCCCCTCGGTAACCCAATTCTTCCGTTTCCGTGACAGATTTTCTGGTAACCCAAAGTCTTGGCGCGAGATTCCCCGCGCGGAAGTTTCAGTTCGGTCCCCGCTCGAGCTTGGCGCCTCCGCCGCCGATCTCCCCGGCGGAGGCCCTGTCGCCGCCGTCGCGCCACCGATTCACACAATGGACACCGCACAGCTCCCGCACATCGTCCCGACCATCATCCCGCCCGTCGAATTTGTTGCCCTACCGGTCCCACGGGTGCAACCCCACCGGATTTGACATTTCTCTATTGTTCTGTGGTGGTGGTGGTGGTTGTGGTCATGGTAGTGGTGCTTCGGCCAATGGAGGTCATGTTGGTGGTGGTCATGGTGGTGATGATGGTGCTTCGGCCAATGGAGGTCCTGGTGGTGGTGGCGATGGTGGTGCTTCGACCAATGGAGGTCATGGTGGTGGTGGTGGTCATGGTGGTTAGTGGCTACGGTGGTGTAGTGATTAATCGTCGGTGGTAACCCCAAGAGGAAGGTGATTGTCGTAGCTAGCGGCAAATTTCCCTCAGTTAAGAACCAAGGTTATCGAACCAGTAGGACTCCGGAGGTCTTCAACAAAGTGATTGGAGGCGTGGACCTACACACAACACGAACAAATTACTTTGCCCTAACGGCAGGAAGGTTGTCAAGCTTCCTGGTCTGTTGAAAACAAAGGGATTAAATATTATGATGGAAAAGAGCAATATGAGTAAACGGACCAGCGAGCAAGTGAAGGTTGAGAGCGAGTAAACAGGGTTGTAAACAATGGAAAAAAGGTGGATCGGGGGCCATAGGTTCACTAGTGGTGTCTCTCCAAAAGATAAGAATACTAACATGCTGCGTGAACAAATTACAGCCGGGCAATTAATAGAATTGGAATAACATACTAATTATGGTAACAAAGTGCATGGTGATATTCATTTAGGCATCACGTCAAACATACATAGACCATAATCCAAGTGCATCCATGACTAATAATCCACCTTGGGAGCGCTTCTATGCGTGCCTCCCGCTGGTATTAAGTTGTAAGCAACATATAATTGCATCAAGCATAGTACATGATGCAAGCAATATTCATTATCACGAAGACATGAACACCGCTGTTTTACCCGTAGTAGCAAGAGCACACCCTGCTCGCCCCTTAGATGTTTCTGTCACTCCTGCCCAGGCACGGAGGGGGCATGAACCTACCATCTAGCACAAAAACTCTCTCTTGGAGGTCTAAGCAATCACTTGGACAGAGTAACCACTAACATCGGAGAGCATGCAAGATCACAAATAACACATATATAAAACTTGAACAATCTGATCATAACTTCACAATTCATCAGATCCCAACAAACACAACACGTAGCATTACATAATATCGGTGTTGATCATGTTAGACAGCTCACAAGACCACCAATAATTAAGCACAGGGGGGAGAGAAAACCATCTAGCTACTGCTATGGACCCATAGCCCAAGGTGGAACTACTCACGCATCACCACAGAGGCAGCCATGACGGTAAAGAGGTCTCCGGTAACGATCTCTTCTATGGCATGGTGCCGGGAGAGCTTAAGAACACTCCCGAATTAGGGTTTCAAGATGACGACGGCTTCGGGAAAGTTTCGTGGAGAATAATGGCCACCCCTTTGTTTTTAGGTCGAGATGGTATTTGTAGGCGAAGAGGGAGGCCGAGAGGAGGCCCTGGGGCCAAGGGCGGCCAGTGGTCGCGGCCCTACCAGGACCGGCGCCTGGGGGTCGCCCCTGGCCTCTGGTGCCCGGCTTCGGTCGCCCTTCGGTCTACGTCTTCATCACGTTGTAAAAATAATTCCCATAAATTTTCGTCCAATTCCAAGGAGTTTTCCTTAAGAGATGTTCTGAAATAAAAAACAGGGAATACAACAGGAACTGGCACTGGGCATTTTGTCAATAAGTTAGTTCAATAAAATTGTAACATCCCAAGATTTTCAAATTTTTGAAAATTCAGAGGGATCAAAAACTTTTTGTTGTTTTGTTTCAAAACTCAAAATCATGCATGGCATTCATAAGCATCATGTGTTTGTTGCATTTAAATTGCTTGAAATAGTAAAAGATTTCAAAATTAAAAATATATTTTGTTAAGTGACATAAAGGGTGCAAAGTAACCCTAGTCAATATTTTCAAATATTTTGATTTTATTTGATGGCCAGACTAGTGCCATAATTTTGTATTTTGAATAAGCTCTCTAAAAAGTATTTTTACAAATTTTTCCAAAGTTGGGAAATAGCAACCATTACCTTTTATGCCCAAGGGTATTTTGGTAAATAAAGTTGTGCAAAGATGATCCCAAATATTTTAGTTTGATAAAGGGTATTTTTTTCACAAAATTATTCAAATTGGTTTGAACCAAGTTGAATTTCTATTTTGAAAAGTATGTTGATTTCTGTTTTTAGAAAAGAAAAGGTTAAAAAAATAGGAAGAGCCCAGCCAGCCCGAAGCCAACCCTCTGCCAGGCCCAACTCTGGCCCATCTTCTTCACCGCACCCGGCCCTCTCTTCCCTCTCTGTTTTTCTTTTCTTTCTCTCCCTGACAGGTGGATCCCACCATGATGCAAGCGGTGACGTCATCAGCTTCAACCTCCTGCGCACGCAAAATCGACCGAATCCGTTCGGGATCAATCCGAGCGATTTTCGTGGAGTTTGTTTCCCCTGATCGCGTCCATATAATGCCCTCTCCGCCCGCTCACATCTCCCCCGAACCCTAGCCCTAAGACGCCCCCAGGCCGTCGGATTTCCTCGCCGGAGTCCGCACTGCCGCCGCCGTGGTTCTTCAAAATCCGGCCGCCCCGATGAGCTGCGCCGCCCCCTTTTGGTCCCTCTCTCTCCCCCTCCAAGCTGCGCACCTCCCGGACCTTGTCCGCGATTTTATACGCAGCCAATCGACGAGCGCGTCATCAACAGGAGCTCGCCGCCGCCCCGGGAACCTCCAGCCGCTCGCAGTCAGCACCCCAGGACGCGATCGACGCCGCCCCTTCGCCATCGTCTCCGCCCCGCCGTACCGCACGTCGTCGGCCGCTTTTCCGAGCGCAGGAACCACCGGAACACCAACGTCCTCGACGCCCGAGCCGCCGCCGCCGTCCCCGACCAATTCCGGTGACCGACCGCCGCCGCGGGTAAACCCTAGAATCTGGACCGTCCGATCTAACATGAACGGTCGAGATTAGAACCTTTACCGAATCGGTACGGCCATGTCAGCGCCCCGTCACCGCTTAGTCAGCACCTAGTCAGCGCCACGTCAGCCCTCATTTTCTGTAATTTCGACCGAATTGATTTAATTTGGCAGTTTTGCAGAAAAACCCCTGAACCTTATAACCATTATAACTTTTTAATGGCTCGGCCAAACTTAACGAACTTTATATTTTTGAAAACCTTATGACCTGTAGAATATTTTAGAACTGTTAGTTCTCTGTTTTGCCTAATTAAAAGTATTCAAATTTCAAATGAGAGATTTGAGTAATTTTGGCATAACTTTAAATCTATAAGTTATTTTAAATTATTTTCTTCTGCAAAAGTGTGTCTTTTAGTGTCCTCTGTCCAGTAGTATTTTTAGTTTGCACTTTTGCATCATGCATTGATAATGTTTTGTAAAAAAACTCAAATAGTGGCATTTTGACCATAGTAATTGTTTTAAAATTATTTAAATCACTAAAATTATGTATCATGATCACCATGCATATAGTAATTAACAGAGAATAATTAATTTATTAATTGTTAATTTTGACTTGTGTGTATTGCATTTCCATCATGCATTCATATTTTATTGTAATGCCATTTATTGCTTATGTATTGATTGTATGCAATTTGCTTGTTTAGATTGTGTGGAGTGCCAAGAGTGCTGTGAGTGCTGCAACAACTTGAACAACTGTGAAGGCAAGTGCATACACAAATTCATGAATGGCCTATTACTATTTTTATATGGCATTGTAGACTATTTTTCCAGTAGCATGCATGATAGGCTGTTTTTCTGAAAGTTATTATGCTATGCAAACCTGTTAGGCTAGCCACATGACCAGTTGATTAGTGACCTATTTAATTTAGTGGAATTGCTTGCTGCAAAACTGAAGTGTTTTATTGTAGTGAGTTAAGGAAAAATTCTACTAAATTAATGAATTACCTAGGTGGTATTGGTTTGTTGATGGAGGCGAAGTTGAGTGGCTACTCGGGCCCATTTTCATGGTGTGAGTGCACTTGTGGATGACCACCTAGGGTTTGAGATTAATGTCACACCGTGTTTGTTTGCCCGACCGTGCAACCACTAGTCATATGGGCTCTGTCTTGACAGAGTACGTTGTGTGGACCTGGGTCAGTGAGATCTGATGATGTAGAGGGGTAGGACGGCAGTGATCTCGCTAGAGTACCATGGGAAAACACTTCTGAAAAGTCTCGTCTTGATCTTCTCCTTTCCTTTTCACTAAATGAGGGTTAAGGATAGAATGGGTTGATCGAGTCTAGTGGGGAAAGTGCCACAAACTCTCGAGAGTATTTGAAACTAAGATCTTAGCCGTGTCCCCGGTAATGGACAATCACGAGTGACCAAATAAGGATGTTGACAGAAGATCTCTTCATTCAAATTTCTAAATTAAAACTTGATGGGTGAACATGGGGGAATTCGAGACACTGGTGAGCCCAGGGATGTCTCTTAAAGTTTTTGGAAAGAAAGAAATGATTTTTGAAAGTATAGGATAAAATTTGCTTTGCGCAAGAGCCTTGAGATCCACCAGCCAAATATGCATGTAGAATAGTTTTTGCCATTTAATATCCACCATAGTATGACACTTGCCAGCCTGTCACAAGGTATTGACCCAAATTCCCTGGGCTGCAACGTTAATGTTGCAGGTTGTTCAGATGAGGAGTGAGGACGTGGTTTATTTCGAGCTTACAACCAACATGGTCGCCAGTGGCACATGGAGATGATGGAGCTCAGTGCTACTTTATTTGCTGCTTGAACTCTGAATAATATTTGTGGAACTTTATTTATTTTAAGCTAGCTTCGGCTATGCAAAGTTGTAATAAAATACTTTATTTCTGGATCATTCGTACTTGCGATGTAATAACGTTTAACATTTATGCATGATATTACATCCTGTTGGTGAATGCTAGCCATACTCGATCCAGGGCCTAGCATATTCACAATGTATTCTTGCTTTTCAAAGTGAGGGTGCTACAGAATGGTATCAGAGCGTAATGTTGCCTGTAGGCTCGAAAACCCTAGGTTTGGATTAGAAATAAGAAAGACCATAGGAACAAAATTTTATTTCCTTCTTATCCAAATCTTTCCAAACATCTTTCTTGTACCTTTCTCAACTATTGCTTTCTAAATTACCTTCTCTTGTTTTAGATGACCAACCTCATAGAATATATCAACAAAGGATCAATGATGATTATGGCTATGGATTGTGAAATGGAGTTTCAAAAGACACCTAAGAAGAACTTTCACAAGGAAGACATAGTGGAGACCACCACTTTACATAGGTTATTAGTTATCGTCTCGCGCTAGAGTATTGACCTATCAAAATGTGGTATGGCAGTACTAGTATGCTCGTGTTAGAACCTATATCGTGCTAGTAAGTTTTCAAAACCGTAATTTTCGAATTTATAAAATTCTTGACTTGTTTTACTGTGTGATCGTTTGCTTGTTGCTGATTGTTGTTAATTGTTTGTATGGGTAGAAATAATTCTTTAGATCTTTCTGTCCATACTTATCTATGCTAAACCCAACAGATGCCTCCCCGCCGTGATCCCAGCAACAACAACGACCAGATGCAACAGATGATGGCCGCGCAGACGCAACTCATGAACATGATGGCACAATTTTTGGCAAACCAGAATGCACCACCACCACCTCCTCCACCGCCACCACCACTACCCCCAGTGGATAGGCTCGCCAGATTTCTGAGGCTTAGACCAAATAAGTTCTCTACAACCACTGAACCCATTGTAGCTGATGACTGGCTACGTTCTGTGCAAAAGGATCTAGTCACTTGTGAGTGCAATGATGTTGAGATGGTGAGATTCACTGCTCACCTACTTGAAGGACCAACAGCACAGTGGTGGGAGACCTACCAGATTACTCACCCATTAGCTGGACTCACATGGGACACTTTTAAGGAAGGATTCCGCAACGCTCACATTTCCTCGGGAATCATGAACCTGAAGAGAGATGAGTTCCGCAGTCTGAGGCAAGGAAACAGAACTCTGAAGGAATACATGGATGATTTTTGTGCTCTGTCACGTTATGCTCCAGAGGACATCGATACTAATGCTAAGAGGAAGGATAAATTCCTTAAAGGACTCAGTGGTGAACTAAAAATTCCTTTGTCAGTGGCGTATGCACCGAATTATCAAGCACTTCTGGATCAAGCCATCACACTGGACAATAATATACATAAGGAGGAGAATAGGAAAAGGAAGTATAATGGGAACAAGTACAACTCAGAATATACACACAAGAAGGCCAAGTACCATGGTGGACACAGCCACAACCATCAAGGTCATGACCACAATGGAGGAAACAAAGGAGGTAATGGAGAATACAAGGACAATGACCACAATGGCCGCAACAATGGAAATCACAATGGTCAGAATCATCATCACCATGCAGGAAAGAAAGACCTTAGTCACATTCAATGCTTCAAGTGCAAGCATATGGGGCATTATTCAACTGAATGTCCGGAAAGGAAGACTGAAGAAGCTGGCAAACACAACTCTCTCGAGAAGGGACACGTGAACCATGTTCATGTGGGAAGAGCATTCAATAAGCCTAGTATGGTGAACGGTACACTACTAACCATTTACCTCAATCATTTGTTCTTCATCTACCACATAAGAGGATTAAGGATGTTACGTCATGGCTCAGCTTCAAACCACAACATGTACCCTTGATGGAGGATAAGAGTTCTAGAATACCAACAAAAGTTTCTTTTAAGGGTGGTAGCCCGCCCCGTTGCCTAAAACCAGAGATCCCAAACCCATTTCTTTCTAGCCTCTTCGAATCTCGGGGACGAGATTCCTTTTAAGGGTGGTAGTCTGTAACATCCCTAGATTTTCAAATTTTTGAAAATTCAGAGGGATCAAAAACGTTTTGTTGTTTTGTTTCAAAACTCAAAATCATGCATGGCATTCATAAGCATCATGTGTTTGTTGCATTTAAATTGCTTGAAATAGTAAAAGATTTCAAAATTAAAAATATATTTTGTTAAGTGACATAAAGGGTGCAAAGTAACCCTAGTCAATATTTTCAAATATTTTGATTTTATTTGATGGCCAGACTAGTGCCATAATTTTGTATTTTGAATAAGCTCTCTAAAAAGTATTTTTACAAATTTTTCCAAAGTTGGGAAATAGCAACCATTACCTTTTTATGCCCAAGGGTATTTTGGTAAATAAAGTTGTGCAAAGATGATCCCAAATATTTTAGTTTGATAAAGGGTATTTTTTTTACAAAATTATTCAAATTGGTTTGAACCAAGTTGAATTTCTATTTTGAAAAGTATGTTGATTTCTGTTTTTAGAAAAAGAAAAGGTTAAAAAAAATAGGAAGAGGCCAGCCAGCCCGAAGCCAACCCTCTGCCAGGCCCAACTTTGGCCCATCTTCTTCACCGCACCCGGCCCTCTCTTCCCTCTCTGTTTTTCTTTTCTTTCTCTCCCTGACAGGTGGATCCCACCATGACGCAAGCGGTGACGTCATCAGCTTCAACCTCCTGCGCACGCAAAATCGACCGAATCCGTTCGGGATCAATCCGAGCGATTTTCGTGGAGTTTGTTTCCCCTGATCGCGTCCATATAATGCCCTCTCCGCCCGCTCACATCTCCCCCGAACCCTAGCCCTAAGACGCCCCCAGGCCGTCGGATTTCCTCGCCGGAGTCCGCACTGCCGCCGCCGTGGTTCTTCAAAATCCGGCCACCCCGGTGAGCTGCGCCGCCCCCTTTTGGTCCCTCTCTCTCCCCCTCCAAGCTGCGCACCTCCCGGACCTTGTCCACGATTTTATACGCAGCCGATCGACGAGCGCGTCATCAACAGAAGCTCGCCGGCCCCGGGAACCTCCAGCCGCTCGCAGTCAGCACCCCAGGACACGATCGACGCCGCCCCTTCGCCATCGTCTCCGCCCCGCCGTACCGCACGTCGTCGGCCGCTTTTCCGAGCGCAGGAACCACCGGAACACCAACGTCCTCGACGCCCGAGCCGCCGCCGCCGTCCCCGACCAATTCCGGTGACCGACCGCCGCCGCGGGTAAACCCTAGAATCTGGACCGTCCGATCTAACATGAACGGTCGAGATTAGAACCTTTACCGAATCGGTACGGCCATGTCAGCGCCCCATCACCGCTTAGTCAGCACCTAGTCAGTGCCACGTCAGCCCTCATTTTCTGTCATTTCGACCGAATTGATTTAATTTGGCAGTTTTGCAGAAAAACCCCTGAACCTTATAACCATTGTAACTTTTTAATGGCTCGGCCAAACTTAACGAACTTTATATTTTTGAAAACCTTATGATCCGTAGAATATTTTAGAACTGTTAGTTCTCTGTTTTGCCTAATTAAAAGTATTCAAATTTCAAATGAGAAATTTGAGTAATTTTGGCATAACTTTAAATCTACAAGTTATTTTAAATTATTTTCTTCTGGAAAAGTGTGTCTTTTAGTGTCCTCTGTACAGTAGTATTTTTAGTTTGCACTTTTGCATCATGCATTGATAATGTTTTGTAAAAAAACTCAAATAGTGGCATTTTGACCATAGTAATTGTTTTAAAATTATTTAAATCACTAAAATTATGTATCATGATCACCATGCATATAGTAATTAACAGAGAATAATTAATTTATTAATTGTTAATTTTGACTTGTGTGTATTGCATTTCCATCATGCATTCATATTTTATTGTAATGCCATTTATTGCTTATGTATTGATTGTATGCAATTTGTTTGTTTAGATTGTGTGGAGTGCCAAGAGTGCTGTGAGTGCTGCAACAACTTGAACAACTGTCAAGGCAAGTGCATACACAAATTCATGAATGGCCTATTACTATTTTTATATGGCATTGTAGACTATTTTTCCAGTAGCATGCATGATAGGCTGTTTTTATTAAAGTTATTATGCTATGCAAACCTGTTAGGCTAGCCACATGACCAGTTGATTAGTGACCTATTTAATTTAGTGGAATTGCTTGCTGCAAAACTGAAGTGTTTTATTGTAGTGAGTTAAGGAAAAATTCTACTAAATTAATGAATTACCTAGGTGGTATTGGTTTGTTGATGGAGGCGAAGTTGAGTGGCTACTCGGGCCCATTTTCATGGTGTGAACCTGAGTATGTGCATTTGTGGATGACCACCTAGGGTTTGAGATTAATGTCACACCGTGTTTGTTTGCCCGACCGTGCAACCACTAGTCATATGGGCTCTGTCTTGACAGAGTACGTTGTGTGGACCTGGGTCAGTGAGATCTGATGATGTAGAGGGGTAGGACGGCAGTGATCTCGCTAGAGTACCATGGGAAAACACTTCTGAAAAGTCTCGTCTTGATCTTCTCCTTTCCTTTTCACTAAATGAGGGTTAAGGATAGAATGGGTTGATCGAGTCTAGTGGGGAAAGTGCCACAAACTCTCGAGAGTATTTAAAACTAAGATCTTAGCCGTGTCCCCGGTAATGGACAATCACGAGTGACCAAATAAGGATGTTGACAGAAGATCTCTTCATTCCAATTTCTAAATTAAAACTTGATGGGTGAACATGGGGGAATTCGAGACACTGGTGCGCCCAGGGATGTCTCTTAAAGTTTTTGGAAAGAAAGAAATGATTTTTGAAAGTATAGGATAAAATTTGCTTTGCGCAAGAGCCTTGAGATCCACCAGCCAAATATGCATGTAGAATAGTTTTTGCCATTTAATATCCACCATAGTATGACACTTGCCAGCCTGTCACAAGGTATTGACCCAAATTCCCTGGGCTGTAACGTTAATGTTGCAGGTTGTTCAGATGAGGAGTGAGGACGTGGTTTATTTCGAGCTTACAACCAACATGGTCGCCAGTGGCACATGGAGATGATGGAGCTCAGTGCTACTTTATTTGCTGTGAATAATATTTGTGAAACTTTATTTATTTTAAGCTAGCTTCGGCTATGCAAAGTTGTAATAAAATACTTTATTTCTGGATCATTCGTACTTGCGATGTAATAACGTTTAACATTTATGCATGATATTACATCCTGTTGGTGAATGCTAGCCATACTCGATCCAGGGCCTAGCATATTCACAATGTATTCTTGCTTTTCAAAGTGAGGGTGCTACAAAAATGCCCTGAAGGGAACATGCTACGTAACACAGTCTTGATAAGATAGTAATTAATGTAAAGCACATGAAGTGAAATAAAGTGATCCAAACTAGTCTATAGTTGACATCAAACAAACAATGATTAACATATACTAGCTATGAATGCTAGAAACTTTTCATGAATTAGTGTGTTGGAGACATGGAACCATACATAAGGTTTAGAAAGAAGAAGTGCAAATTATGTCTCCAATGTGAAGCATCAATCGTTCTACAAAGCATCAAGTAATCACTCATGAGATAGTCAAGATCCAGTCAAGTGATCTAATTCACTTACTTCACACATCAATTGTTTTGAAGTCTACTCAATTAGTGCACGTGAGACTCGGTTTTGGCACTGTGAGATTATGACAACGAGAATAATGATGGGGTTTGGAAGGTCAACAACAAAGGCTCAAACAATGGAGAGGGTGACCACGAGACAAGAGGAAGTCTCATAGTTGAGACTATAAGAGGAGTATTGATTGCCATACAACGGATGCACTTAATTGGAGCTATAAGAATGAGAGCTCTCCAAATGAACTAGTGAGGATGCATCAAAGTGAATCCCCACATAGTTATGCAAAATGAAAGTATGAAAACTCTAAAACGGAAGTAAAGGTGATAACATAAGCTCAAGTGTGTAATAAAGGATAGTATTGCTGCTCCCTCTCTCCTTTCCTCTTTTTGTGGCCTATATGGCTCTTTCTTATGTTTTCCCATTTGGCCTCTTTGGGCTCCTTTATTTTATTTTATTTTATATCCTCACCGGTAGGAGAAACACTCTATATGAAAAGAATCAACATATTTTTTGGTACTCATAACTCATAAAAGATAAAGCACGATGTATAAAAATGAATGCATCTACCAGTGTAGCAGAAAGTGTAGTGATCTAGCGTAACATGGAATAAATGAACAGTGGGCAAAGCCTCAAAACCATATTGTCAGTTGTATATGATCACGCAAAGTAATATAAAAATGAAGAATGACACCAAGTCATGTAATGTAAGATGGATGTTGCATGGCAATGTATCTCAGAACGGCTATGGAAATACCGTGATAGGTAGGTATGGTGGCTGTTTTGCGGAAGATATTGGCTTATGTGTAGGAGAACAAGATGAAGTCCTCCCATAGAGTTGGATGTACTGGCGAAATATGCACATAGTCTCAATGATAGAGAGGGTATTGCACATCAGCGAAGAGGCTAGCAAATATGAAAGGTGGAAGTGCCAAAACCAAAGACTCAACAATGCATTTGCATATTGCAAACAACTAGCAGTTTAAACTCTCTATAAGTGGTTAAACCACCCGAAGAGGGATCGCGGCAGCGACACAAGGTCCTATTGGCTTCCCCGACCTTAGCAGTAACTAAACTATTAGGAACTACTTTTCAACTGAGCAGAATTCATGGTACAAAAAATATTATTGACTTAGGTTGTAGTAGTTTAGAAGGGTACAAATCCACACTTTACTAACACATCTCCACTAATTAGTTCCAACTTAAATGGCCAACATATTTTAACTATTAGTTTAGTTTATACCTCAAAACAATTGAAAAGTATCAAGTTAACCAAATATAGTGATCTACAAGACTATGCAAGCTTTTCATCATACCACTACCACATGCATGGCATTTTATCGTTCTAACATACCAACCAAGCACCACTTGAATTTCAAACAACTCTCCAAACAAGTATAAGTGAAGCAAGAGAGTACTTTCTAAAAAACAAACTAGCATATCTAAAAAATATATAAGTGAAAAACAAGAGCTACGCACAAGCAAAATAGTAGCTAGGAATACACAACAGATAAACATGATAAGTAGGAGTATTCTATAAAAAAGCAGAGTGTCTCTCTCTCCCAAACAAGATAGCTACGATCCAACATAGCAAAGTACCAGAAAACCAAATAAAACAAACTGATGCTCCAAGAATAGCACATAATAGGTGAAGCAATAAATATGTTGTTGCAACGGAGACGACCTGATGGTTGTCGATGAAGAGGGGGATGCCTTGGGCATCCCCAAGCTTAGACGCTTGAGTCTTCTTGAAATTTCAGAGGGATGCCATGGGGGCATCCCCAAGCTTGAGACTTTATCCGTCCTTGATCTTCTTGCATCATCCTCTCTCGTGGAACTTAAAAACTTCATTCACATAAAACTTAACTAGTTAGAGGGGTTAATACTCATTAAATCAAATCAACTTAGGCCCTGTAGGGACAAATTGAAAATACTCAGTTTAACATTAGCTACTGTTACAAAGCCTTTTTTGCGGCTCTCCACCCCTAGAGAACCTCGCTCAACGCACGTAAAGAGACGAACGCAATAAAGACAGAAATCTGTCAAAACAGAATAGTCTATAGATCGAATTTAAAGAAATATTTCTTTTGCTCATACCAGAAAATTTAAAACTAATAAAAGATAAATAAAATTATAAACTTTGCTGGAAAAAATTGCAGATAAATATCACGTTCTGGTGATTTAAAAAAAGATTGTCTACAGTGCACACACAGAATCGATTTCTGGACAGCAAAACAAAACTTCGCACTCTCCAAGCATTAGAGGCTACTTCTTGGCACAAAAACCAAATAAAAAGGATACAATGGAGTTGATAAAGAGATAAAAACATCCACGACTCAAGAAAAGCAAAAGAAACTTAAAGCAAAAAAAGAAAATGGGTTGCCTCCTATAAGCACTTTTCTTTAAGGCCTTTTAGCTAGGCACAATGCAAAATATCAAGTCTTTTCAAAATCAAGATCATCGTCATCTTCAGAAGTAATGATACCTTATTTAAGACCCTAAGTGAAATTCTCACATAAGCAATCAATTTTAGATATGTAGGGTTGAGAGCCTTCCTTGTCCTTCCTTTTCGGCTTACTTGCTTCATCAAAAATATTTTCAGGGTTTAAGAAACATTTGCTACACTATGGGGTTGAGGTTAACAAATATAGCTTCCATTATTCCAACCAAAGAAGCTACAGAAGTTTCATAAGTGTGGGAAAGTTCAACCAAAAGCTTTTCATTAAGATCACTCAGCCCATTAACATGATTAAGAAAATTTTCAATATTACTTCTCCCAATGACAAAGCCAGTTCCCACACTAATATCTTTCATGCCAAACTTAGGGGAAAACATAACGACTAAGTAAAGATAAAACTATACAAAACAGGATAAAAGACTACACTAATTATTTTTGTGTTTTTGATTTGTAGAGAAAGCAAACAAGCAAAACAAGAATAAACGAAAGGAAACTAAGCAAGACAAAAACAAAGTAAAGAGAAAGGAAGTGTGAGACTCCCCTTGCAGCATGTCGTCGTGGTAAACAACAGATGCCTCGGGGTAGGCTTGAGTTTGGGGGCCGATTGGACGCTAGAGGATTCGGGGAGGGATTGTGCAATAGAAATCACACGAACACACACACACACGATTTACCCAGGTTCGGGGCCCTCGTGAGGAGGTAAAACCCCTACTCCTGCTTGTCTGGCTATACTTGTGTATCAATCGGTATTACAAAAGCGCTCCTTGAGCTGTGTAGAGCTAGCCATGGAGACGTGCTAAGAAGGAAGAAGAAGCAAAGCCCAAGGGGGGGGGGGGGAAGAACCAGCGTCGGCGCGCCCCCGTCCGTGTTCCCCTGGTGCTTCTTATAAAGGGAAGCCCAGGGGACAAGGAGTAGACAAGGAGACAACGTACACTGTACACTGTACACACTGTAGCTAAGGTGACTACTGGGGTCTAATCAGCACTATAGCCTGTGTCATGCGCACACTGTAGCCACGCCGGTCTGTCCTTGTCCTTTGATCTTATCTCCAGGAGGTGGCAGTAGCATATATTTGTTGTGGAGGCACCCCGGCTTGCTGCTCGTTGATGACGACTTGGTGGCAGGGGTAGTGCTGGAGCTCGGTCTGGCCTGGTGTGACCCGGGATGCTGGCAGCGACTGATCCGGCTTCTGGTATACGATCCGGTCGAACACACCTGTATTCCTTCCAGCCATGCACTTGTCCCGGCCGGGGTACTGGGAGCTGGCTCCCGATCGGAGGAACTGATCCGGCCAGGGTTTAATTCGGTCGCTGGGATCCGGAGGCGATCCGGCCTGGCGATCACTCGGCCCCTGTACACGATGATCCGGTCGTTGACGTACGCTGGAAATGACCCGGCCAAGTAGCGATGCGATCGATCAATCCGGCAAGGGCGTCCGGCCCAACCGAGTACAGGATACTCGGCCCACCCGGAAGCAGGGGTACCAGGCCCAGCCGAGTGCAACGAGCTCGGCCTGGCCGGGTGCGGGGATCCGGCCCAGCCGGGATAGAGGGATCCGGTCCATCCGGGATAAAGGGATCTGGCCCAGCGCAGGTTTATTCGGCCCAACCGAGTCAGGGGCACTCGGCCCACCCGGGGTAGAGGAAATCGGCCCAGCCGAGTCTGGAGCTTGGGCCAGCCGAGTCTGGCAGTGATTCGGCCCAGCCGGGTCTGGGAGCCACCGAATCACGCTATGTCGGCCCACGCTGTCTTTTCCTGTCTTTTCTTTTATTCTTCACCTATTTAACTCTTGTTTCTCTCTTTTAATACCGCCACCAATTCATGATTTTGGGTACCGGGGATTACATCCCCGACACTAGTCCCCGAGGCTGTGGGGGACTCGTAGAGTCGCGCGCAGACTTACAAAAATACATATCCAACACCAAAAATCTCCATATATAAAAAAATATCTTGCCAGCACGGGCATCATTATCTGTCAATTCTCTAGCCATGCCCTCCAGGCTAAATGCGACATCCGGTTGATCGAGCTCACCCGAATCAACAACAAGATACACAGTTAGCACCAGAAATGTTCTAAAGGCATGGGCATGCTTCATATGACAGCTTAGCCTCTCTGGGCATGTCTCATATGTCTCGGTATCTCGGCCATTCTGAGCACATTTCATATGTCAGTTTTTGCCACTTTGGGCGTTTACCGAAATCATATGTCGGCAGCAAGAGCTGGACCGACATATAGCCTGCTTGGGCATATTTTATACCGGTTTTTAGCCTTCTTGGGCGTTTACCGAAATCATATGTCGGCAGCAAGAGCTGGACCGACATATAGCCTGCTTGGGCTAAACTGAACATTCTGCCTTCATGGGCACTTGTCATCTGACGAGTTGAGATATATCTCAACGCGTACCACTCAGTGAGATTAGATATTTTTCGACTCTGAGCACCGAGATGATGATGCCAAGATAGTCGATAAGGCCGATAAAGATAACGATTTGTGAGATGCCTGATGATGTGAGATAAATGCTGTGATATTTTGGCAAGCCGAAATAAACGGCGGTTCAAGATATTGCAAGATGCTCAGATATTTAGGCGATATAGACAGCGATTTGAGGTATGAGGTGATATTGAGATATAACTGCAAACCGAAATAAACGGCGATCTGGAGAATACCGATAATGTTATGATATTTTGGGTAATCAGAGACAACCGATGAAACCGCAATCTTGGTGATGAATATTCTCTCGGTAAAACCGATATCACCTTTCAATGTTAGTTCCAGCACATATATAATGAATATTTAACAGGAGTAATAACTATATTCCACAAATATATTTAAGTCTAGCATACGACCGGAGTTAAAGCTAGTAGCAACACTATTTACGAGGACACAGACTTGGACTCAACCGAGTCCCCGAGTCACTTTCCTTTATCTAGGAGATAAAACAAAACCATACGGGCAGTCCAGTCCCCGGGTCAAGACACCTTGGTCCCGGGGAGACAGCTAGACAAAGCAGAAACGAGGGGAGAGTCCCCGAGCACTATTTGAGACTATTTAAAAAAGTGATGCAGACATATAAATGATACTTACGAGGCAAAGTTGTCGGAGAAGTCGAGGAAGACGTTGATGCTGGTATAAATATCAATATGTCGGATTCCACAAGCTTAACTCGGATTTTCCCATCTTAACTCGGATTTCCAAACCTTGACTCGGATTTTCCAAGCCTTGACTCGGATTTCAACCCTTGACTCGGATTTTCCAATCCTTGACTCGGATTTCAACCCTTGACTCGGATTTTCCAAGTCTTGACTCGGATTTCAACCCTTGACTCGGATTTCCCAAGTCTTGACTCGGATTTCAACCCTTAACTCGGATTTTCCAAGTCTTGACTCGGATTTTCCACCCTTGACTCGGATTTTCCAAACCTTGACTCGGATTTCAACCCTTAACTCGGATTTTCCAAGTCTTGACTCGGATTTCCACCCTTGACTCGGATTTTCCAAGCCTTGACTCGGATTTTCCACCCTTGACTCGGATTTTCCAAGTCTTGACTCGGATTTCAACCTTAGTCAACTCGAAAATGAGTTAACACACGGGGACGATGCCGAGGTTGAGTCCCCGAGTCACTTTTCTCATCCGGGATCTGCCAATGATGCCCGTCGGTGAAGGCAGCGCTAGCCTCTGCTCACAGCGGCAAGCTAGAGCACGGCGGCAGTGTTGACGTAGAGCCGCCGGGTAAGCCGACCGTAGCCTTGTTGACGACGATGGTGCCAGTGACGAAGAGCTTGATGAAGCGGCCCGGCGAGCGGAAACCCCGCAACGCCATGCGTGGTGCTCGCCGGAGTCGACGAAGAAGGTCCCGTCCGAAATTAGCCCTGCAAGCACCGCTACCACCCCCACGGTGGGCGCCAACTGTCGTCGTGGTGAACAACAGATGACTAGGGGTAGGCTTGAGTTTGGGGGCCGATTGGATGCTAGAGGATTCGGGGAGGGATTGTGCAATAGAAATCACACGAACACACACACGAACACACACACGCACGATTTACCCAGGTTCGGGGCCCTCGTGAGGAGGTAAAACCCCTACTCCTGCTTGTCTGGTCTATACTTGTGTATTAATCGGTATTACAAAAGCGCTCCTTGAGCTGTGTAGAGCTAGCCATGGAGACGTGCTAAGAAGGAAGAAGAAGCAAAGCCCAGGGGGGGGAAGAACCAGCGTCGGCGCGCCCCCGTCCGTGTTCCCCTGGTGCTTCTTATAAAGGGAAGCCCAGGGGACAAGGAGTAGACAAGGAGACAACGTACACAGTACACTGTACACTGTAGCTGAGGTGACTACTGGGGTCTAATCAGCACTATAGCCTGCGTCATGCGCACACTGTAGCCACGCCAGTCTGTCCTTGTCCTTTGATCTTATCTCCAGGAGGTGGCAGTAGCAGATATTTGTTGTGGAGGCACCCCGGCTTGCTGCTCGTTGATGACGACTTGGTGGCAGGGGTAGTGCTGGAGCTCGGTCTGGCCTGGTGTGACCCGGGATGCTGGCAGCGACTGATCCGGCTTCTGGTATACGATCCGGTCGAACACACCTGTATTCCTTCCAGCCATGCACTTGTCCCGGACGGGGTGCCGGGAGCTGGATCCCGATCAGAGGCACTGATCCGGCCAGGGTTTAATTCGGTCGCTGGGATCCGGAGGCGATCCGGCCTGGCGATCACTCGGCCCCTGTATACGATGATCCGGTCGTTGACGTACGCTGGAAATGACCCGGCCAAGTAGCGATGCGATCGATCAATCCGGCAAGGGCATCCGGCCCAACCGAGTACAGGATACTTGGCCCACCCGGAAGCAGGGGGTACTAGGCCCAGCCGAGTGCAACGAGCTCGGCCTGGCCGGGTGCGGGGATCCGGCCCAGCCAGGATAGAGGGATCCGGTCCATCCGGGATAAAGGGATCTGGCCCAGCGCAGGTTTATTCGGCCCAACCGAGTCAGGGGCACTCGGCCCACCCGGGGTAGAGGAAATCGGCCCAGCCGAGTCTGGAGCTTGGGCCAGCCGAGTCTGGGAGCCACCGAATCACGCTATGTCGGCCCACGCTGTCTTTTCTTTTATTCTTCACCTATTTAACTCTTGTTTCTCTCTTTTAATACCGCCACCAATTCATGATTTTGGGTACCGGGGATTACATCCCCGACACAGCAGCTCCAGAGTCCCCGGCAACGGCGCCAGAAATTCGTTGGTGGCTACTGTGGTGTAGTGATTAATCGTCGGTGGTCACCCAAGAGGAAGGTGATTGTTGTAGCTAGCAGCAAATTTCCCTCAGTTAAGAACCAAGGTTATCGAACCAGTAGGACTCCGGAGGTCTTCAACAAAGTGATTGGAGGTGTGGATCTGCACACAACATGAACAAATTACTTTGTCCTAACGGCAGGAAGGTTGTCAAGCTTCCTGGTTTGTTGAAAACAAAGGGATTAAATCTTATGGTGGAAAAGAGCAATATGAGTAAACGGACCAGCGAGCAAGTAAAGGTTGAGAGCGAGTAAACGGGGTTGTAAACAATGGAAAAAGGTGGACCGGGGGCCATAGGTTCACTAGTGGTGTATCTCCAAAAGATAAAAATACTAACATGCTTGGCTGAACAAATTACAACTGGGTAGTTGATAGAATTGGAATAACATACTAATTATGATAACAAAGTGCATGTTGATATTCATTTAGGCATCACATCAAACATACATAGACCGTAGTCCAACTACATCCATTACTAATAATACACCTTGGGAGCGCTTCTATGCTTTCCTCCCGCTGGTATTAAGTTGCAAGCAACAAATAATTGCATCAAGCATAGTAGATGATGTAAGCAATATTCATGATCACGAAGACATGAACACCACTGTTTTACCCGTAGTAGCAACAACACACCCTGCTCGCCCTTAGATGTTTCTGTCACTCCTGCCCAAGCACGGAGGGGGCATGAACCTACCATCTAGCACAAAAACTCTCTCTTGGAGGTCTAAGCAATCACTTAGACAGAGAAACCACTAACATCGGAGAGCATGCAAGATCACAAATAACACATATGTAAAACATGAACAATCTGATCATAACTTCACAATTCATCGGATCCCAGCAAACACAACACGTAGCATTAAATATATCGATCTTGATCATGTTAGGCAGTTGAAGAACATTGTGAAGTGGTGGACAAGGGAAAATGAGGCTTCACGAAAGTGACAGAGTTCAAGCCAATCCTCCTCTCGAGGAGGTGGTGATGATGGTGTGGGTAGAGCAAGGAGTCCCAGTCCAACCTCGATGAAGCTTGAAGTTCGAAGAAGGGGAATAATGTAAAAATTGAGGAGGGGAGGATGTAGTATTAGGCCTGAAAAGACAATGAAGATGCTCATGGATCCAAGTGTGATGAATGATAAGGCAAGAGACCTATGAGCGATGACTCGTGATGGTATTTTGGCTGTGTGGTGATCATGGTGATTCAGTAATGTTGGACGGTCTTTGTGCTTGGGTGACGGTGAACTACAATCCATGATGATTTGGGACATATTTTGTTCGATGAATTAGAAAAAAAGTACTTGGATTGGAATTTTTTGAAATTATGTACTTGAAATGCTACTTGTATGATGTGTTTTTAAAACATAAAAGTTTTATTTATTATAATGTGAAAATTGAGTTGGGATGGTGCTTATATGCAAACTGGGGAGAAACAGAAGAAAATAAAATATAAGGGTTTTAGTTTAATGAATTTGTCAAAACAGTACTATACTGACCTTCCATAGTGAAAGTATTATAAATAGTAACATGCATTCGCATGCAATGCCAATTACGCATTTTATGTTAAAACCACATAACGACTTTATAAAGGAAAATGAGTTTAGAATCAAATAAATGAAACTATCTATGATACTATACTACAATATTATGCATTGTGAAGGTACTAACATAGCAGTGTAGTATATGTGGCAATCTAGCTTACTCCCCACTATGACAGCACCTACAAATATTTGAGGGTCCGCCCCCAAAACCACTTTACCTGTTAGAGATCTGCTCCGACTACCTCATGTTTATTTTGTTAGAAATAATGGGCTGATTGTTTAGCCCATGTAAGATTTCAGATTTTTTCAAAATCTCAAAGACCATGTGTGTGAAGCCCATATGTGATTGATGTCTACTACACACTTCTATTCTTGTAGACTTGTTGGGCCACCAAGCGCAGAGGTTTGTAGGACAGCGGCAAATTTCCCTTAAGTAAGTAACCTAAGGTTTATCGAATCCACGGGAGGTAGAGGTCAAAGATATCCCTCTCAAGCAACCCTACAATTAAGATAAAAGAAGTCTCTTGTGTCCCCAACACACCTAATACAATTGTCAGTTGTATATGTGCACTAGTTCGGCGAAGAGATGGTAAAATGCAAGTGATATGGATGGTAAAAGGCGATTTTGTAATTCTGTAATAAAAATGGCAGCAAGCAAAAAAGTGACAAAAGTGACTAAAAATGGTGTATCAATGCTTGGAAACAAGGCCTAGGCTTCATACTTTCACTAGTGACTACTCTCAACATCATTAACATAATTAAACACATAATAGTTCCACAAAAACACATGCATGGTAGACGTTACTCGGAGATCATTCTTTTGTGGATCAAATAGGATGAGAATTGCGTAGGGCTACGAAAAGCACACCTTAAAGTTCGTATTCCACATCTATGGACACTTCATGCTGTCACTATCCGCATCCAAAGATAGTACTAACAACACCACAACATATTTCTTGAATAGTCTCTTTCTTCAATAACACAAGCATCAAGAAACCTCATGATCTATTCAATCCAACAATAATAAACAATAAGCTAATGATGAAGATCCTTCTAATCTATTATCCATAGAGTCACACACGGCACCCACACTGTCACCGAGATACCGTGATCACAACGGTGACTCCGGAAATTGTACTAAATAACATCACTTGAGCAAAATCATATCCATTACACATAGGGAAACATCATGTATTCAACTATACTAACAAAGCTCATGATCACAACGAAGATCACATCATGGGAGAGAGAGATAACCACATAGCTACTTGTATAAGCCTCAGCCCCGGTGAGG
This sequence comes from Puccinellia tenuiflora, assembly GCA_012064385.1. Taxonomy (NCBI): domain Eukaryota; kingdom Viridiplantae; phylum Streptophyta; class Magnoliopsida; order Poales; family Poaceae; genus Puccinellia; species Puccinellia tenuiflora. The sequence continues at coordinate 618,514 of QRDG01001282.1, forward strand.
GACTACTCCCTCCTCATCGCGGGAAGCAGCGGTGTCGATGGAGATGGCTCCGGCGGTCGATCCCCTCTCCGACAGGGTGCCGGAACAGTATCAATCTGACCCCCGAAACTTGTCGGCGATGGCGGCGGAGCTCTGTTGCGTATTTGGGAAAATCCTTCGGGGCTTAGGGTTTTTGCGTCGGATGTGATTTTATAGGCGTCGGAGGCGGCCGAGGGGTGCCCCACAGGGAAGGGGCGGGTCCCACCCACGGGTGGGCCCTAGGCCGCGACAGGGGGCCGCCCCTGACCTGTGTGGGTCCCCTGGAATCGCCCTTCTGGCTCCCTTCCTCATTTCTTCAATAAAAAATCTCCGTAAATTTTCGTCCAATTCCGAGAATATTTCCAGAAGTAACTTTCTGCAACAATTTCAGCACAAAAATAGGGAACTGGCACTGGGCATCTTGTCAATAGGTTAGTTCAAAAAAATGCATAAAAATGATGTAATATGATATTAAAAACATGTGACAACATCACAAAACTAGCATGGATCACTCAAAAATTATAGATACATTTGAGACGTATCAGTGATCCAGCCCATTTTGGTGGCAGCTCAAATGTGAGTGGCAAGGGGAGTGGGAGATAAAGTTTAGTCCCACCTCGCTAGTTTGAGAGGAGTTGCACCAACTCATATAGTGGAATGTTCTACCACTTGGTAAGTGAGTGAGAATAGGAGGAGCCTACGCGCACTCCTCCTCCGCCGCTGCTCGCTCGACTCGGCACGTCGCGACGCGACGCGGTCATGTTTCGTGAATGAGCCTCGAGCCGAGTCTTATTATTGCAGTCCAGGAAAACTGAGTCTTTGACGGACGCGTCAACAGCTAAGCCGTTTTGGGTCGCTCCCGAATCGTGGGCTGCAGTAATCGACTCGAACATACGATGTGGGTTCAGTACCACTTCGTATTCGTTAGGGTTTTTCCTGTGCCGCACTATATAAGGGTATACACGGTATACGCTAAATACACATCGAACCGATCTAGGTTTTGCCACTTCTCGTTCCTTGCGCCGCCACCGTAGTCTACTCCATCCCGATCGCCGGCGTGCACCGGCGAGCGGGAGAGCAGGTCTCCGAAACCATTAGCTCTTGCGATCCTGTACAGGAGAGGGCTAATTTGGTTTTTCGGAAGCGCTCCGCGCGACTGTTCAAGTTCGTCATCACGGCTCGTCTTCGGTCGCTCGGTGGGACCTAAATCTCGTCGTCTTCAACACCGTCTTCTCCGACCGGTCATCGCCAACGTTGTCGTCAACAACATCGGTACTGCATCGGCTACGGCTACTTCCTCCACCACGGATCGGTACGTGTTGCGTGATCCGATCAGTTGGTTTAACATGTTTACTGCTTACATGTTTTTTGCTAGTATGCTGCTGTTCATGTTAGTTAATACTTCGAGTATGTTTGAGATTAACATGTTAGTAGCGATTTTCATCATGTTTAATATTCTGGAATGGCATGATAAGTTTGACAAAACTTCGATTTCTGCGGGCTTTGCCATTAATGAGGCTGATAGGTGTGTTTATTATCGCCGTGGTGGGGGTGATAGTGTTATATTATGCTTGTATGTCGATGACATATTGATATTCGGCACAAGCATGAATGTGATAAATGAGGTCAAGTCTTTTCTGGCAAAATGTTTTGATATGAAAGATCTGGGAGAAGTTGATGTAATTATGAACATCAAGCTAATTAAGGATAAGAGTGGGATTGTTTTAACACAATCATACTATGTTGAGAAGGTCTAGAGCTGGTTCGGCTTTATAGATAGCAAGCCTTCTCCAACACCTTATGATCCTAGTGTGGCACTTCGAAAGAACAAGAAAGAATCGATAGATCAATTGAGATACTCTCAAATAATCGGTTCACTCATGTACCTCGCGAGCGCGACGAGACCTGATATCTCATATGCTAGAATAACCTAATTATAGGAAATTTCCTGAGTTATCAATGGCTGATTTCCCTGATGCTATGAGGCCGGATAAGTTTACCGATGTGAGTTTTAAGAGGTGGAAGTGAAGTGCTAGCTCTGGCTTATGGCTTTGAAAATATTGCATGTCAGTAAAGGCATGCCCGAGAGAACTATTTCTGAGTAAGATCAGGAAAAGTTCCGGTATGACAATACTGCCTTCAGGGGATGTATTCCTAGCGTTCTTGATGGCCGTTTGTGTGATGTGTACATGCATATAGAGGATAGCAAGGAGCTCTGGACAGAAGTTCAACTTAACAGTCTCGGCTGAAACACTGGTATATAAACAAGTAGCGAGTATTGGCAAATCTTCAAATGGACATTTGAGATCTGATGGGGGATTGTTAGAAATAATGGGCTGATTGTTTAGCTCATGTAAGATTTCAGATTTTTCCTAAATCTCAAAGCCCATGAGTATGAAGCCCATATATGAGCAGCCCATTTTGGTGGAAGCTCACATGTGAGTCGCAAGGGGAGTGAGAGCTAAATTTTAGTCCCACCTCGCTAGTTTGAGAGGAGTTGCACCAACTTATATAGTGCAGTGTTCTACCACTTGGTAAGTGAGTGAGAATAGGAGGAGCCTACGCGCACTCCTCCTCCTCCTCCTCCTCTGCCGCTCGCTCGTCTCGACTTGACTCGGCACGTCGCGACGCGGTCGTGTTTCGTGAATGAGACTCGAGCCGAGTCTTATTTTTGCAGTCCAGGAAAACTGAGTCTCTAACGGACGCGTCAACAGCTAAGCCGTTTTGGGTCGCTCCCGAATCGTGGGCTGCTGTAACCGACTCGAACGTGCGACGTGGGCTCGGTACCACTTCGTATTCGTTAGGGTTTTTCCTGTGCCGCACTATATAAGGGCATACGCGGTATACGCTAAATACACATCGAACCGATCTAGGTTTTGCCACTTCTCGTTCCTTGCGCCGTCACCGTAGTCTACTCCATCCCGATCGCCGGCGTGCACCGGCGAGCGGGAGAGCAGGTCTACGAAACTTTTAGCTCTTGCGATCCTGTACGGGAGAGGGCTAATTAGGTTTTTCGGAAGCGCTCCGTACAACTGCTCAAGTTCGTCATCACGGCTCCTCTTCCTGGTCGTTCGGCGGGACCTAAATCTCGTCATCTTCAATGCCGCCTTCTTCGACCGGTCATCGCCAACGTTGTCGTCAACAACATCCGTACTGCATCGGCTACGGCTACTTCTTCCATAACGGATCGGTACGTGTTGCGTGATCCGATCAGTTGGCTTAACATGTTTTCTGATAGTATGCTGCTGTTCATGTTAATTAATACTTCTATTATGTTTGAGATTAAACATGTTAGTAGGGATTGTCGTCATATTTAATATTCTGAAATTAATCGTAAAATTATTGGCTAATTACTCAACATATTTAAGTATATAATCCTTTGCTGTTTGAAGCGTTCTGGGAGCATTAATTACTGGCCACTTGCCCACGAGTTCTACTATATTTATGGGCTGCGCGGCGAGGCGACACACCTACTCCCTCGCTCCCGCCATGGAAAACTAGCTACCTCTCGAGCAGAAGACGACGCCCGCTGCTATATAATCAGCTCGGCACGGCTGCTCGCATAGCGGCAATTCTGCGAAGGTAGCCAGAGACAGAGTGAGAGAGAAACCAAATAATCGTAGAAACTATCAGAGAGGAATCATGAGTAGCCTTCGAGTACCATCGCAAAGGCCGTATATCCTCCTGGACGCTGGAGACGACATGGAGAGAGGCTTGCGCTCCCCGCTCCTGCGCCAGGTACGCGACGGCTATCATCCATAGCGACCCCTCCTTGACCTGCATGCGAATTTGGAGTCGAATTATCGGGCATGGCCGTTTCCGGCCGGCGTTTCAGCTTATTTTCGTAGATCGATCGTCAACTCATTGGCATCTTGAGAAGTTGAGATGGGGTAGATAGATGTGACTAGTTCAAAGGAGACTGTTTCTGGCGTTTGAATTTAGTATGCATTTTTACTATCGCGTAAGGAAGCAGTGACGGAGACATCAATTGCCGCCCTCATCAAGTTGGAAGCGGCCAGTTGCAGGCTCGCAACAACCAGGGACTAAGTCTAAGCTAATCACTAATCATGATAAACAGTAAAAAAGACTAATATTGTGAAACAGAGTGAGTACAAGACTATCAGGCGGGGCGTAGGACTGTGCCCCAAATTAATGTTTTTTTTGTTTGAGTTCTAAAGATTAAGTTTATCGAATGGATGATAAGAGGCATAGTATCAACTGCTCAAATCTTCAGAATTAGCTTGATGGTCTTAGCTGTGGCGGTTTCTTTAAATAAAATCGACGAGTGCCCGTTTGGTCAAAAAAAAAACTTGAGTGTGTCCATCATACTTATACAAGGATATGTGGGTTTGAATCTCAACGGTGCTATATTTTTAGCTCAATTTCACTCTGTAGGTAATTTATAAACGAAAAAAATAGAGAACTTGACTTGCTAACCCAAATAAGGTAAACCGCTTTACCACACTAATGTGTTCTATTAGTATAGATTTTGATTGGTTTTAGTACACAATTTCAAAATTAACAAAATATTTTGAAAGAAACGCCAAAAATTCGCTGAATACATTTTATGCAAAATTTTGAATTTTTAAAAAGCTTGAACAAGTTTTTATTTTTAGAGAGATAAGCCCCCATTATAACAGGAACACAGTATTTCGGCGGCTCGGCCCTGGTGACTATATGCATACACTTCTAAAAAATCATTAAGCCGTTGATGGATGCATTCAGAACCCTCCTCTTTTATGTAAACATACAAACATCATTGTTCGGTTTCCCCTAGATGATAAGGTTCGTAGACATCATTCTTTGTTCGTAGTATGCATCTTTACTACCATGTTAGGAAGCAATGATGGAGACATCAAATGCAGTCCTGGTGAGGTTGGAAACGGCCAGTTGCAGGCTCGCAACAACCATGGACTAGGTCTAAGCTAATCATAGATGAAGAGTTACAAGACTGACTATACGCATACAGAAAATCATTTAAATCGTTGATGGACGCATTCAGAAGTGTTCGGTTTCCAATAGTAGTAGCAGATGGTAATTAAGGTTCGTAGAATCGGTTGAAATTTCACAGCAGCAATGAACAAACGCATACAGCAAGCAACCAGCACACAAGCAGGATCAGAGCTGTTCCGTCCTGTATTTCCATAAGTTGACATTTATATATGCAGGCTTTACAGTTGGTCTCTAGTAGTATTAAACTACTACGTCGATCATGGCGGCTAACAGCCTGTGCACTTAATTTGGCTCTACTTTTATCATACGACTAGGTGTTAATTAATGACGATCACCAACACGTGGTCGACAAAATATAATTTTTTATCAGAGATTCAGTTCTTCTACCAGCTAATTTACAAACTGCGCAATATCGATGTATCCAGAGTAATAGTTTCCAGTGTTATTTACAAATGAGAATCGTTCTCATTCTCCTTTTCTATCATGTATCAGGCTCTCACCTACCGTTCGTTCAAAAGAACAAACAGTCGACTTGCTTCCCCAAGCCCAAGGACTGGTTGCCCAAGCCCAAGGATCCCATCTCCAAGGATTGACGACGAGAGATTACTAGGGCTAGCGCTTCCTTCGCCACGGATTGCAGAGGAGGTCAGGCTTCCTTCGCCACTGATTGACGAGGAGAGCCCGCAAGCACCAATTCTCGATGACAAGAAAATAATCAAAAGTAGCAAGGCACCGTTTGTAGTACTAGGTGAGTTCCATCTACTACTACTAGTACCTAATTTGTATGACGAAGAACCTTAATTAATTAATTAAGGTAGTAGACATGGTTGAGTTGAGGATCGAATTAATCACGGCTGCCAATCCATGATGCTAATTACAGGGTTCGAGTGCCTGGAGAGCACGGCGTTCAATGGCATCTCGACGAACCTGGTCATGTACCTGGAGACCGTCCTCCACGGCAGCAACATCGGCAGCGCGTCCAATGTCACCACCTGGTTCGGGACGAGCTACCTCACCCCGATCTTCGGGGCCATCATCGCCGACACCTTCTGGGGCAACTACAACACCATCCTCGTCTCCCTCGCCGTCTACCTCCTCGGGATGCTGCTCGTCACCTTCTCCGCGTTCCTGCCTGAACACCTCTCCTCCGCGTTCGTCAGCACTAAGACGCTCGCGTTCGTGGGGCTGTACCTCGTGGCGATCGGGGGCGGCGGCGTGCGGTCCTCTCTGCTGCCCTTCGGCGCCGAGCAGTTCGACGACACCATCGCCGAGGACCGGGAGGACAAAGTGTCCTTCTTCAGCTGGTTCTACCTCGCCGTCGACTTCGGCCCCATCGTGTCTGGCCTCTTCATCGTGTGGATCCAGCTCAACGTCAGCTGGGGCCTCGGCTTCGCGATCGCCACCGCGTGCATCGCGCTCGCCTACGCCGCCTTCCTGCTCGCCACGCCCATGTACAAGCGCAGCATGCCCACCGGCACGCCGCTCAAGAGCCTGTGCCAGGTGGTCGTCGCCGCGTGCAGGAAGGCCAGCCTCAAGCTGCCCTCCGACGCCGGCCTTCTCTACGAGGCCAGCGACACCAAGGATGATGATTTCCAGCTGGCGCCCAGGATCGCGCACACCAGCGAGTTCAGCTTTCTGGACAAGGCGGCCATCTTCTCGGAGTCGGAGCTGGACGTCGTCGTCCTGCAGGGCCAAAGGATTGTCGAGGGGGCCTCATGGAAACTCTGCACCGTGACGCAGGTGGAGGAGCTCAAGATTTTCCTGCGGCTTCTGCCGGTGTGGGTGACCAGCATCATCGTCTCGGCGGCCTACTCCCAGATGAACACCACCTTCATCCAGCAGGGCAGCGCCATGGACATGAACATCCTGTCGGTGTCGATACCGGCCGCGTCACTGAGCTCGTTCGAGGTGCTCTGCGTCCTCACCTGGGTGGTCATGTACAGCAGGGTGATCGTGCCAGCGCTGAGTACCTTCCACTCGGGCGGCGATGGGGAGCCGTCGCAGCTGCAGCGGATGGGGGCCGGGCGCGTCCTCATGGCGCTCTCCATGGCACTCGCGGCGATTGTGGAGACGAGTCGCCTCAGCAGCGCCGCGCGCGGTGACCTGATCGGCATTGCATGGCAGCTGCCTCAGTACTTCTTCCTCGCCGGCGGGGAGGTCTTCTGCTACATCGCGCAGCTGGAGTTCTTCTATGCCGAGGCGCCGGACACCATGAAGAGCATGTGCACGTCGCTCGCGCTGCTCACCATTGCGCTCGGGAGCTACTTGAGCTCGCTCATATACGCGATCATTGCTCTGTTCACGGCTACCGCGGACAGCCCCGGGTGGATCTCCGACGACCTCAACCAGGGACACCTCGATTATTTTTTCTGGATCATGGCTGGCATTTCCATGGTTAACTTCGTCGTGTACAGCGCGTTTGCCAAGAACTACAAGATCAAGACCGTCCTGTCGTGATCTTATTACTGTTTGTTTGCTCTGCTTTTTTGGGGCTTTCATGCTTGAATATTCGATTACACCGCACAATCGCGAGTATTTTGTATCGACCGAGCTTGTACATGAGATGTTTTGTATACACGAGTGCTCCGAATAGAAGAAAAATAATTATATGGAGGAGTGGTGTTGCAACAGTGGAACATGAGGTTTCCCTGATGCGGTCAAAGTGGGTCCACTACCAATGGGCCCACCAAGGAGGCGAACAAGGCAAGGATTCAAGACCGACAGATGCCCCCCTCCCCCCCCCCCCCCCATCTGCCCCACGGCAACCGGATAAGGACGGCATCGACAATCACGACTAAGGACCGGGTGGCCTTCCGGGGTCACCCTCAACCCGGCAGACGACGCGGAGGTCCCGGGGACCCGGACGCCCGGCAGGAAGCCAGGCTCACCCCCGGGCTCCAACCTCCGCACAGGCGAAGAGGATAAGCTTGCCAGCTCCTGCTGGAAGCTCCTAGAAGACTTGGGCGCCAAGAAGATGGAGGCGCCGCGCGGGGACACGGTCGGTAAAGGTGTCAGCCTTTGTCCGCCCGCCCTGCAAAAGGTGGGCGACCGCACCTAACCCCCTCAGAAGAATACTTGGACGAGAAGAGGCCACGTTGCCTCATAAGAAGAACCCGGAGGGGTTTTCCCGCCAAAAACCCCTCCGCCCCTAAAGGTGCCCTTGTGGGATCCCCTTAGCCTATAAAAGGAGGACCGAGGCACCGGAGGAGGGGGCGGAATTCCAGAGAGTCGGAGGCTAGGCTAGGTAGCGCACCAGACAAGAATAGCAAAGGAGAGAGGTGATCTCCTCCGGGAAAGGATCTGCTCATCTTCAACCTCTAGCCAACACCTCCCGGGTTCTCACCGGCAACCACCTCTGTAAGCCACACCATGATGAACCACTCAATCCAGACATGCAGGAGTAGGGTTTTTAGCCTCCGGGCGGCCTGAACCTGGGTAAACTCCTTGTGTCTCTGTGTTGCTTGCTAGTACGTAGATCGGAGATCTTGACGAGGTTCTCCCGAAAGTTGGCGTCTCCCAGCCTCCTTCGCGCCCCGTGCCGAACCTAAAAAGGGGGTATCCTTTACTCCCGGTATCCGTGATCCAAGACACGACATCTGGCGTGCCAGGTAGGGGGCGCAGACGCTGGATTCATCTTCATCAACTTCGAGATCTTCGTCGAGATCTTGATCGGCGCCTACGTCAGCCTCGTCGTCAGGTTCTTCGACAAGGTCCGCGCCGACCTCGCCGCCAAGTTCTTCATCAAGATCTGCTTCGACCAAATTCTTCATCGAGTGCTACTTCGGCCTTGTTGTCGAGTCTCCTCGCCAAGATCAACATCGAGCCCGTCGGTCGCGGCTAGATCTGCCCCGAACTCTTCTTCCTCTACTCCGACCGGAGCCGCTGCTTCCTCAAGGCTGGGTGAACGGGCGCGCCATCGGCAAGCGAAAGCCATGTCGGGAACTCAGGAGGTCCGTGGTGAGTCGTCGCGACAGTCGACTCGGAGCAGCTGGGGGCTGGAAGAGGCACTGGGCACGGCCCGAGCGCTTCTCTCCTTCCCGCCAGAGCAGTGAAAGAGCGATCCCCGTGCGAGGGCATGGATCGCTAGCTTGGAAAACCTGCTGGACTGCGCTCACCACTGCCACGCTCCCGCGAGTTCTGCCCCGACCAACACCTGCGCTGCCACCGTCCCTGCACCAGCACCCCCAGAGGAGGAACAACAAGAGGATCCCCATGGCAAGAGGCCCATGGATCCGGCCCACGAAGCCACCGGCCAAAGCTCCAACCCCAGGCGTCGCACCCGCGAGGAAATGGAGGGCCAGGCAGGCCAGCATCTCAAGACCTGCTGCACGCCATACCCGGCGACCGTCCTTGACCTCTACCGTCTTGAGCAAGGACCCGAGGAAACACTGCGCCACTACGTCTGGAGGTTCCGGGGCGTCGTCGACCGCATTCCCCCGGCGGACCTCCAAGAGGTCTCCATCATCGCCATCTTCCACGTCAACGTCCGCAACTTAAAGATGCGCGAAAAGCTGAGCGTCCGTGCGGTGGACACCCTGGAGGACTTGTGTAAGATGGCCGACCGATGCGCACGGGCCGAGGAAGCTGCTAACCTTCCACCCCATGAGGTTCGCTGAAGCCAGCTACGCGGCGCACTTGAAGTACCCGCGACGCCCCGAGATGTACCCGGAAGAATCGAGTTGTCACCCGAAACCCCCCATGAGCAATAAAAGATAAGTTATCCTTGATCAGAATCCATGTCATGCCAAGCTATCTATTTCGCGGGTATAAAATTGTGCATGAAATAGAAAACACGTCTTGTCCGTCGAATGAGCACTCCAGGGTGACGACTCTCCCGGGGGTATGAAGCGGTGAGAGCCCTGATACTGCCCGGGAGGATGTGCGTGCCGAGAGGGTGAGCGACCTTTTGCGAATCGGTAGGGCCTATGAGGGCATTCCTGATTAGTTAGAGCCTCATGGGTAAGCTTACATCTCCGAAGGATCTCTCAAAGACGTGGAGAAAGGGAAAAATATGCTAAAGCAAAACACCCGTGAAGTAGAATATCGCAGAATTTCCTAAGCATAAGTTTTGACAAGTGCGAAATCTGACACAATGTTTATTACATTTGGGGCACGAGGTGCTCGAATGGTATGCAGGAAGTTTAAGCATGCGGGAACATCTTCGTGGCCAGAGCGGCCGCGGAGGCATCCACGGCCTGGAGCGAAGCTTCGGAAGGATTGGCGTCCAGGAAGTTGGGCGCAACGGCGTTTGGGTTGGCCTCCCGGAACGATGCCATCACACGCGCCGCCGTTTGGAGACTGGCCCCATTTCGGTCATTGAGAAGCCGGCGAGCGGTCTTGTTCTTGATGGACCTGATGGCGACGGTCGTCTTCGAGAGGAACTCTGCCACAGCTGGGAGGCTTTGGCAGGTCAGAGCCAACCCAGAAAGATCAGCAGCTCGGTCCAGCTGCTGCACCCGCATCGCGACGTCCGCGCTGGCGGCAGCGACGCCCTTGAACTCCTCCTCCGACCGACGGCGGAGTTCCGCAAGTTCGGAGGACGCCCGGGAATGATCCTCCTTCCAGCTTGAGGTGCTTAACCCTCAGCGACGACAACTCCTCCTCCTGCAGTTTCAAGGACTCCTCCAACCCGGCCACCTTCTGGCTGCCCAGCTGGGCTTGCTCCTGCAAAGCGCGGACGGACTCCTGCTCCGCGAGAAGATCCTTCTTGACGTCCTCGATGACTTTTTGGGCTTCCATCTCTTTTAGCTGCGAGTATCTGACGTCCTTGATCTTCTCGTCAAGCTCCTCCTAATGGTTTTTTCTCCATCTCCTCGAGTCATTGACCGACTTCTCTTTCCAGCTCCTGCTTCCGGAGATCTAGAGCTTCGGCTTTTCTAGTCAGCGCGGCCTCCCGGGTTGCCATCCGCTGTTCCCGTTCGAAGATATCTTGCTCGCAACGATCACGCTCGCTCTTCTAGAGGGTGCCCTGCCTCTCAAGGCCTTTCCACAGGGCCATGAGCAGGTTCCACCCGCGGTCCAGCTTCTCCGACCCCTTCTTGATCAGGCCCTCGACGCGGGAGCTGGCGCACGTCAAGGCGCCCTCCTTGGCTTCGATCTCCTGGGCTAGCTGGTACATCCCCCGGAGCACGGTGTCCATGGTGCTCGTCCCGCTGATCGTGATCCCGGGGACCCCTCCCTGCTGGTCCCCGGAAGCACCTGCTCCCCGGCCGCTCTTCGCGGAGAGACCCGCCTTAATCTCCGCCAGCGCAGCGATCTCATCACTCGCCCCGGAGCAAGTTGAAAACTCGACGTAGGCCTTCAACTCCTCCCCGGTCATCCACGAGCTGTTCAGAAGGTCCGGGGTGCCCGTGCGATTCGATGCCTCGGCCCCGTCCAGACCACCGGAAGGCGCCCGTACGCGCCCATCCCCCGGGCACGCGGTCGTCATCACCTCAGGCGCGGCCTTGGTCACCTCCTGGTCCAGAGTCACTGCAGCCGGGTCGCCCATTGGGGACCCGCCTACCACCGAAGTATCTAAGCCAGCAAGAGACAACATCAGATCAGCGAGGCGGATACCGAAAAAGAGAGAAGTTTTCCCAGCAGGGTAAGGTTTACCTGCTGCTTCCGGCGTCCCCGCAACTCCCGTCTTCGTGGGAGCCAAGGATGCCTCGGGTGCGTTCTCCGCGTCACTCCCGCGACTCTTCTTTGTTCCCTGTAAGGTGGAGGGGGCGTTACCCCTCCGCGGGCTCCGGCGCTGGTGGCCGTGTCATCTTCGGCCGCATCTCGCCGCCTTTTGTTGGCCTCCAGGGAAGCCGGACCCCTGCAACAAAGTTCTGTCATCTGCCTTGGAGCGCAACCCATAAGCACGAAGACAACATTCATGGCAAAGAAACGAGCAAGAAACAGACGTACCCGCGGGCGCGCTTGCAGCCCAGCGACGCGGGCATCTCTGCGGACCCGGTGGAAGAGCCATGAGGACTCAAGGGCAGTATGCTAGCAGCAGTGGAGGGCTCCTGGACCGGCGGCTGGCGCGGGAGTGACTCCTCGCGTCGCGGCGCCAGTACAAAGGCATCAACGTCAACCTCCATGTCCACGGGGCCGCCCTCATCGCCAACCACGCACGCGGGTGGCGCCCGGGGGCTCGCCTCCGGGCTCAAGGCCGCGGCGGTTCCCGCGGTAGGACGCGGGGAAAGGGCCTCTCTCCCCGCCTCCTCCTCTTCGTCGTCATCCTCCTCGTCGCCGACAACCTCGTCGGCGTCATCGTCGTCCTCGGCTTCCTCACCGTCGCTGCCGCCCTCGTCGCCCTCTTTGGAGCAGGAGGACTCCTCTTCGGAACTCTCCGCGCTCTCGTCCTCGGACTCAGAGATCTCTCCATCCTCGTCGGAGCTGGAGGGAGCCTTGGCCTTGCGGGTCTTGGCTTTGGTCGCCTGGGGCTCGGAATTGGTCCGACCCTCGATCCCAAGGGCGTTACACGCCGGCATTGCTGCCAGGATCTCCTCCTTCTACGGATCCTCGCACAAGGGCCGGACTCCGTCGGGCAGCTGATACTTCACGGCGGGAGTAAAGATTGTCTTCATGACCGCCAGGAGGGCGGGGTCCTCCATGTTGGAGTTCCGCAAGCGGGAAGGGTCATTGGGACCCTGGAAGTTCCAGGCCGGGTGAGGCCTTTTCTGCAAAGGAGCCAGACGGTTGCGCAGGGCGTGCGCGATGATGGCAGCTCCAGAAACTCCTTGCTCCCACAGAAGCTTGAAGCGGGACACAGCCGCCAAGAGACACGTCCTGTGGGCTCAGACTCCTCCAGAGCTCCTGGCTCACCGGGTGCTCCTTCGGCTCATGAATATGCGGAAGAGCCTATGGTACCCCGACGAGGAACCAGCCCTTCCTCCATTCATCCCACTTGGACTTCACCACCATTTCGGGGTAGGCCTGCTTGACGTTCGAACGGAAGCAGAACGTGACTCCGCCCCCCAGCCAGCCCTATTTTCCTATGCGGGGGTAGAAGAAATGGCAGAACAATGCCATAGAGGGCATCACCCCGATGAACGCCTCACAGGTGTAGGCGAAGAGAGACAGATCCAAGATGGTGCTTGGGGTTAGAGGCAGAAGCTTCAGTTCGTACGCGCGCAGAACCTCTAAGAAGAAATCTGAGAACGGAGGAACGAGCCCCATCCGCATGAAGATGTCGAAGATGGGGATCTGCTTGGCCGTTCTGGTCTCTGATGGCGGCAGAACTTCCGTCGCCACGCGAGCCGGAGCGTCAGCCGTCGCTTTGGACCCGACCGCCCCGAATCGTGCAGCCTATAGCTTCTCTGCAGAACCGGCATAGATGCTCGGGAACAGGGCCTGCTGCTTACGGGTGTCCACCGTCGCGGCGGTGCGCTCCGATCTCCTCTGCGCCTTCTCGGATCTGGGGGGCGGCTGCCTCCTGATGAGCGAGGCGCCGGAGGGCTTCTTCTGAGCGGATTGCTTGAGCTTGGCCATCGGGACAGGGAGGACGGCTGTTCTGTTTTCGCGGTGGCTAAGCTGAGAAGACGGCGCTCGGCGAAGCGGAAGAAGGCGGAGCGCGATGGGCGGCGATTTGGGGATTTCTTCGATTTGGGAGAGGTAACGGCTACAGTTCCGACGAATCGTGGATTATAAGGCATCCCACCACTCCATGCGGTGCGGGGATCAAGGAGGTGTTCCGCTCGAGGCGCTTCCTCCCGTTGGATTCAAGACAGACATTGGCGATCCGCACGGATCGCAACATTCACCAAGACAAAGAAGACCCGGGGGCTCGCGCTGCTTCCCTACGAGCGCGGCCCCGACGGATGGGATAGAACAGTCAAGACAAGATGCTGGGGACCCACTTTGACTTTTTTGATAATAGCCCTGGCAGCAGAAGGACATGCCCGCCGGGACTATGCCCGGGGGCTACTGTCGCAACAGTGGAACACGGGGTTCCCCAGATGCGGTCAAAGTGAGTCCACCACCAGTGGGCCCACCAAGGAGGCGAACAAGGCAAGGATTCAAGACCGGTATATGCCCCCCCCCCCATCTGCCCCACGACAACCGGACAAGGACGGCATCGACAATCACAACTAAGGACCGGGTGGCCTTCCGGGGTCACCCTCAACCCGACAGACGGCGCGGAGGTCCCGGGGACCCGGACACCCGGCAGGAAGCCAAGCTCACCCCCGGGCTCCAACCTCCTTATAGGCGAAGAGGATAAGCTTGCCAGCTCCTGCTGGAAGCTCCTAAAAGACTTGGGCGCCAAGAAGATGGAGTCGCCGCGCGGAGACACGGTCGGTAAAAGTGTCAGCCTTTGTCCGCCCGCCCTGCAAAAGGTGGGCGACCGCACCTAACCCCCCTCAGAAGAATACTTGGACGAGAAGAGGCCACGTCGCCTCATAAGAAGAACCCGGAGGGGTTTTCCCGCCAAAAACCCCTCCGCCCCCAAAGGTGCCCTTGTGGGATCCCCTTAGCCTATAAAAGGAGGACCGAGGCACCGGAGGAGGGGGGCGGAATTCCAGAGAGTCGGAGGCTAGGCTAGGTAGCGCACCAGACAAGAATAGCAAAGGAGAGAGGTGATCTCCTCCGGGAAAGGATCTGCTCGTCTTCAACCTCTAGCCAACACCTCCCGGGTTCTCACCCGCAACCACCTCTGTAAGCCACACCATGATGAACCACTCAATCCAGACATGCAGGAGTAGGGTTTTTAGCCTCCGGGCGGCCTGAACCTGGGTAAACTCCTTGTGTCTCTGTGTTGCTTGCTAGTACATAGATCGGAGATCTTGACGAGGTTCTCCCGGAAGTTGGCGTCTCCCAGCCTCCTTCGCGCCCCGTGCCGAACCTAAAAAGGGGGTATCCTTTACTCCGGGTGTCCGGGATCCAAGACACGACAAGTTGCGTTTTGGAGGCCGAACTCGAGTGAGCTCGAGTTCTTTTAAAAAGTTCAAAATTGGTATTTTTAAGTTTCAAAAAATTCAGAAAAAAATCCTAAATGTAGATAATGATATACTCTAATGGTGTGCAAATAGTCAATCCGAAATAAAAAAATTCACTATAGAACCCAAGCTCACATGCACCTGTTCGACTTAACAAATTTTAAAAAATAGTAAAACATTTCAACAAACATCTATAATATGTAGATTTTTTGGGTGATGAAATGACATTTTTGGTTGCCCGTGCAAAAATAACAAAATAAGTGGCCGAAATGGTATTTCAAAAAATATTATTTTAGATCACTGTTTTTTTTTTTTGGCACGGCCATCACAATAATCATTTCATCACAAAACATTTCATGTATGTCAAAAAATCTATATGTTTGTTGACAAAATATCAGGATTTTTAAAAAATTTAACTGTTTATTTTGAATGGTTTAGTTAGCCAGGAGCATGTGTGCTCGGGTATCAAAACGCCTACCTCATCCGAAGTTCGTTATAGTTTGGATAGAACAAAAAAAATCTATTGGGTCTGGGAGGGTGAACAATGCATATTTTCAAAACTTTGAAATTTTATCAGATTTTCATTTTTATGTAGCATAGAATAATGTAAATTTTGCATTCATATTTTGCACACTGATAGAGTCACAACTAAAATTAGTTTATTTTTTTTAAACTTACACAGGTTGATTTTGACTTTTTCAGATAAAGGTGTTAGTGTTTGAAAAACGATCGTACCCCGTTGTGGCATCTGTCGCATGTTAAGTACTCCCTCCGTTCCACAATATAAGATGTTTTAGATGTTTCACATATTGTCTAGATTCGGACTAAAATAATGTAAAGTGGGTGAACACATACACTAAAACATGTCTAGATACATGTGGTACAAATACGAATGTGCAAAAGGCCTAAAACATCTTATATTATGGAACGGAGGGAGTAGATGGAAAAGCCCCATCTAAGGCATATATACATGGAAGGAGTTTACATATGGAAAGGCTGAGAAAGGAAGGACGTAATCATGTATGTGGCTGTTGGAACACACCCGTTGGTGTACTACATCATACGGTGTACCTGGTTCAGACGTGTTGCATACAACGTTTCGTCTAACAGAAGGGTCTTAATAGAGCTTGGTCTCCACTTAGCTTTGTCACACATGTCACAACCTAGGTGTGTCACATGTTGTATCATGTACCAGACGTGTTCCTTAAGTGTGGGCCATGCTGTCCAGTGTAATATATGTGAATGTTGTAATCTAAATCTCCCCCAACTACTCTATATTTCCACCACAAGTCCATCTCCTCCAAACCCCAAATACCTTTGTATCTTGTTACATCCGATGAATTCCAACAAGTGGGTCATAACATCATGGTAATCATAGCCTAGTTAGTCCAATCTGTGGTCCTCATAAACTCTCGATCATCCTTGTAAATTTTTCTGTGAATTTGTTGGTTGTTCCTCTCAAGAGATCTGGTATATAAATCTCGTTCACGGTTAGGGTTGATTTGGAGGAGGACACCACGACACCATTCAAGCTGAGTCGCAAACATATCACATTGTTGTCGAGATGAAAACTGTGGAGGAGAGGCTCCTAGAACAGGGGGTCGTCATGTCACTTTTGCCTCGCAACGTTGGATCGAGTCCAAGAGCGGGTGGCCAAAACGTGTCAGTATCTGGATGAGCACGCGACCAACTACAAAATGCAAGCTTCAGCACATCCAAACCAAGTTGGATTTGTCACTTTTCTCAAGGCAACCTGCCCAACTCCAATTCACGTACCATTCCGTGACGAACGATCATTTCGGCCACCTCGTCGCAATCATTAACTTTATCGGCACCATCGAAGAGAAGCCACCATCATCTCCCACTTTTCTAGCCAACCCACTGCATGTCTATCAAGTGCAGCTAACTCCTATTTTTCATGATGTTGGTGACAATTTATGGGAGCATGGCCGACGCAATAGGCTACCTAAGATGGAATTCCCAAAGTTCGATGGTTCTGTAATACTTACTTTGCAATGTATCAAATTCTGACTAGATTTCATGTGTGTGCTACAACTATGTATAAGATCCATAATGCATCTCATTAGTACCAAGCATACTAAGCGATAGCTGGGTGTCAGGTTGAAAAAAGTGCTAGGCATAGGCAAGGCAGTTCGCATTCTCCTAGTGCCTAGACGGCGCTTAAGTGAAATAGGCACGGGCTAGGAGGGCCTAAAATTTGTACTATCAAGTGTGTATTTGGGTTATTAACTTACTATATGTGTATACACATTCATTTTGAGTGTGTAAATGAGTAAACTACAACTAATTACCATTGGAATATGGCCCATTTGTCTTGTAATTGCAGTACGGCCTGATTGCTCGCTAAGAAGAAAATTTGTTGGTTGCCATGTCTAGACTTTGACTTATACCCTAGTGCCTAAACGTGCTAAATCGCCACGGTTTTCAAGAGAGCTTGGGTGGCATGATTGGGAGAAGTTCCAAGCTACATTCCTATCAGAGTTTGATGTTAATGTCCACTAAGATAAGCTGGGAGAATTGCATTTGTTAAAACAATCAAACACTATTGATGAGTACAAACTGAAGTTTGATCAGTGGGTTATCACACCAAGCTTTGTGATAATTTAGTTGAAGGATTGATGCTGGTTAACAAGTTCATTATGGGGCTGTAATGACTAAGGCATTTTATACTTTCAGTTTCGGCCGCACATAAGACATGCTTGGCTTTGGGCCCATTTGAGGGCCCAATTTCTACTTGTTTGTGTACATGCCCATTTAAGGCCTGCCCGTTTTTATCCCAGCTTGATGTGGCTAGAGATAGGAGGTAGATGGGTTAATTAATTTTAGAATCACAAATTAGTTATTAAAGAACTTCAAAAAAGAACATTTAATGTTGCATATTAAATTCATCGAGCACGAGCACAATACCATTTTACATGAAACGTTATATCCTATAATCACAAAAGAATCTATACTCTGACATTCAAGAGAAATTTAACTAGAGCTACCCAAGAATCTATACTCTCTTAGCCCAATCATTCATTTGCATCTCCATGACTTCATCAATGGCATGTTCTTATTTGGCGATGGATGTGATCAAATCATATTAAATAGCTGGAAAGGTAAATTATTATCTCTAGGCGGAAGATTGGTACTCATTAACTCAGTACTCACTAACATGGTATTATATATGATTTCTTTCTTCCAATTGACAAAAGGAGTACTTAAACGGTTGGATTATTTCCGATCAAGATTCTTCTGCTAAGGGGATAATGAGAAAAAGAAATACCGACTGGCTAAATGGAGTGTGGTTTGCCGCCCCAAGGATCAAGGAGGACTCGGGATCCACGACCTAGAGGTCAAGAACATGTCCATTCTTGGTAAATGGATCTTCAAGCTCTTGTCTGAAGAAGGGGTGTGGCAAACCCTCCTTAGAAGAAAATATGTTGGTCCAAATGCGTTGTCTCAGGTTTACTGGAAACCTGGGGACTGTAGCGCCCCGACCCCGGAATTATACAGAGATGCTATGTAACCAACAAGTCATGCGACACAATCGAAGGTTACTGGAGTTACCACTCCCAGGCCAAAACCTTTGGCAGGTGTGCTCGGAATGGATCATCGGCAACGCAACACCTCGATCATGCCATAATCACTGGCATAGCTATCAATGCATAATAGAGAGATCAAGACTGCGGAACATCTGGCACATCACAGACTCTACGACACAAAGAGATCATAGTTCAACTCATATAATAAGAAAGATAGCAAAATACACATCAGAGGTCACAGACCCAACATTACATCATGCGGAAGCGAATTTAGTTGTCTAAACAACAATATCCAAATTATGGCCTAAGAGGCCTAGAATAACATATCCCAGCCAGCCTGTTCCATGACGTCCCAAGCTACCACCTGGGAACCCCAGACTACTCGTCGATGTCAATAAAGAACCCACCTTCCTGGTCGGTGACGTCCTCCTCTGAAACAAAAATAATCAACAAAGCAAGGCTGAGTACGACGTACTCGCAAGGTTACTAGAGCTATATACGCTCAGATGATTGGCTTCAAAGCTGTATAGTAGTTGTTTTGCATAAAGCTAGTTTTCCTTTTTAAAGACAGGACTCATGGCATCGACTACTCAGGAGGTTTTTCGAAAGGGGATAAGATAGTAAAACTTTCGATCTTCAGTTCACCTTGAACCAACAGTATCCACAATTCCACCACTCATCTCCACCAAGGCACTCCCTCGAATCACCCTCGAGGAAATGAACCTTTTAACACATGTTGCCAAATTTTAATTAAGTTCAGGTTTTCTATGAGCTAATCCGCCTTTCCCAAGATTTGTCCATAACCGTGGACACGGCTTTTCGAAAAGATTAAACCCTGCAGGGGTGTACTATTTTTAGCCATCGGTACCGTCCGGCTCGCCTGTTTAGCTCTCTTCCGGGGAAAGCCGGCAGAGTGGGCACGGTTAAACCTTTACCTTGCATGAGACTATCCAAGGATCATCGTGACGACAAGACAAGTTCAGTGCCTATTTCAACACCCTGCCCCCATCGCCACATCCTAAACACCACCGTCCTCATCGCGCCTTCATCCATCCTGCAACTCACACGCAAATGGAAAGCGCAAACTAGAGGACCCTTGGATACGCCCGCACAATTTATTCGGTTAGTAAGGGGCCCATACCCCCACCGATGGAAGCACGCTCGGTTCTTGGTTCTAGCTAAAAGCACTCTCAGCCTAGGCGACAAGAATGAGGCAAAACACCACCAACCCCGATGGCAACTCATCCAAGCCTTTAAACATTTTAATTAAGTACAACAAGTTTCCACCTCGTCCAAACATTCCATCAACTTCTCAATCATGGAAAATAATCACCGGACGACTAAGCATTCGACTAAGCATGGCTAAGCATATATTCAGCAGATATAAATTAACTCAGATGAACACATCCAACCCATGGATCATAGGAAGGAAAACAGGTAATGGTGTATGGAACTAATGCAACTAATAGGATACTCTAACCATCGAACAAAATTGACATTGGAATCGAATGCAATATTAGGTGGAGAAAATACTTTTGTAAATCAATAGGATGAGATATGCACAGAAGGTTAGGTTATCTATTGCCTTCACGATGGGGCTGATAGCACGGATCGTCGAGGTATTGTGGTGGAACCTCGACTCCTGAATCTACCGAAATACAAACAATAACAGGAGAACAATAAATAACACGAATACAATAGGTGCAATGCACATTCATGATGATATGGTCAAATTATGCATTGAAATGGTCTTGGGCATGACCCACAAGTTAAATGGAACCCCGGAAATAAATATCGCAATTAACGGGTTAAAATTCCATACTTAACTTGATGAATTAAGTTATTACCCAAAGTGTACAGTACTGAAATATGATGTCTACATGCATGGAAATGACATTATTAGATAGGTATTGTTCTGCTGATCATTTTGGTACCTCGTTTGCAATTTTCCGATTAATAATGAATAAATGGTGAATTAAACGGTTATTCAATTTTAATCCTTTTAACCATTTCGAAAATGACATCAAAGGAAAAGTTGTTGTCATGATGTGAAATTAACATAACTAGATAGCCTTTGATTTGCTGATCATTTTGGTATATCATTTGCAAAATTTGAACCAGTATTTATTAGGTTATGATTTTCCCAAATATTAATTCAAATTTGCCCCTTTTTATTTATTAAATAACGGCAATTTATTTTGTTCAAAAGGTCATGGAAATGGTGCCAACAGGTAGAGTTTATTTTTCTGAGCATTTTGACATAATATTTGCATTTTCCTGAATTGGTCTATATTCTGCCATTTTAGTTACTCCATCCGATCCGAAATAAGTGTCGGAGGGAGAACTACAAAATCATTTTACAAAAAGGCACCTACAGAATTAAAAAATTAAGGAAAACTCCTCCAAATCCAATAGCTCGTCACCCACCTCTCGCTCTCCAGCAGTTCCTGGTCCGACTCCGACGCCTGCCCGCGTGCTGGCAGCACAGCCCGGGATCCGGCGCGTCTGGCCTCGCAACCATCGGATCCGGTCTCGTCGACGCCGGATCTGGCGATTCCCGGCCGGCTTGGACCAAACGGTCCGACCTTTCCATGGAGGGAAGCGCCGCGAGTCGAGGCGAGAGGAGCGCTGCGGGGAGGTGTAGAGGAGCGCAGCGGCGGGGGAGGGTGGAGCGCGGCGGTGAGGCCTTGGGAGCTCGACGGCGAGGAGAGGAGAGAGAGGGAGAGCATCGCAGCGAAGAAAGGAGAGAGAGGGAGAGCATTGCGGTGAGGGCAGCAGAGAGAGAGCAACTCGTTGTGTGCGGGAAGTGCGGGTTGAGGAACAACAAAATGGGAGGACCTTTGTGTAAAATAACCCCTCCGACACTTATTTCGGATCGGAGGGAGTATTTTAATTAAACAACAGAAAAATTTAATTACTTGATCCATACAGTAGGCCGGAACAAGGCCCGGTACTACCGACCATAGTTCGGTCGGTACTTCCAGAAAACTGCCCGGTAGTACCGGACAAGTCGGTACTTCCGGAGCAACTTCCGAGCCACTTCCGGAATAAAACAAGAGGTATCCAGTACCGAAAGAACTTATCCCAGAACTACGCTCGGTACTACCGTCCATGGTCTGGTCGGTACTACCGGCTCTAACATCGGTACTACCGGCAAAATTTACCGAGCCGAGGCCACGACCGGCGCGCGCCGCGGTGACCACCGGCGGCGGCACGGACGGAAACGGCGGCCTAGCTCGTTAGGGAGCGTTCTAATGGGTGTGTTTGACGCGCGCGTCTACGGCAAACTAAACGACGGCGGCGCCGCTACCTAAGGGTCGCCGGAGCGACGCGAGCATCGGCGACCAGCGGCGGCCGGCGGGAAGCTGCGGCGACTAGGCGAACCAGGGAGAAAGAAAGGAGGAGAGGATGTCCCGGTGGATGGCGAGCTCACCCTCGACGTGTGGGTGCTCGTGGCAGTGAAGAAGGAGGCCAGAGACGGTGGTAATCGTGCTCGGCGGGCGGCGGCCAGAGCAGAAGAAGACGAGGATGACGACGATGACTTCGGGCTACCCGGCACGATTCCGTGGACGAGGAGGGTAGAGGGCGACGAGGCGGAGCTTTTGCCCCGCTTCGATCTGTTCGGGGCGGCTCTAATCGACGACGGTTAGGCGGTGGGCGCGAGCTAGGGTTCGGCCATGGTGGCTAGGGTTAGGGTTTCGGTGCGTGAGAGGAACGAGTGAGGGGGGGGAGAGCAGGGCTCGGTGGCCTCTTATCCATAAGGGGGAGCATGGCGGCAGCGAGTTGGTTCGGCGGAGACGTCGGGTGGAGGCTCGGTCGCTACAGGGAAGAAGATGACCACATTGCAGAAAACCCCTGGCTACATTTTTCTGTTTTCTTTAACTTTAAGCCAGTAGGCTTTCAGGGATTTATTTGAGGCACTTAAACATTTTATAAAATTCTGAAAATATTCAGGTAGCCTCCCAATCACAATTGGAAGCTCCACAAAAATTGGTGTTGCAAAATAAAATGTTTTGAACACCAATTGTTCATAGTGTTTAGGTATGGTAAATTTTGATAGTTTCCAAATGTGGTCTTTATTTTACTTTAGAGAGGAAACCAATTTTTATTAAATTGAAATCTTGGAACCTCCTGGACAAATATGGAAGCTAAAATAAATTAGGTTAACCAAAATCATTTACAAATATGGATAGTAGTTATAGTCAGTTGGATTTATCATTTGGTGCCATGACCATTGTTGCCGATAAAGCAAATTAAGTATGGATGCGATGATGCAAGATTTCAATGAAAAAGTGAAAATTTTGTTCAAATATTACAGTACCAAACTTGGGCTGTTACAGGGACTCACACTTCTGGGCGGGCCTTATGGCTACGAAGAAATATTTCTTCCAATATGGATCTTTCTCTATTAAGGATGGTTCCGAAATTAGGTTTTGGGAGGATAAATGGCTAGGCAATGCCACAGTCCGAGAACAATTTCTAGCCTTGTACAATATTGTGCGCCACAAAAGTGATACACTCGCTAAGGTGATGGAAACGTTCCCACCAAATGTGTCGTTCAGACGAAGTCTCTTTGGTCCAAGACAAGCATCCTGGAATGCTTTGATTCAGCGGTTAGCTTCTGATCAGCTAACGCAGGGACCCGATGAGTTTCGATGGAATTGAAATGGGAATGGAAAATTAACCGGTGATTCTATGTACAAAGCTTTAATCCATCCTAATATGCCAGTTGATAATAATAAGAAAATTTGGAAGATGAAGATCCCGCTGAAAAACAAGGTGTTTGCATGGTATCTCCGTCGAGGGGTAATTCTCACCAAAGATAACCTTGCAAAGCGAAATTGAAAAGGAAGTAAAAAAATGTGCCTTTTGTCACCACGATGAGACTATAAAGCACCTTTTCTTTCAATGCAATTTTTCGAGATCTATATGGTTAGCCATCCAGATTGGTTCTAACTTATATCCACCACGGAGCATTGCGAATATTTTCGGCAATTGGCTTAATGGGGTGGATCCTAGATTTAAACTACTTATTAGGGTGGGAGCGATTGCCGTTATTTGGTCACTATGGCTATGTAGAAACGACAAGGTTTTTAACGATAAAAAATCTTCTTTTCTGCAGGTCATCTATCGGTGCACGGCTACAATCCGTTCATGGTCCCCTCTATAGCGTGTGGAGCATCACAATCTGTTTATGGAGGTGTCTTCCCGTTTGGAGGCTTCAGCGTGGGATTTCTATTCCCAGCATGGATGGCAGCATAACCTCCGGATTGGCCCTCTACCTTCCTAGGCGTTTTTACAATTTCTCATGCTGATATGTAATTCGCCTTTTTTATCTTTGTCATGTTACTTGTCGGAATTTGGAGGCTATGTGCATCTTAGATATGCAGAAGCCGGGTGCAATGATTAAAATATTTAAATAATAAAGCTCCTTTTATCAAAAAATGTAATTTTAATAAAAAGTTGGAAGTTGTGAATTTAGAAAATTTGGAACTTCTGAACAGCTGTCCTATTTGTGAGTGGTGTCGTACACGATTACATATCAATTTTCTTCCGTGATTGCGTGAGAGATAAAAAAAACATGAAATGGTTGCTTCGGCCCACACATGTGATGGGTTACGCAGGCACGCACATGTTTGGAGTTGTTGCAAAGACAAAATATTCCACGTGAGTGCACATGCCCACTAGTCAGCACCGCATCGGCTAAAACAGAATCCAGCACGCCCAACTGGGGACACCAAACCATGGGATCCAATGCAGCCACAGCCAATCAATCCACCAAACACTTTGATACAGATCATCCAGTGACGATCAATCCACCCAATTCTAAACCTCACAAACACTCACCTAAATGTTAATTTCCTTCCCTCAGCTTATCTAATAACCCTACCATTACAAATCCCATGAAGAAACAAGGATTAGAAGAGCTTGTAGGGAGAGGAGGCGTCCAGTGGATGGATCAGGTAGGTGAGCACAAGAGCCACCAGCATCAGCACGTACGCGATCCCCTGGTCAATCGATGTGCCTGCGGAGAGAAGAGAATTGCAAATGGTCAATCGCGGCAAAATCAGAACACGAGATGAAGAGAATCATGTGTTCAGGCAAATCAAACTTCTAACACCCGTCAGACACTAGACATTATGTGTACCAGTGTCGACTGAATGCTACTGTCAGTACCACTAAATACTGGGGTAGTGCTCCCAGTGCATCTATCAGATCTAGTGACTCCCTGGTAAATCAACTGCGTGGACAAGCAGAACATTCTTTCTGGCTGTATAAATTTATACCTCCCGCCACAAATCATTAACTGTTGTTTGGCTCGATGGCATTTAATTCCCGTAGCTAGCACCCATAACACAAAAGGCGGCATGTCATGGAAATAACGCGGAAGTTGCAAATTTGCCATTGTGGGTGCACAGAACTTAAACTGGCTGATGGAACTGAAATTCTGAAGAAATTGCGCAGCCAAATTGCAGTTCGAGGATGGCGCGATGTACTAGATCCGAGTCTCCGCGAGGATTTCAGAATTCGTTACAGTGCTGCGCACTCTTAAACAAAGGAGGATACTTTGTCATTTGCTTTCTACTACTATCTCTTTATTTATTTGAAAAAAAAAACTATCCACCAAAATAACCGGATCGACGAACGCGGCGGCGCTCTGACCGACTGAGCAGTGAGGCCCCACGAGCTAGCCTCAGATCACGAAGAAAACGAAGGTGGCCGGTGTGCGGATGCAATGCGATGGATGGAGAAAACAAACACGGGGAGGGAGGGAGACGGCCTCTCTTACCGTCGCTGGCGGGCGCGGGGGCCGGGGCCTGCGCGGCCGCGGCAGCGGCAGGCATGACGATGCCGACGACGAGCACGGCCGCCACCACCACCCCGAGAGAAGTCCTCCTAGCCGCCATTCCTCGCTCGTCGCCGGCGTGGAAAGAGAAGGGGGCCGCACGGTGCCGCCACCACCGACCACGCACGCGGCTCTGACTCTGAGAGCGCCTCTCAGTCTCTCTCTCTCTCCTAAAGATAGGTAGGGGCTCTGCGACGCCTTCATAATTATACCTCGGCACGATGCCAAGCATGATGAGGAGGCAATGACAAGCGGGTCCGTGACGATGCCAGACTTGTGGGTCCCACCTGCGGCAGCAGCGCGGGAGATTTTCTACTTTTTCGAGCAACAAAATACGTAGGTGCTCGACCAGAGATTTTGAGGTTCTGATATGTGGGTCCCGCTGATTTGGACCCACTGTCATTGAGAAATAGGTGACCCACGTGGTTATCCCTCGTGGTGTGCTTTGAGGCTAGTCCTGGCCATGGAAGCCCGGCCCCGGTCGGCCCGCCCAGGCCCGGCCCGAAATTTCAGGGCTTGGGCCTGTGTTTTGAGGCCCGTGGGTGGGCTTGGGCCTGCATTTTAAGCCCAATGGATTGGTAGGGCCGGGCTTGGGCTTCACAGATGGGCGATTTTAAGGAAGAGGCCCGGCCCACGGCCCTAGGCCCGCCTCTATTTTCTACCAATGGGCCGGGCTTGGGCCTGGATTCTAGGCCCACCGACAGGGCCTGGGTGGGCCTAGGCCTAGGTTTTCTGCTGTGGGCTTTTCCAGGCCCGGCCCCAAGCCCGGCCCATGGCCAGGTCTATTTGAGGCAATCGGGTTAGTGCGGGACATGTGAGGAGAGGGGACCGGGCACAGGCTGGGTACGGGTCCGAGGCATATTTACTTTGTCACCGAAGAGGAAATTGCAGGTAACACCAATTTTTAGCGTTAAAGTTGTATAAAATATAGAAACAAACATGTTTGCAGCAGACCCAGCTTTTTGGGTAATACGTTGCACCTAGTCCAAATAGATGATTTAGACACCTAACAACGTATCTAATCATGTATTTATACGTATATCACAATTATATGAAAATTTATGAAATGACGGCATAAAACTAGAAATATAGAGATTATGCAAATAAATAACATTTTGTATATCTATTTTATATGTACATTTTGCACATACATAATATTAATATTTTATACTGTTACATGTTTTTTGTTTTTCACATAATTATGGTATACATATAGAAATACATGTCCATGTGTCAGGTACATTGTTAAGGGTGCTAAATTATCTATTTCGGCTAGACATATTACCCGAAAACTTGAGGTCAGCTACAAAACATATTTTATATTTTTTATGCAACTTTTATACGTATGTTGTAATTTTTAAACTGTCGTATAATTATGATATACGTATAAACATATGGACCCACATATTAGATACGTTGTTAAGCCTATAAATCATTCGTTTGGGCTAGATGCAACGTATTCCCCTAAAAACTGGGTCTGCTACAAAAGTTGTTTTGTTTCTGTGTTTTGTACAACTTTAACACCAAACATTGGTGTTATCTGCAATTCACTCGTCACCAAAGGGCGAGCCCAGGCTGATCATCCCTTCAGCCTGTGGTTCCTGCTGGAGAATGGCTTTCTTTCCATTCTTTCCCAAGTGCTAGTCATCTAAATTATACCCTCTCTGTTTTAAATTACAGTGCGTTCTAGCTTGGTCAAAGTTAAACGTCTTTAAGTGCGATCAAGTACGTACAAAATATTAACATCCAGTTCCTTGGTAAAAAATATAAGATATTTTATCTATTTGCATGCGAACTATAAATGGAACAAAATATATATATATCACTAATTACGTCCCGAAATTCAATTCGGCACCCGAGCTCACCAGCTCTTGTTTTTTCGAAAAAAAATAGTAAAACATTATGAAAAATAATTGGAGACACACGTATGAGTTGTTCACACTCGTGAAAATTCTTCGGAATGAAAAAACATTCCTGCGCTCTGTGCTAAAAAGACAAAATCAATGTTTTCAAAAAATCTGTGTTTTAGATCTATTTTGACCACTCATTTTATCTTTTTGTGTACAAAGCACATAAAATTTCTTTCATTCCGAAATTTTGCACGAATGTGAACAACTCATGTGTTGTGTGTCTCATTTTTTTTTTAGAATATTTCATAATGTTTTACAATTTTTTTATTTCGTCGAAAAAATAGGAGCTGGTGAGCTCGGATGCCAAACGCCGCTCCCAATTACGTCTACATATATTCGTATGTAGTTCTCATGCAATAGCTAAAACATTTTATATTATGATATAGAGGGAGTACAGTTACCAATGAAAACGATATGTAAATATATGTTACGATGATCTAACATATCGATTTGATACTATAGATGTCAATTTTTTTATATATTTGGTCAAGTTTTACACAGTTTCACCTTGACCACAACTTTAACGTAGGTAAATATCATACAAAAGGTGTACTTTTGTAGTTTTCAAAAATTGAAATAATTCATCGTATATGCCATGTATTAGGGGTGTACAAACTCGGTTCAGATAAGAACCATGGAAATCGACGAAGTGCTTGTCGTACAACTTTCTCCGTTAGCTCATACCATACTGATGGTGCAAAGGTTAATTCTACGGGTTTGAAGAACCGTATTTTAGGGTGCACCAGAATAGCTTAGCTGTGGCATTGGTAATAGTCTTACATTGTTCTTCAGTAATGTTACCGGAAACTATAGCCTGTTTGCAAGCACCCAGCCGACCAAATTTGGTCTAAAGAACTGGAAATTCACTTTGGCTCTCGAGCTCACATGCTCATGCCCAAACCAATAAATTAAAATATTTCAAAAACTTCTAAATTTTTAGGTTATGAGTATATACAAGTTTTCTATATAAGTGACAAATTTTGTGATGAAATGATATTTATGTCGCCCCGTGCAAATATAATAAATCAGTGGCCAAATTGGGGATTTTTAAATATTTTTCATAACACTGTTTTTTTATACATAGCATAAATAATGGCATTTCATCACAAAATTTGGCACGTATGTTGAATACTCATATATGTTCATCACCAATTTTTCAGAACTTTGAAATGTTTTCTATTTTTACAATAAATATTTGGACAGGAGCATGTGAGCTCGAGAGTCAAAACTGCCCCCCCCCCCCCCCCCCCTAAAAGAACACATGTAGCCCACGTGGATCGTTTGTCATCTGCATTAGAGACCGAGAGGACTCCTAACAGATTAGGTCGAAGATAGAGACCATGATTATTGTAAGGTGTACGTAACACATATTCGCCTGAGTGCATGAAGATGCTTACAAACATGATTAACTGCAAACGAGATGTCGGTTCGGGTGATGGTCACTGATACACGTCCCACGTATATATAATGTTTTATTGTTCCACGCTTGTTTTATACCATTGTTATATGTTTTTACTATATTTTTATATCATTTTAGGGCATTTTATTGGACTAACCTATTAAAAAGATGCCTAGTGCTAGTTCATGTTTTTTGCTATTTTTATGTTTTAGAAAATCTCTTAAGGAAACATATCCTTAGAATTGCACGATAATTTACAGAGATTTTTTATTCAACATAGCGAAGAGGGAGTCCAAAGGGCAGCCGGAGAGGTGGCCCAGGGGCCAGGGGCACGCCCTCTGGCTGCCTATGAGCCCTAGGCCCCTCTCGGCTCCCTCTTCGCCTATAAAATTCCTCTCGAAAAACCCGAGGGAGGCCATTATATTCCACGATACGTAACCCGAAGCCGCCGCCATCTTGAAACCCTAATTCGGGGGTTTTGGAGTAAGGATGGCAATTTTACCCATGGGTACGGGTACCCGTGGGTACCGTACCCGCATGGGAGGGTATGGGCACATTTTTATACCCATGGGTAGTACCCATACCTACCCGCCAAGTCGTGGGTAGGGCATGGGTACAACCCTTTACCCGTGGGTATATCCATACCCTACCCATTTATACTGGGATATGTACCCTACTCGGTTGACTTACTAGATATGACCATAAGATTGTGATTTTCAAAATTAGATAATTGTCATGTATTCATCTACCTGTTACTAAGTTAAGATAATTGATTTTTTTGTCAAAATGTGCTACCAACGAATGTAAAATTGTGAACAATTTGCGTACTATTTGATCTACCCAACGGGTACCCGTCGGGTATGGGTAGACTTCCATCCCCACGGGTAACGGTATGGGTAGAACTTTGTACCCATAGACTATATGTGTATGGTATTTCTCTACTCTGCCCATACCATACCCATTGCCATCATTATTCTGGAGTCGTGTTCCGGCACCTTGTCGGAGGGGGAAATCGTCACCGGAGACATCTTCATCACCATGTCTGCCTCCGAGGTGATACGTGAGTAGTTCATCCTTGGATTATGGGTCCATAGCAGTATCTAGATGGTTGTCTCTCCTCCTTGTGCTTTGACGCCATGATCTTGTGAGCTGCCTAACAAAGGCCTCACCCTATTCTCCGATGAACCGTACCACAAAGGTTTGGTTCACCTTCCACTAACGGAATCCTTCGAGGCGGAATCCAGAGCCTTTACACCACAAGGCTTGGGGCACGCATCACAACCGAATTGGAGGCTCCCAATAATCACCACTGAGCCGTGTAGGGTCCAAAGACCCAAGAGTAACAAGCTCACAACTTTCACTTCCACGAATCTTCGTGGAGAGAGCAAACCGATGCACCAAATGCAATCGCAAGAGCACAGGTGCTCAAATCCTTCACTCTCAAATTCCAACAAAGCAACAAATGCTTATGGGGGAATAAGAGAGGAAGAACAAGGAAGAACTCAACAAATGAATCCCAAGATCTAGATCCAAAGGGTTCCCCTCACAAAGAGGAGAAAGTGATTGGTGGAGTTGTAGATCTAGATCTCCTCTCTCTTTTTCCTAAATTTGGGCAAGAATCATTGGAGGGATTGAGAGAAACCCAAGCTTTGGAGGTCAACAATGGAGGAGTGAGAGAAGATCCAAAACTTGAGAACCATTGGGGAAGATGACCCCTTAAATAGGTCCCCACCAAATTCAACCATTGTGTACAGTTTTTCCTGCGCGGGCCAGAACTTACGGGGTTTACCCCGGAATTTCCGGACCCCCCGGAGTGACCCGGACGCCCTAGGAAGCTCTCTGGACATAGTCCGGAACTTTGGGCCGAAACTTTGGCCGGATATATCCGAGGGCCGGAATTTCCGGCCTAGTGAAAAACTGCAGAAAGAGCAAAACGAAAACAGGCATATCTTTCGCATCCGGACTCCGTTTTTGATGATC
Source organism: Puccinellia tenuiflora (assembly GCA_012064385.1). Taxonomy (NCBI): domain Eukaryota; kingdom Viridiplantae; phylum Streptophyta; class Magnoliopsida; order Poales; family Poaceae; genus Puccinellia; species Puccinellia tenuiflora. Next base: position 649,077 of record QRDG01001282.1, read on the forward strand.
TTGGGCTCGTTGGAATCGTACCAACGAGATCTAAACGATTATACAGATAAAAATCATAATCCAACAAGGGAGGATAAAACCAAATGGGGAAAGGTTAGACCTCTCTAGAAAAGAATAATCGGCAAAACTTTGAACATCAAGAACCCAACAAGTTTTTCATCCGGACTCCGTTTTCTATGATCTTAGGCTTGTTTCGAAGATAATCACAAGCCCTACAAGATCATGCATATACAAATCATAGTCCATCATGTGAGGAGGAAACCACAAGAAGAGAGTTTGACCTCTCTTAGAAAAGACAAACCGGTAATACCTCTAAAATCAAAAAACGCAACAAGATATTAATGAAATATGTTTTTTATTAACTTGAGCTAGATATGGAGATGAACCAAGCTCTAAATTCTCATAAAGATAAAAGCCAAATAACAACCAAGAAAGATGATATGCCAAGTATGCAAAGGTTTGAGCTCTCCACAAAGATGCGATCAAGTTACTCACTCGAGAGCCCCTCTTGATAGTGTACGATTATCTATCCTATAACCCGGTCTCTCTACTAACATCATGAGACCGCTAAAATAGAAATCCTATCAAGAGCATACCTTTGCCTTGCACATAATCCACCTTTCTTGATTACGCTCTGCTCGATGAAGACTCTTATATTGCTCCCCCATACACCAAGATGAGAGAGGCACTCTTTGACATATCTTCACTTAGCCATTATCTTGATGCTGATCACCACGAGACGCCATCCTCCATGAGCTCCATAGGATCTTCCTCCTTATTCATGCTCATGGAGAGATACCTAACCCAATCATAGAAATACCAAGCACATAGATCATGGGTTAGTTCACAAGGCTATATTTGACGATTGCTTACCATACCATAAGATCAAATGATCCCTCATGATACATCACTAGTCTTGTGTGTTGATCAACTTGCACTTAACCTTGATCAACATATAATCTTCTTCTTTTAGCATTAATTCCAACATATGGAGATCAAGCATTGCTTATGGACACAACCTACAAGTATAGCTCAATACACACATTAGTCCATAGAGATTGTCATTAATTACCAAAATCATGCGTGGGGGTGATACGTGTCAAACGTATCTATAATTTTTTATTGATCCATGCTAGTTTGTGATATTGTCGCATGTTTCTACTATCTTATTACATTATTTTTATTCATTTTGTCGGACTAACCTATTGACAAGATGCCTAGTGTCAGTTTCCTGTTTTTGTTGTCTTTTCGTTTCAGAAACTTACCACGGGAAATATTCTCGGAATGCACTGAAAATTTACGAGGACTTTTTATTTGCCAAGACGGAGTTTCAGTCCAGAGGGCAGCCCTGGGGGCCACGCACAAGGCAGGGACGACCCCCAGACGCGGCCTGCCCTAGGGCGGCGGGTGGGACCCGCCCAGGGGCGGGTCCCCTCGGCCCCCTCCGACGCCTATAAAATCAGATTAATCCCAAAAACATTGAGGCGGACATTATTTTCCAGAGAAGTCACCCCGAGGCGCAGCCACCATAAACCCTAGTTCGGGGTGATTCTGAAGCTGATCCCGGCAACCTGCCGGAGGGGAGATCGATCCCGGAGGGCTCTTCATCGCCATGCCTTCCTCCGGGATGATTTGTGAGTAGTCCCACCTTGGACTACGGGTCCATGGCAGTAGCTAGCTGGTAGTCTCTCTCCCTTGTGCTTCATGTATTATGATCTTGTGAGCTGCCTTACATGATCAATATCGATTATTATAATGCTATGTGATGTGTTTGCTGGGATCTGATGGATTATGAAGTTATGATCAGATTGTGCATGATTCTTATATGTTGATTTATGTTCTTGCATGCTCTCCGATGTGCGTAGTTACTTTGGCCAAGTGATTGTGAGTATCTCTAAGTGGGAGTATTTATGCTAGATAGTGGGTTCATGCCCCTTTTGTTCCTGGCACGAGTGACAGAAACGTCTAAGGGCGAGGATGTGTTGTTGCTACTAAGGGTAAACAGCGGTGTTAAAGTCTGTTTTGATATTTGTATTGCTTACTTCATGCGCTTTACTTAATGCAAATGTCTATTGCTTGCAACTTAATACCGTTGGATGACAGGCTGGATAGCGATCCCACGATGGACTTTTTAGACAAAGATGCAGTTGGACTCTACGGTCTTTGTTCATTGTCTTGTTGCCTACATAAATATTATCATGTTCTCTATGTCATAGCCAGATTAAGTTTGTGTTATAATCTTTTCAATTACCTAGCTGTAATTTGTTTACCCATCATATGAGTGTTTTATTTACTTGAGAGACTCCACTAGTGAACCCATGGCCCCCGGTCCATCTTTTTACATTGATTGCAACCTTTATTCATCAATTTTCATCATCATTACTCCTCTGGTCCACTTTCATATTTTCATCTAATTCACTATACAATTAACCGCTTTGTTTTCTGCGAGACCGGAAAGATTGACAACCTTTCCGCCGTTGGGGGCAATGTAATTGGTTGAGTGTGTGCAGGTCCACGTCTGTTGAAGATTAAGTGCCAGAGATCTTCAACATTCACTTTGTTGTTGATTTCAAAGTCCTATTGGCTTGATAAACCTCGGTTCGTTAACGAGGGAAAACTGCTACTTACTACATCCACGCCTTCGCTTGGGGCACAACCCAACGCTACCATCACCGATCATCAAGCAGTTTTCTGGCGCCGTTGCCAGGGACTTTGGAGCTATAGCAAGGGGAGTCTCATACTCTCAATCACTTTACTTTGTTTTTGTCTGCTTGCTTTATTTCTCGTTTAGTTTATTTTTCTTGTTGCAAAATTTTAAAACCCCAAAAAATTGGTGTAGTATTTTATCATGTTTTATTAGTATGCTTTGTTCTTTGGTTGTTCTTAATGGACACTTTCTTTGAAACTACTCCCTCCGATCCAAAATAAGTGTCGCAGTATTGACTGGAGTTAGTTCAAAACTGCGACACTTATTATGGATCGGAGGGAGTAGATCTTTTGTGGTTTTACAGAAGATCAGCAAAAATACTATAAGGAACACCGCTTGTCACAAAAGGGGAAACAACTTTGGGAATTTCTGAAAAGTGAACTTGTATGCTGAAAATATAAGTTTCCTCTATGATATAAAATGTTCTTGTGGGAGGCGCACTCCACACCTGCCCTTCCAATGTCAGGACAATGAAAATGAAACCTTAGCTTCTTATGCTAGGGAAATTTTTGATTTCTTTGATGTTGAACAGATTGAAGAATTTGTTGCTTTTAAAGATGCCTATGAAATTGCTTCTTTGCTGGACAACATTGATAATGCTCGTTATCAAACTGAGAATTTTACTATACTAAAATATTGCTTTGAAAATTACTATTATAATTATTATATTACTGAATATGTTAAGAAAGTCTCTCTTCCAAAAGGAGAGACCAATGCTTTGCAGGAACCTATGGAGGAGGAAATTGTTGAAACTAAGATCCCATTAGGTGAAAAGAGGAGGAGAGTGAGGAACAAAAGGAGGACCTACCTTCTAATGAAAGTAACTCTTTAACTCTTACTTTGTATGATATGCAACAACTTCCATGGCTCAAGAAAGACAAAAATAAACTATCAAATGCTTTTCCTACTGTTATTTGTGATGAATTTAATGATACACCTTTATCTATGCCTCCAATTGATATTTATGATAATAAAAAGCATGTTTTATGTGATGGCTACATCGTTGAATTTGTTGATAATGCTACTGAAAATTATTATGAGAGAGTAAAATATGGTTGTTGGAGTTCTCATGTTACTAAGACACCTCTCTTTTTGTTGCAAGTTTTGAAGTTGCACTTGCTTTGTTTTCCTATGCTACTAGCTTTATGCTCCAATGAATTATTTTCATACAAGATGCCTATGCATCGGAAGTGGGTTAGGCTTAAATATGTTTGGTATTTGTTTCTTGATGCTCTCTTTTGTCAACTCTTATTCTTATTAGAGCATCATTGAAATCATTGCGCCTAGCTAAAAGGTGTTAAAGAAAAGCGCTTTTGGGAGGCAACCCATTATCTTTTTCCTTTCAGTTTTCCTTATTCATAGAGTTGTTGCCTATGTAGCAACTTCATTGTATCTTTTTGTTTTGGTTTTTTGTGCCAAGTTTAGCCTCTAATGCATTGAAAGTGCGAGGTATTGTTTTGCTGTCCAGAAACAGATTCTATGCGCCTGTTGCAGAAAATCTCGAATAATCCCTGAATTTTATCTTTTTCTGATATTTTTAGAAATCAAGCCTGATACTTTTATCTATCTTTCGTTAGTTTTGAGTTTTCGGATTTGAGCTACAGAAGTGCTTTGAAAATTCGATCTTTACAGACTGTTCGGTTTTTGACAGATTCTGCTTTTATTTTGTATTCGTCTCTTTTACTATGGTCAAATGTGATACTCTAGAGGTGGAGTGTCATATTGAGGCTTAGTAAACAGTAGCTAATTCCCAATAAAGTCGTTTGAAATTTGTCTTGAGTTGAACACATGTGCATTTTAATTTATGAGCACTAACCCTCTAATCAGTTTATAAGAAGTTTTGTGTGAAGGGAGTTTTTTAGTTCCAAATGAGAGGATAATGAAGAAATTGAAGATTGATCAGAGCTCAAGCTTGGGGATGCCCCCATGGCACCCCCTTTGAATACCAAGAACCATCAAGCGTCTAAGCTTGGGGATGCCCAAGGCATCCCCTCCTCTTCATCGACTATCATAAGGTCGTCTTCATTGAAATATGTTTTTATCACTTTACATATTATGTGCTATGCTTGGAGCGTCTTTTTGCTTTCAGTTTTGTTTTGTTTGTTTGATGGTCATATCCTTGTTGGATCCTAGCTTTATTTGTGTGGGTGAGAGGCACGCTCCGCTTTTTCATTTGAATACTCCTTTGCTTCGCTTATATCTTGTTGAGTATTCTTAGCTAATGTTTGTTTGCTAGTAAGCTCTCGCTTTTAGCTTTTATCTTGTTTAGAGCTGCTAGTTGTTGATGTTATACTCTCTTGTCCTTCACTTATACTTGTTGGAGAGTTGTTATTGATAAATTGCTTGAATTGTCAAAGTGACAAAATGCTATCCATGTGATATTGGAATGAAATGAAAGCCTGCATAGTCTTGTAGATCATTGTGTGGATACTTGATGCTTCTCAATTGTTTTGAGATATTAAGATGAATGCTTAAACTTGCTGGTTATTTGAGTGGAAATTGATTAGTAAAGAAATACAGTTAAAAGTTTGAAACTGTGTGGTGTTTCGTAGTTGTTAATTCATAAAGCTAATCTTTCCATCAAAAGAACTGTTTGGTCAACAATGGAGACAGTGTGGAGTGTTTATGGTTATGATTGACTGATGTCTTATGTTACTCTGTTACTGGTTAATGTTGGATGTTTGCTTCAAATACCATTTTTGCTAAGCCAAAAAACTCTGTACTGAGTGTGATGTCCACTCGTGCATCCAAATCCCAAAGCCAAACTATCTTGCCAGCTGAGTCCAACATATCTACCTATGCATGGTATTTCCTGTCATTCCAAGTAAATTTGTCATGTGCTACCTTTAAAACCTTCAAAATATTCTCGTTTTGGTGCCTCTGTTTTCAAGCTCATGAGGAAGTAAGGAGGGGGTTCGTTATAGCTTATGTCGAGCAAGGTTTTCTTTTATTTTTCTTTTTCCCCTCTATTTCACCCAGTGTTGATGGTTTACGTCCTCACTTGAATCAACACGAGAGCGGTTTAAGAAAAATATAAATATAACTCACCATTCTCCTCCGCACAATGAAAATCTGAGAAATCAGCTCAAACATTGGTTAGTGGTGAAACAAAGGAGAAAGAGGAATGTACTCATTCCTCTAAAACCAGCCGCTCTCACAACTCTAAAGACCTTGCTTGACATAGGGGACTAATGGGCTTCTGAGCTATGGAATCGTTGACGGAATTATGCATCTCTCAAAATTGTTTTTATCTCTGTTTTTCAAAATAAAAAACTCTAGCACATGACTAATCCCTGCTTCCCTCTGCGAAGGGCCTTTATTTTACTTTTAAATGTTGAGTTAGTTTTCCTTTTCCTTCTATCTCCACCAAAGCAAACATACAGCATTGACCCTGGGTATCATTAATTATATTGCATCGTCAGATTAAACATGAATCTTTATATTGATCATATTGCATCGTCACATACAGTGGAACTTCTTAGTCCAAAAGCTCGCTGCTAAAGTTGAAGTCTGGATGGGAAGATTACACTCCTCGGGAGGGAGACTAATCTTGTCCAATGCTTGCCTTGAGGCCTTACCTACATATGCCATGGGCCTCTTTCTGCTGCAAGATAGTGTGCATGAAAAGTTCGATGCTGTCCGGGCCAGATTCTTTTGGGAAGGCTCTGGCCCGAAACGTAAGTTCCACGTGGTAAATTGGCCGGCGGTGTGCCGCCCTAAAGACTGTGGGGGTCTGGGGCTCACCAACACCAAGCTAATGAATAGGGCCTTGATGCTAAAGTGGGTGTGGAAACTGTATCAGGATGATGATTCGATGTGGAGTGCTATCGTCAAAGCCAAATACCTGAAGGACTCCAACATCTTCGCCTCTTCGAGCCGGGGGGCTCGTAGTTCTGGCGAAGTTTACACAAAATCAAAAACCTGTTCAAGTTGGGAGCCCATCATGTGATTAGCAACGGAGTCAGAACATGTTTCTGGACTGACTGGTGGGTGGGGGATGCCCCCTCCGGGATCGGTTCCCTCGTCTCTTCACAATCTCCTCAAAGCCGAACATTCTGGTGGCTGATGCCTTTGAGAGTGAGGGCATCAATTTTAGGCGCTCCTTTGATCAAGTCTGTACCGCTCAGTGGAATAGCCTCTCGGAGATGCTTCGGTCGGCTTCCCTCCGGGAGGGTCACGATGAGATTGCCTGGGCTCTGGAACCTTCGGGAAGGTTCTCAGTGGCCTCGATGTACCGCACACTTTTGTAGGGAGCATCGGTGATTCACAGCAAAGACGTGTGATCAGCTAGGCTGCCACTTGATACGGGTCAAACGTATCTATAATTTTTTATTAATCCATGCTAGTTTTGTGATGTTATCACATGTTTCTACTATCTTATTACATCATTTTTATGCATTTTGTCGGACTAACCTATTGACAAGATGCCTAGTGCCAGTTCCTGTTTTGCTGTCTTTTCGTTTCAGAAACTTACCACGATTTTTTATTCGCCAAGATGAAGTTTTAGTCTAGAGGGCAGCCCTGGGGGCCACCCACAGGGCAGGGACGACCCCCAGCCACGGCCTGCCCTAGGGCGGCGGGTGGGACCCGCCCCTGCTCCTGGTGGGTCCCCTCGGCCCCCTCCAACGCCTATAAAATCAGATTAATCCCAAAAACGTCGAGGCGGCCATTATTTTCCAGAGAAGTCACCCCAAGGCGCGCCACCATAAACCCTAGTTCGGGGGTGATTCTGAAGCTGATCCCGGAACCCTGCCGGAGGGGAGATCGATCCCGGAGGGCTCTTCGTCGCCATGCCTTCCTCCGGGATGATTTGTGAGTAGTCCCACCTTGGACTACGGGTCCATGGCAGTAGCTAGATGGTAGTCTCTCTCCCTTGTGCTTCATGTATTATGATCTTGTGAGCTGCCTAACATGATCAAGATCGATTATTGTAATGCTATGTGATGTGTTTGCTGGGATCTAATGGATTATGAAGTTATGATCAGATTGTGCATGATTCTTATATGTTGATTTATGTTCTTGCATGCTCTCCGATGTGCGTAGTTACTTTGTCCAAGTGATTGTGTGTATCTCCAAAAGTGAGTATTTATGCTAGATAGTGGGTTCATGCCCCCTTTTGTTACTGGGCACGAGTGACAGAAACGTCTAAGGGCGAGGGTGTGCTGTTGCTACTAAGGGTAAAACAGCGGTGTTAATGTCTCTTTTGATATTAGTATTGCTTAATTCATGCGCTTTACTTAATGCAAATGTCTGTTGTTTGCAACTTAATACCGTTGGGTGACAGGCTGGATAGCGATCCCACGGTGGACTTTTTAGACAAAGATGCAGTTGGACTCAACGGTCTTTGTTCATTGTCGTGATGCCTACATAAATATTATCATGTTCTCTATGTCATAGCTAGATTAAGTTTGTGTTATAATCTTTGTCAATTGCCTAGCTGTAATTTGTTTACCCATCATATGAGTGTTTTATTTACTTGAGAGACTCGACTAGTGAACCCATGGCCCCCGGTCCATCTTTTTACATTGATTGCAACCTTTATTCATCACTTTTCATCATCATTACTCCTCTGGTCCAATTTCATATTTTCATCTATTTCACTATACAATTAACCGTTTTGTTTTCTGCGAGACCAAAAAGATTGACAATCTTTCCGCCGTTGGGGGAAAAGTAATTGGTTGAGTGTGTGCAGGTCCACGTCTGTTGAAGATTAAGCGCCGGAGATCTTCAACATTCACTTTGTTGTTGATTTCAAAGTCCTATTGGCTTGATAAACCTCGGTTCGTTAACGAGAGAAAACTGCTACTTACTATATCCATGCCTTCGCTTGGGGCACAACCCAACGCTACCATCACCGATCATCACCACTCAAAATAAAGATTGATGATGAGGATCACACGTTCGCTGGGGACCCCAAGAGGAAGGTATGATGCAGCAAAGCAGCAGTTTCGCTTGATTACAAAACCAAGTTTATCGAACCCGTAGGACTTGGAGAAGGCTTAGCAAGGTGTTAATGACGCCGTTTACGACAATTGACGTGGACCTGCACACAATCACAAACAAACTTATTTGCCTCAATCTCTCCGGCTTGCTGAACACAAAGAATTAAATGTGCAGATGTAAAATATGATTAAAGTGAAATATGACCAGCGAGCAAATGATGATGGAATGCTATTAAAACGGTTATAAACAGTGTAGAAAAATAGGACCGGGGTCCACAGATCACTAGTGGTGTCTCTCCAAAAGATACACATGATGGGTAACCAAATTACAGCATGTCAATTGACAGAATTGTGGGCGCATAACAATGCTATCATAAAACAATATAGTTCACTGTTTCATTTCATGAGAGACAATTTGCTACCCGCATGGGTAGCTACACACCCATGCATTATACGGAGATGCAAGCCGTATTTGTCCGTTTTAGCTTGTTTTCCTAGTAAAACACGGATATTTGGTGTACAAAACTGGTTTCGTAATTTTCAAAAAAATATTTTTTGGTCGTCATTTTTAGCTTTTTTTCATAGTTGACTTTTTTGTTGACTTTTGGGTCAAACTTTACTAAAAAATCACAGCGGATGGAAAAAAACTGGAAAAAATTTCAAAATACTTTTTAATAATTATATCAACTCTACTAGTGACATCCCCCTTGTGTATTTGAGTAATCTCATTTTACCGTTGCATATACGTTTCGGTCAAACTTAGGGTGTGTAGCTATCCATGGGGGTAGCAAATCTTTTTTGTTCATTTAATATGGACATTACGTCAAAATACACAGACCGTTATCCAACTGCGTCTATGACTAATAATCCACCCCGGGATCGCTATCCAGCATGTCACTGATACGTCTCAAACGTATCTATAATTTTTGAGTGATCCATGCTAGTTTTGTGATGTTGTCACATTTTTTTATATCATATTATATCATTTTTATGCATTTTGTCGGACTAACCTATTGAAAAGATGCCCAGTGCCAGTTCCCTGTTTTTGTGCTGAAATTGTTGCAGAAATTTACTTCTGGAAATATTCTCGGAATTGGACGAAAATTTACGAAATAAATTTATTGAGGAAATAAGTACCGGAGCCAGAAGGGCGACCCCGGGAGGGACCCACAGGCCAGGGGAGGGTCCCACCCGCGGGACAGGGGGAGGCCGCGGCCACAGGTCGCCCCTGCCCTGTCACTACACCACGGACCAAACATAAGGGCAGATAACTGCCGGCAAAAATCGACTTAAGAGGGCAATTGGACTGTCGGGACATGTTAACTGTCGGTAAAACACGAAAACTGCCTGGAAAGATAAAGAAACAGGGGCAATCGAGTGCCGGCACATCTGTTTGGCGGGGTAACGAAAAAAGCGCGCGTTAAATTGGTGGCCGGAGTGAAAAGCTAGGCGCGCGAGCCAAAATATCCCGCCGCCCGCAGTAGCGAAAACCCTAAATCCCCTCCTCTCCCCAGCCAAAATTCCCCTCTCGACCTCGCGCGCCCGTGCTCATCCCGCCGCCACCGCTCCACCGCTCGGCCGCATCTCACCTTCCCACGGCTGTCCTCCGTCGCCCGTCCTCCGCCGCACATCCCCCTCTCCATGGCCGCCCCGCTCCGCCGCCCGTGCTGACCGCCGGCTCCATGGCCGCCCCGCTCGGCCGCATCTCACCTTCCCACGGCTGCCTCCTCCATCTCCTTTCTTCTTCGCCGCCACCTCCGCTCGATCTCCGATCTCCGACCTCCGTCTCGGCCGATGCCCACCGGATCCGCCGCCCTCTTCTCTTTCCACTCCACCCCTCCGTCCAACCGCTGGCAGCGCGCATCAAGGATGCAGATTCCGCGGGGACGTCGGCCCTTGCGATTCCGCCTTCCGGACGGAAGCCTAGCTCCGGTGTCCCGTCCGCGTTTAAAGGGAGCGCCTGCCCGAGCTGAGGCTGTCGGCGACCACCACCCCGAGCTGACGTTGTCGCCGGCCACCACTACGACATGCTCCCGGCCGCCATGGAGGGCTTCTGCAGATCGACGGAGCTGCTGCCGATCCGCTGTCGCCTGAAAGCACGCCACCGTCGCTGGAATCGCGCCGCCCTCGCCCAGATTCGACTCGCCTAACCGGGATTCACCCATCTCCGCCGCCTGGAGTCGCCTCCATCCTCGCCCGTGGCCAGCAACAAGGTAAACTCCTCCCGCCCTTTGCACTGCCACGCGATTGCTGCACCTCCTCTGCTCTCTCCCCACTTGCAACGAACTGAACGGCTGCACGTTTCTGAGTATCAAGTCACAGTGACATGATCTACACACGTAGACGTAGTACATCTACTCCAAGTTTGTTGATATTTTCCTGTCTAGATCCGTTAGACTAGCTGAGATCAGTTTGCTACCCGTTTGTGCAAGTCATTGACATGTATATGGTTATCGCCGTGGCGTCTGCACTTGTTCATGTTCAGGTGAGAGTTTTTTTACTTGTACACGCTTTACCGAGGATACTTATAAGTAATCAGGAATATGTGATTGCTTAAAAGTCATGGATCCTTTCAAGGTTTATGCTCAGCTCGTGCTTTCAGTTTCAGACATAACTAATTGGACGATCCCTGTCTTGATGGCATTTAGCTACAGATTACGCTAGAATCCAGTAGTTCTATTTGTTATGCATCAGAGAATGGCTGTCCACCATCCATATGCTTAATAATAGTGAATGATTTGATCCACTCATATGAATACTTGATATATTCCTAGTGTTGCTCCATTGTTAATCACAGACAGTATCATCAATCAAACATGTCACCTAGAAAATGTATGTTATGAAGAGGAAGTGAAGGTTTACAAGCTACTGATTCTGAACATTTTAAATAATCACTTGTTATTTTAGTGTAATATAGTCACTTTCAGATGACTTGCTATTCCTGAGAGATACATATATACTCCGTACATTCATGTTAGTATAAACTGAAGATGTACATTTATTTGCTGATAGGAACAAGATCGTAGGGGGCCATGCGCTTGGCACTGAATGTTGTGAAGTTGTCGTTGACTACCATTCTATCAACTGATAGGAACAAGATCGTAGGGGGCCATGCGCTTGGCACTGAATGTTGTGAAGTTGTCGTTGACTACATCATCAAAAGAAATGCCATATTGCCTCGTCCCATTGGGAATGTGACGACTATGGGACAAGCTCAAGGAAGAACTATTGCTTGGCTTTATAAACATGTAGGATTATTTTTCTTTAGTGGCAATACCAATAATCAATATTGTGAAGTTTCTGACAAATGTTTACGTCATTGCAGCTGGAGGTGGACACGTCCAAGACAAAGCAAGGCTCGCCGCCGCAAGAAGAATGAACTCCCCAAGAGGTAATAAAATATATTGTGCATTTTTTCTCGCTTATTATTTCAGTTTTGAAAACTTTGCAACAAGTGATGCTGCTGTTCAGTCATATACAATTGCTTTGCTCCTGATGCGTGCTAATATAGATGGGTGCATCACGTACATGTGCTGGACACTGCTAGTTGAGAGTAGCCATTAGTAGTACTCAGATTAATTTGCCTGTAACCTAATTAGTAAACTTAATGCTGAGCAGAAAACTATATTAGTGACAGAACACATGGTGAGTAAAATAAGAGGCTTACAATTGTGAAACCAATACCATTGTGCTTGCAGAAACATTTTCCAATGACGTTCTCCCTTGCTTCAATTTGGTATATGAAATCACCTGTTTTTTATATATGTTAACATCAGCCCCATTATATTCCTGTACACATATACTATTTCAGTTAAATTCAAAACCGGCGTCATATCCTATGAATCCCCAGGTTCTGTGCATCCGTGCATCCGAACCATTTCGACCGGCCGATCTGAATCGTGCGTGGCTGGTCAATCGTATGAAATTTTGCATTAAAGCGCCCACGTCTGGTCCGTTTATTATACAAATTAGCCCCTAAACATCAAACTGTTTCAACTAAATCATTTCGGAACCCTAGTCTTATCCGTAAACAAACGCGGGCTGGTTCTTCCGTAAAAATCAATGGTTCCTGTCAATTTACAAAGTCTTACAGAAACATGTTGTTGCTGCAAGCTTCCAAACCTGATAGAAAATTGTAATTCACTGAATCTGCTTACCACTAAGACAAACAACTGGACAAGATAAAAATTCTGATCCGTTAGATGAAGACATTTGTACACCGAATAAAACAATACGATTGACAAGTCATTCTTTTTTCTTGCAAGTGTTGGAGCTTTCATGATGCACAGTCTGTATGCATGTCATGCACATTCTTGCACTACTTCCTGTACTGAAATCCACACCAGTTCACCCTACCAATTCCTACAAGTGAGTGAAGCACAGCGTTCCATGATCTGCATGAGTTCTGCCACGAAGAGAGCTAGCTACTAGCTTTTGGTAGTTCCTACGCGAGGCACCTTAGCAGCACTAGCAGATCGTTCCGGGACTTTGCATCAGGAGAAAATCAAGTCAGTGCTTGTTGTTTGTTGAGCTACATGTTCACAATTAAGAGTTGGCATATATTTGTTTGCACATATTTTCGGACAGAGGCTCAGTCTCTCATCTCACTTTCTTTTTTTCAGGTTAATAAACAGCACAAGAGGTTGATCAGCCATCGCAAGAAAAAGTATGGATGCTCCATGGACTTTGATGAATGCATCGCCATTGTCTTAGACATGTTTATGCACTGTCATTGTCTTAGAAACATACCAATGCACTTTCATTTTGTTAGAAACATACGTTCGTTTTGTTGTCGGTGTGTGACCTATGTATGGTCTTGTGTGTACCGAATGAAGTCGTTCATTTTGATGTGACCTGTGGATGGACCATGCTTGATGAAGAAATGTGACTTGTGGATGCAGTATTTATGGTCATGTTCAGTTCTGTGTAAGACATCTTATTTGTCAAAGTTTGAATGAATTCTGCTTTTCAATTGAGATACTGCATCTTGTACATTGAGGAGGGGGTTTGAGCCGGTCCCAGGGCAGTCACACTGCCGGAATAACTCAGAACTAACTGCCGGGAGAAGTCTAATTATCCATAGCAGCTAACTGCCGGGAGAAGCCCAGACTGCCGGCAAAACTCATTCCCGGCAGGTTCGTGACCTGTCGGGTGAAAATTTGACCTGCCGGGGATTCTTGCCGAAACAGGGCAGACTAACTACCGGCAAAGATAGAACTGCCGGCAAAGACTTTTGCCGGCAGGGTTATAGTGGGCAGGCCCACCTGCCGGCAAAAAATCTTTCCCGGCAGTTACATTGCCGTATTAACTGACTTTTCCCGGCAGTTCTGGTGCCCTTAGGTTTGGTCCATGGTGTAGTGTGTGGGGCACCTCTCGGCCGCCTTCGACGCTTATAAAATCATCCCCGACGCAAAAACCCTAACACCCGAAGGATTTTCCCAAATACGCAACAGAGCTCCGCCGCCATCGCCGACAAGTTTCGGGGGTCAGATTGATCCTGTTCCGGCACCCTGTCGGAGGGGGGATCGACCGCCGGAGCCATCTCCATCGACACCGCTGCTTCCCGCAATGAGGAGGGAGTAGTCCCTCACCAGGGCTGAGGCTTATACAAGTAGCTATGTGGTTATCTCTCTCTTCCATGATGTGATCTTTGTTGTGATCATGAGCTTTGTTAGTGTAGTTGAATACATGATGTTTCCCTATGTGTAATGGATATGGTGTTGCTCAAGTGGTGTTATTTAGTACAATTTCCGGAGCCACCGTTGCGATCATGGTACCTCGGTGACAGGATGGGTGCCGTGTGTGACTCTATGGATAATAGATTGGAAGGATCTTCATCATGAGTTTGTTCTTTATTTGTTGGATTGAATAGATCATGAGGTTTCTTGATGCTTGTGTTATTGAAGAAAGAGACTATTCAAGAAATAGGTTGTGGTGTTTGTTAGTACTATCTTTGGATGCGGATAGTGACAGCATGAAGTGTCCATAGATGTGGAATACGAACTTTAAGGTGTGCTTTTCGTAGCCCTACACAATTCTCATCCTATTTGATCCACAAAAGAATTATCTCCGAGTAACGTCTACCATGCATGTATTTTTGTGGGAAATATCATGTGTTTAATTAAGTTAATGATGTTGAGAGTAGTCACTAGTGAAAGTATGAAGCCTAGGCCTTGTTTCCAAACATTGATACACCGTTTTTAGTCACTTTTGTCACTTCTTTGCTTGCTGCCATTTTTATTACAGAATTACAAAATCACCTTTTACCATCCATATCACTTGCATTTACCATCTCTTCGCCGAACTAGTGCACCTATACAACTGACAATTGTATTAGGTGTGTTGGGGACACAAGAGACTTCTTGTATCTTAATTGCAGGGTTGCTTGAGAGGGATATCTTTGACCTCTACCTCCCGTGGATTCGATAAACCTTGGGTTACTCACTTAAGGGAAATTTGCCGCTGTCCTACAAACCTCTGCGCTTGGAGGCCCAACAAGTCTACAAGAATAGAAGTGTGTAGTAGACATCAGTCACCCAAAAGTATTAAGTTGCAAGCAACAGATCATTGCAATAAGCAAAGTGCATAATGTAAGCAATGTAAATAACACATGGAAATAACACCGTTGTTTTCTCCCTAGTGGCAACAACACATTCATGAGCATAAGCGTTTCTGTCAATCGCACTCAGCACACAAAGGCATGAACGCACTATCTAGCATAAATACCCTCTCTGAAGACACTAACAATTACTTGGCCAAAGCATCCACTAGCATCGGAGAGCATGCAAGTTCATATATAAAACATAACACATAGATGAACAAGAGTAATGATTTCCGCAATTCATCGGATCCATGCAAACACATCATGTAGCAGTTACAGATAATATGATCTTGATCGTGATAGGCAGCTCACAAGATCTAAGCAATAGAGTATAAGGAGGAGAGACAACCATCTAGCTACTGCTCTGGACCCGTAGTCCCGTGGTGGACTACTCACGCATCACTCCGGAGGCAGGCATGGTGGTGTAGATGTCTCCGGTGACGATTCCCCCCTCCCGATCTAGGGTTGGCGACGACGGCGGTCTCAGATGTTTTCTGGAAAATATGATCGGGTATCGAGGGTTTCCGTGTCGAAGAGAATTTATAGGCGAAGGGGCGACTCGAGGAGGTGACGTAGTCGCCCAGGTGGGACCCACGCGCGGCCAAGGGCTAGGCCGCGCCTGGGTGGCATCTGGGGGCTGTGGGGGCCGCCTACAGCTCCCCTCCTGGCTCCGTCTTTGTTCCTTCGTGAAAATAATTCACGTAAATTTTCAGATGATTCCGAGAAACTTCCCCGAACAACTTTTCTGAAGCAAAAAGACAGCAGAAAACAGGAACTCGCACTGGGCATCTTGTTAATAGGTTAGTTCCATAAATCATGCCAAATTGATATAAAACGTGTGGCACTGATATATAATCAAGCATGAAACATCAAAAATTATATATACGTCTGGGATGTATCAAAGATCTTTACTTGGCAATTAGCCCTGGACCGCCTGTCGTCGAGTTCCCAGCTTGCTAAGCGCCTGGCGCACATGGACGGAAAATGCGTGCTATGTGGTGACCTTGAAGATGTTGCTCATATCTTTTTCACCTGTTCTCTTGCTAAGCTGGGTTGGAGCGTTATTCGTCGGACTTTTGGCTGTGGCTGGTGCCCGGCCAACTTCCCGCAATTTTTTGCTATCTTGCACTCCTTTTTGGGCCAGCAGCGTAGGATAAGCTGGGTGCTTTTAGCAGCGTTGTGCTGGGCCCTATGGACTACTCGCAACAAACTTACTATTGAATCAAGAGTACCTAAACATCCGGCTGATGTAATTTTCAAAATGCTTATGTTCTTATAGGTGTGGGCAAACTTGGCAAAGCAGCAAGACCAGCCAAGGTTATCCTCGCTCGTAAGCATGCTTAGAGGGATCTACAGCTCACTGCTACCCCAAAGAGAAGGCTAATCTGGAGTTTGGCTAGGAGTTGGTGTTTGTCCAGCTTGTCTTGGGGTGCCGGCCCCGGTACTTTTGTGTCTTTTATGCTCTTTGGCTAAGTTGTATGTCGCAGCGGTTGTATTACCACTTTATGAACCTTGGTGCTTTATTAAGCTAAAGCAGGGCATTTAATGCCTATTATCTGAAAAATCTCCCGCAGTACCGTACTGTATTTACCAAGGTAGATAGTATGCATGCTATTTATAACTTCAAGGCAGTCCGAAGCCACCTTGAGCCTCGTCAGGTTTAGATATGAAGCTAGCGCTAGAGCTTCCTTGCATGCTAGAGCCTAAAGAAAAGCAGGATCGGAAATTCCTTGCAATAGCACCCATGAAAACGCCTGAGTCGGATCGACAGACCGCAGCAACAACTCCTACATTCGCCTGCTTCCGAACCCCCGTTGGTGGTGCAATCCAATGCGACACTGTCGCCACTTGATTATTTGGTGCCTGATGCATCTAAAATGCATACATGAACTTTGCATTGAATTACTTATATTTCAATCATATTTGCATCATATAAGGGTTATATCATTGTTTTATAATGATTTTGGGAAGATTTCACAGTTTTCCTATTTTTCTGGAATTAACCCTGCACTGGCAGAAAACCCTATTTTCTATATTTTGATGTTTCAGGGACCCAAACGACGTCCAAATGACCTGAAAATTTACGAGCATCATTTTTTGGAAGGAAGAAAGCGTAGAAGCGAAGGATGCGAAAAAGTGGAAGCCCGAAGGCCAAAAGAGGGGGGCCCATGCGGCCAGATTCCTTGGCCGCGTGGGACCCACCAATTTGGCCCTCGTGGCTCCGTTGCCGTCGATCTTTCTTCCCGAAGCTTCCTTTTGACCTAAAAACGACTATAAAAATAGTCCCCCGACATTTTCCAGAAGGAGGCGGCGGAGAAACACAAACCACGAAACAGGAGACAGAAGGCTGCCGCCGGAGAAGATCGGAGGGGGAAACGCCGCCGGAATCACCTTCGGAAGGCTCCTCCTTTCCCCCTCCGGAGTCTCCATCAACACCACCGTCAAGACCAGCACCATCTCCATCACCATCTCCATCACCATCTTCGTGATCCACTTCATCCCCCTCATAGTTTGAGATTGTTCGAACCCTAGCTATTGTTTAAGTGCTATTCTACTTGTGTATGATTGGCTACTTGTCATTGTTTGGGGGTGAGATCATATTTTCAGATTGTGTTGTATCACTTGTACCACTGAATCGTATCATGTCTTCGCGTTGTGAGTAGATCTCTCATGTTCCTGGGGGTATAGGATGAATTGGCAATGATTTTTATATGACATGTGTTGGTATTTTGTCTAGTTTTTATCTTTGATGTAATTCTATGATGGTGTTGTGCGAACGTCGACTGCACATCACTTCACCTATATGGGCTCATAGGAGAACACCGTAATGTAATGGAGTGAGGAAGACTTGGGAGGACATGTAAACCTGAGACCGAATCATGAAGTTGCATTATGAGGGTATTAGTATCGGGGACCTTAAAGATTAATGCTATGGTGGGACTTTATGTCTTAATAATTCTTGTGCATTCATTTACTTGGCCACATGATCCATCATACGAGGTTTAGTTTATTTATTTAGCTATACCTAATTACGGCTCCGTCCAAAGAAGATTAAAACTTGACAAAATGTTTACCTTGTTGTTCTAGAAATATTTATGCCATGAAGTCTAGGTAGCCCTTGGGAACGTTTTCCACTTATAAGAAACACACACTTCAGTTTGTCCTCTTGCTGCATAGAGGATTGGGCTTTCTCTCTTTGAGAGCTTTTACTTGTCATATTTTATTTTCAGCCTTTTACTTTATTGCAAACTCTACACCAAAAAAACCCAAAAACACTTGCATCATTTAAACATTTTAGTTTGTCTAGTGCATAGATAATAAGAGAAGTGACACTCTTATTTGAGAGGATAAATACTTATACCTTCTACTCCTCGTGGGATCGATACTATACTTACTCATTGAAGATTTTAATGATCCCCTATACTTGTGGGTATCAGTGCCATTCTCCTCTCTCAGGCATTCGCCTGCTCGAGATCTCGTAACATCGCCTCTACAAAAAGGTGAGTAGACATAGGATTCTGGAACTCCCCTTTAATCGCCACAGAGATCCCATAACATCGCCTCAAGGCTTCATGTATAGCCTTCGTACAATTGTCTATATCACAATTTTGACGCCCGGAAAGAGACCTAACCCTAACCCCCGTGTGGCGGCGCCGCGCTGCATCGGGGTTCCCCCTGCCCGACGACCGAGATCCCTCCTCTCGCCTCCTCCCCTCCCTCCGCCGCTGCCGGAGGCGCCGCCGGGTAAAAGGCCCACGCGACGTGGCGGCGGCGAGGCTTCAGATGGTCGCGGCCAGGCATGGAGGCGGCGGCGACCGCTTCCGTTCCATCAGCAGTGGTGGTGCGTGGTGACTGCGGCTAGTGGAGCAGCGGCGGTAGGCTCAGGAGCGGCGGGGCGGCGATCTTGACCCGCACGGGACTAAGGCCCCGATCCTGCTCCCTAGTTTCTGCGCGTGGCGACGTTGGTCTGCAGTTGTGCTCGCAACACTCGGGCGCCGGGACGGCGGCCCCAGGCATGGCGGTGGCGACCTCCTCTCCGGAGGTAGACGACCGGCCTCAAGGAGATCTGGGGTGGTGTATCTTGGGATCCCACTTCGATCTGCTGGTGTGGCCCTGCTGGTCTTCGAGCACCAAATCGTTGATCTGCTACATGTGGTCCTCGATGATCTGGTTGTCGACGTGTTACGGTCTTCCCATCGGAGATCTCCGGTTTGACGCATGGCGTTATTGGATATCTAGATCGGAATTTATCCGGTCGTGCGCGCCCTCATCTATGGCCAGAGATGGTTCATGAGTGCGAGGTGCGAAGCTTCGCTGTCTTGTCGTGGTCATGCGATATGTCTAAAATAGATTTCCATAATATTGACAGTAGTGAACAAAGTCATGGTGGCTGCGATCGGAGGCTTGTGCTAGCGGAGAGGTTTTTGGTTGCGATGAAGACTCTAGGCACAGGTTTTCGTGTGTGTCGGGTGTTGGGGACTTGCAGCAGCGGCCTTGGCAAGAGGGGGCGGCAACATAGGTGGACAACATTCTAGTGGTACTAAGTACCGAGCCGTGATGTTCAGGATGAAAGCTCAAGATCTGACCTTTATTGGTTGTACCTGGCAATGGTCTTCCTGAAGGCATTGTTTTGGAATCCCGGTCTTATTTCAGGGTGAAAACCCAAGGTCTGGCCTTCATTGGTTATACCTGGCAATAGCCTTGCTGAAGGCATTGCTTTGGAGAAACTCTTTTGCGATCCGGGTGTTGTATTTTGGTGGTGGTTAGAGTGCTACTGTTGCGAGTGTTTCATCACTCCGACGGGGTCTTTGTTTTAATTTTCTCTCTTTTTTATTTTTTCTTGGATGTGCGTCATTGATGTCTTTCGATATCTTGTTGGTGCAGAGGCTGGGTGTAATTGGTATCTCTGCGATATTAATATATTCCCTCTATCAAAAAAAATGTATAGCCTTCATGACCAAGCACATCGTTAAGTCCTGATGCTTGAGTGTTTTTAGCATACAAAATAACCATTGCTTTGCATCTGATTCCCGTGTGTGTTCCATGTGTTCTGTAATCTGCTCTGGAACTAATGTGATTTTCTGTAGCCCAAATAGAACATACCTTTTACCCAAAATTTACAGGTTCACAGAAATCATCAATATGTATCAAACCATCAACATTCAGGATTTTCCTAAACACATTTGAATACCATTAATTTCTTTCAAACACCAAGCTTACCGTGGCTCAAACTCTAAAACATCGTACATTGTGCTACTCCGGCTATTAAATTGCTTTATACTTCTTCGTTCCCTTTTATACGACTTTTTTTGCAACTCGGTCAAGCCTTCCAAAACGTCTTACAGAAGGGAACAGAGGAAGTAGCTTATGGCAAACTTCTTCCGGGGAGATACTGTGGACAAGAAAAAATATCATATGGTAAGCTGGACCGAGGTCTGCAGGCCCAAAGACCAGGGTGGTCTCGGAATCACAAACACCAAGGTGTTCAACATTGCGCTGATGATCAAATGGATCTGGCACCTTTTCACTGAAGATGGCCACAACTCCCTCTGGCAGAAATTAGTCCGGGCTAAATACCCTGAAGCTGATAACATTTTTGCGAGCAACACTCTGGGAGGGTCCCAGTTTTGGCGTAGCCTTCACAAAATCAAACACTACTTCAAATTAGGGGCCAAATTCATTGCTGGATCAGGAACAAAAATTCTCTTCTGGCAGGAGTGGTGGACAGGGGAGAGCCCCTTGTGCGACCAGTTTGCCAGACTTTATGCCATTTCCTCAAATCAAGATCTTCTTCTTGCCCAGGCTCACTCTGCTACGAGCTGGCACCTTAGTTTCAGACGTACCTTTGGGGAGGAAGAAAGAAATGAGTGGCAACTTTTACTTCAGGAAATTGACCTTTTTCGCCCTCTTTAGACTCTGACAGAGTTTCTTGGTCTTTAGAGCCTTCGGGCCGGTTTTCTGTTCGCTCTTTATACCAGAAAATCCTCCATATTTCTGACGGGGGGTGCCTAAATTCTTTTGGTCAGCCAAGTGCCCTCTCAAAATTAAAATCTTCCTCTGGCAACTTGCTAGAGGACGCTTACCAGCGGGTGACCAACTGGTTTTGAGACATGGCCCCTCTGATGGTTTTTGTTCTCTCTGTGGAGCGTTGGAAAACACCGATCATATTTTTTTTTCTCGTGTTCCTTTGCAACTTTCATGTGGAGCGCCTGGCGCCAAAGTTTCGGGGTGACATGGAACCCCAAAACCTTTGACCAATGGTGGCTGATCATCAACTCTCTTCCAAACAGCGCAAAGAAACCAGTGTGGCTTCTCTTTGCAGCTCAAAGTTGGATGCTTTGGAACATTAGAAATAAATTTTCGATTGAAGCCATTTCCCCTCTCAACCTGCTGATTGTTTTTTTAAAACTGGACTCTTATTGCAGCAGTGGAGGATGCTATCCAGGTCTGAGGAGCAAGCCAAGCTGGATCTCATCATCGCAGAGCTTCGAAGCCTCTACCGCCAAACTTATCATGCGCCTCCTCATGATGATCACCAGGCTATCAACTAGTTTCCAACCCTTGTTGCTTTCCTTTTAGCTTGACCTAGTTTGAAGCTATTTCGGCAGGCCAGCAGTGTGCTTTGGTCCTGTTTATAATCAAACTATGTGTAATATCTGTTGCTTGCTGTACTGAACCTCTATGTGTTGGGAATATGCCCTAGAGGCAATAATAAAATGGTTTATTAGCATATTCATGTTTATGATAATAGTTTATTCTCCATGCTATAATTGTATTAACCGGAAACATAATACATGTGTGGAATATAAACAACCAGTTGTCCCTAGTAAGTCTCTACCGGACTAGTTCGTTAGTCAAGAGATGGTTAGAGTTTCCTAACCATGGACTTGTTATAGTCACTTGATAACGGAGTCATATCATTAGGAGTAATGATGTGATGGACAAGACCCAATAATAAAGAGTGGCAATTGATCGTGTCACACAAGTTTCATTGCCAACACTTTTAGTATGCCAAGTATAGTTTCCTTAGACCATGAGGTTATGTCACTCCCGTTTACCGGAGGAATACTTTGTGGACATCAAACGTCACTTCGTAACTGGGTGATTATAAAGGTGGATTTCAGGTATCTCCGATGGTATTTGTTGGGTGACATGAATCAAGAGTGGGATTTGTCCTTCCTTGTGACGGAAAAGACATCTCTAGGCCCTCTCGGTAATATAGCATCAGAAAAGGTTGCAACCATGTGATTAAGTGTTAATCACGGAGATCCTATATTATGGACGAGTAAAGAGAATTTGCCAGGTAACGAGATAGAACTAGATATGGAGATATCGACAATCAAATCTCGGGCAAATTAAATATCGTAAGACAAAGGGAATCGTATACGAGATTAAGAATCTCCGGCATCATGGTTCAATCGATAAAGAACTTCGTTGAATATGTAGGAGTCAATATGGGCATCCCGGTCCCGCTATTGATTATTGATCTGATCATGTCTGCATGTTCTCGAACCCGTAGGGTCACACACTTAAGGCTTCGATGTAGCTAGGGTTTTAGTGAGATAAGTAAATGGTGTAATCAAATGTTGATTCGGTGTCTCGGATAAGATCCTAGATATCACGAGGAGCTCCGGAAGAGTCCGGAGATAAAGTTTCATATAAGGAAAGTGGTTTCCAGGGTTCCGGAAAAGTTCGGGAATTTTCCGGCAGAGTATCGGAATATTCTAGAAGGTTCCGGAGGGGTCCCATAGTGGGGCCCACGTGCCCTAATGGCCCACATGGACCAAAGGGGGCGTGCAGCAGCCCACATGGGCTGGCCGCACCAGCCCCCCAAGGGCCCATGCGGCCAAACAGGTGAAAGGGCCAAAACCCTAGGGGTGCCTTGGGGGGCAAGCCTCCCCCCTTGGCCGCCGGCCCTAGGGCTTGGAGGAGGGGCCAAGGCAGCCCCCCCACGCCTATATAAAGAGGAGGGGAGGGCTGGGGCGTGGCACCCCATACCCTAGCCGCCGGCCTCCCTCTCCTCCCTCCTCTCTCTCTCTCTCTCGTACACGGCTTGGCGAAGCCCTGTCCGCGGGAAAACCTCCACCATATCCACCACCACGCCGTCGTGCTGCTGAGACCTCATGAGCCACTTCCTCCTCGCTTGCGGGATCAAGGAGAGGAAGTCTTCATCGAGCTGTACGTGTGGATACCGCGGAGGCGCTGCTCGTGCGGTGCTCCATCGGATTGGATCTCGGATTGGATCTCGGATCGGATAATACATCTCCTCGCGACTAGATGAGTCTAGTTGCGGGGATCGACTAGCCAACCCCTGCACCGACAAAACGCGTTTGTTTGATCTTCAAGGGTAAGAGATTGGATCTCCACTTCGCTACCTTCGTCTAATAAATCTAGATCCTTGGGGTTTATTCCGCTTGTTGCGTAGGAAATTTTTTTGTTTTCTATGCTGCGACCCCTTCAGTGGTATCAGAGCCTAGATCTATTCGTAGATGTTGGTGCGATTAGAACACAAGTGTTGTGGGCGTTGATATTTTATGTTGCTACCTTCTAGCGTGCACTTTGCGTCTTTGCGGTATTGTGAGATTGAAGCGGCCCGGACCAACCTTACTCGTCCACGCACGAGAGACCGGTTCCACGACTGACATGCAACTTGTTTTGCATAAGTGGCTGGCGGGTGTCTATTTCTCTTACTTTAGTGAAAATGCAATTTTCAATGGAAGGCCTTTCAAAAGTATGAGTAAATAAGCAACTACTATATCACCGTTGTGGTTTTGCGTAGATTAGAACGGTTCTATCTCGTTGACCCAAGCCACGTAAAAATTTGCATAAACAAAGTAGAGGACGTCTAACTTGTTTTTGCAGAGGGGGTCTTGTGATGTGATATGTCCAATATGTGATTTGTGATAATGTATGCAATGATCATGTTTGTAATCTTTCGCGACTTGCATGTCGTCGAGTACGGCAACCGGCACGATCCATATGGTTGTCTTTTATTTTATGTGACCTGCGTGTCATTGAATCACCATGTAATTGCTTTACTTTATTGCTAAGAGTAGCATTAGTTGTAGTTGCAATAGTTGGTGGACAACCATGGTGATGGCGCCATAATGATGGAGATCATGCCGGTGATGGAGATCATGCCGGTGCTTTGGAGATGGAGATCAAAAGCACAAGAAGAAAGGGCATATCATATCACAATTATGAATTGCATGTGATGTTAATCCTTTTATGCACCTTATTGTTATGCTTAGATGTGATCACGACGGTAGCATGATAAGGTGATCTCTCACGTTAATATCAAGATGTGTTCTTCCCTAGTATGCACCGTTGCCAAAGTTCTCCGTTTCGAAGCACCACGTGATGATCGGGTGTGATAGATTCTACGTTCACATACAACGGGTGTAAGCCAGTTTACACACGCGGAAATACTACGGTTTGCTTGACGAGCCTAGCATGTACAGACATGGCCTCGGAACACAAGAACTGAAAGGTTAAACACGAGTCATATGGACGATATGATCAACATGGCGATGTTCACCTTTGAAGCTACATCATCTCACGTGATGATCGGTTGTGGTGTAGTGGATTTGGATTGTGTGTCACTAAACAACCAGAGAGATGTTGAGTTTAGTGGGAGTTCATTAAGATGAACTAAAATTATCATAAACAAAAGTCCAGATGTCTTTTCAAAAATCCTTGTAGATCATGGTTGACTACGTTAGTCAGTTCGTTGCTGAAAAACTGCGTCTCGATGGGTCAATTTTGTTAAGTAGTACCTCGTCTTAAAGAAGTTCTACACACCAATGATGAGCTCTACGTGTTAAATGAACCATTTGAAGTAAACCCAAATATTTCTGCAAGCTATGAAGAGTACATGGAGTGGTTTTGAACCACCTACTTGAAAGTCAAGTGGATGATGTGCACCTTCATGAATTCTGACCACGTAGACAATTCAAGAACTTGATTGCAATGGAGATTGTTGAAGAGCTGAAAAATAGGTTTTTTTGGCACAAGTTAGAATTGTAAGGTTCGAATGTCTGAACGGTTTTCTTTCACTCAAGATGGAAGAGAACACTTGCTTGGAACAACACCTGAGGATAATGCATGAGATACATCATCGTCTAGTGCTTGTTTGGAACCACGAGATAAATGACGGTTTCACAATAGGTGGGGTGATACGCTAGCTTCTCCCCAGCTTCAAGAATTATGTCGGAGACTAGGTCATGGGAAGGGATTTGATCACTTTCTGTGAGTTTGTGTCTCGGCTGCGTCATGTCAAAGTGGAACCCATAGCAAGATAAGTTGGCAATGCAGAAAGTATATATTGATATACAAGTTATAAGTGTTTAAGTCCAAATTGCAATTGTGGCGGTTTCAATAAGTATTTGATACTCATTCTGTTTTATGAAAACAGAACCTGCTGCTTGAGATTTGCATAAATGATCTGGAAGACGTTGCGGAATGGTGGCAATCAAGGAGTTGATGCTGGCAACGATCTGTCTCTACATTTATCGTTTTTTGATTAGAGGATTTGAATGAGTTTTTGTAATCGAATTGAGTGTGATCTTTAAATTAGTGTGTCTCGGTTTCTGAGACGGTTATTCATGTTAAAGACAAGTGGTTGTTCTATTTTCATGAATAATTCTTTTTGATGATCACATTTCGATTATGAGATTATTGTCCTTTGTTTAATCTAAACGATGATTAGTTAAACATTTATAAAATATGTGACATACTAAAATATCCAAAACTTAATAATGACAATTGTTTTGGTCGTGCTAAATATTGAATAAACATTTTGATGTTTTATCAATGCGCCTTATTGTAAGGAGTATGACTAAAATGCCACCCTTTGGAAGAGTGCCATGAGTTGCCGAAAATAAACACAAGTGTTGGTTGTATTTTCAGCAAATGTTAGATGTCATTATTTTATGTACTCCATCATAAATGATATGAGTAAATAGATGTATTTGTTCAAGTTATGATATTTGATGAGATCAAATAAAATTCTGGAGTTTAGGATATTAAGTTAACAAGAAAATTGAGTCTTTATGATTTGATCAAAAGAGACAAAATATTTGAGTTATATGTTAGTATGTGGACTTGTGAGAAGTGTTATCACAAATTACAATGTTTAGAATATTTCAAAGGCGTTTGATATGTCCTAAGATATTGTAATCACACACTATTTGATATTGTGTGGTCTGATAAAGTAAAAGGGGTTTTCCTTATTAGGGTTTATTTGTAGCATTTAGATTTATTTGATAAACACTCTGTTTTAAATAAGGGTCTATTTAATGATTTGCATTTCGCATATGAGTTATGTGAAACAGTGGTTTCAATAATTATGGGATAATTAGAAACTATTGCAAATAAAGTTTGTAGTATATTCATATGTGACTATGAATAGAGATTCCACAATGAGAGACTAAAAGGGACAAATCAATTGTTGGTTGTGTTAAATGTTTTAGTGGATTTATCGTGAAAAGGTTTCATGGATAAAAAAATTGTTGGAATGAAATTGAGAAGCTAAAAACTTGCTTGTTTATGTATCAAGTGGCACATTTAGATGCTATGTTGGTTAAAACTTGACACATAAAGGAATTAATGATGGTGATCATTGAATTTCGGTTTAGCTTGTCTAAAGAAAAGTAGGATTCAAGAATATGGTATTTTGTCAGGTTACAAAATAATATTCATGATTCACTTGTCATGTTTGAGAAACAGGACAAACCTACGAAACTACAAAAGGAGAAATAGAAACTTTAAGTACGAAAATGACTGAGAGTCATCCTATGTTAAGTTTAAATCACAAAGTAATTGTTACTTGATTTTGTGAAAGCGTTGTTTCACATATTTATTCTTCAAAAGGGTTTGTAAGGAATAAATAAAACTTACTGGACAAAAGCACAAGAGGTAAAACTCTTTAACATATTCAATGTTGTTAACTACATGGTGTAGTTGTGCTTAAAGTCAAAAGGATTTATGCTAGCAAAGTACTAGCATTCATATAAAGAGTTCTCGATATTAATAGTTAATTAAGAATTTTGGAGGTGTCCAAAATATCGAGAAAATACACGAGTGTGATCTAATTAAGATATGTGGCGACATATATTAAGTTAGAGCAGAAACTATTTTCCAAGATCAAAATATGTGGTGACATATGTTTGAGTGGGAGCTAGTTAAATCATGGTCAAATATAAGGATAACATATTTCTGAGTGGGAGCCAAAGTGGTTTCACAATTTAATATGTGTATGGTGTATATTTGAGTGGGAGTTTACAACATCTTGTTTGTGTGAAATGGAGATTTCATAAATGTTGTAAATAAGTCAGGAACCAATGTATAACTTGTGAAGTTAGAAATTGAACGTCAAATATCCATGGAGATGGATGTATCTATGGAGGATAGATATGTTTGATAAAGCATTATGTCAGGATGTTTAACCTGAGTAAGATTTTGAAGGAGTTCAAAATAGAACAAGTGAAGAAAGGTTCATTTTGCTTGTGAAAAATAGGTGAAACATTGAGTTGATAACTCAGTACAAAAATGATGGTTGGAGGATATGTTAGAATTCGCTATGAATTGTTCATAGGAATAAACATATAAGAACCATGTGTTTGTATTTGACGATATGTGACCCAAGTTCTTGGTTAGAAGAACGTGTTAGAATGAGGAGTCATTTTAACATGAAGATGAGATAAAGGAATCTAGAGATTGGTAGACTTGGTTGAAGTCATAAAACCAAACTAGATTGGGGATCTCATAATAGCAGAAGCGCAGCGAAAGCATGATCGAAAATATCGAAGTGACTTGACTGCACTGTCGATTTGTGAGTCTACAACATATAGGAGTATATGATTAATTCAAGGATTAAAAGATATAATATTTTGGTTTGAGAAATTTTTATTTCAAGACTGAGTGAGTTCCGGGTGCACATGCTATGTGAAAGTCCTCTTGACTGATCATACGTCATGTAGGCATAAAAGGGAAACGAAAATCTCACTCTCTAACCAAATATATTATATTCATCATGTGATGATGAGAATTATCATGTGATGATAATAGGTTTATCATGAGATGATAAAGTAATGTCAAATTAGGTGACATTGACGTTTTGCAAAGAACATAAAGAACTGTATAGTACAGAACACGGACAGAACCTCTTCCACGAGCAAACATGATCAGCACTGAGACTCCATGAGTGTTAGACACCATGAGTGTTGGATCGAGAAAATGTAAACTAGATTATTGACTCTAGTGCAAGTGGGAGACTGTTGGGAATATGCCCTAGAGGCAATAATAAAATGGTTTATTAGCATATTCATGTTTATGATAATAGTTTATTCTCCATGCTATAATTGTATTAACCGGAAACATAATACATGTGTGGAATATAAACAACCAGTTGTCCCTAGTAAGCCTCTACCGGACTAGTTTGTTAGTCAAGAGATGGTTAGAGTTTCCTAACCATGGACTTGTTACAATCACTTGATAACGGAGTCATATCATTAGGAGTAATGATGTGATGGACAAGACCCAATAATAAAGAGTTGCAATTGATCGTGTCACACAAGTTTCATTGCCAACACTTTTAGTATGCCAAGTATAGTTTCCTTAGACCATGAGATTATGTCACTCCCGTTTACCGGAGGAATACTTTGTGGACATCAAACGTCACTTCGTAACTGGGTGATTATAAAGGTGGATTTCAGGTATCTCCGAAGGTATTTGTTGGGTGACATGAATCAAGAGTGGGATTTGTCCTTCCTTGTGACGGAAAATATATCTCTGGGCCCTCTCGGTAATATAGCATCAGAAAAGGTTGCAACCATGTGATTAAGTGTTAATCACGGAGATCCTATATTATGGACGAGTAAAGAGAATTTGCCAGGTAACGAGATAGAACTAGATATGGAGATATCGACGATCAAATCTCGGGAAAATTAAATATCGTAAGACAAAGGGAATCGTATACGAGATTAAGAATCTCCGGCATTGTGGTTCAATAGATAAAGAACTTCGTTGAATATGTAGGAGTCAATATGGGCATCCCGGTCCCGCTATTGATTATTGATCTGATCATGTCTGCATGTTCTCGAACCCGTAGGGTCACACACTTAAGGATTCGATGTAGCTAGGGTTTTAGTGAGATAAGTAAATGGTGTAATAAAATGTTGATTTGGTGTCTCGGATAAGATCCTAGATATCACGAGGAGCTCCGGAAGAGTCCGGAGATAAAGTTTCATATAAGGAAAGTGGTTTCCAGGGTTCCGGAAAAGTTCGGGAATTTTCCGGCAGAGTATCGGAATATTCTAGAAGGTTCCGGAGGGGTCCCATAGTGGGGCCCACGTTCCCTCATGGCCCACATGGACCAAAGGGGGCGTGCAGCACCCCACATGGGCTGGCCGCACCAGCCCCCCAAGGGCCCATGCGGCCAAACAAGGTGAAAGGGCCAAAACCCTAGGGGTGCCTTGGGGGGCAAGCCTCCCCCCCTTGGCCGCCGGCCCTAGGGCTTGGAGGAGGGGCCAAGGCAGCCCCCCCACGCCTATATAAAGAGGAGGGGAGGGCTGGGGCGTGGCACCCCATACCCTAGCCGCCGGCCTCCCTCTCCTCCCTCCTCTCTCTCTCGTACACGGCTTGGCGAAGCCCTGTCCGCGGGAAAACCTCCACCATATCCACCACCACGCCGTCGTGCTGCTGAGATCTCACGAGCCACTTCCTCCTCGCTTGCGGGATCAAGGAGAGGAAGTCTTCATCGAGCTGTACGTGTGGATACCGCGGAGGCGCTGCTCGTGCGGTGCTCCATCGGATTGGATCTCGGATCGGATAATACATCTCCTCGCGACTAGATGAGTCTAGTTGCGGGGATCGACTAACCAACCCCTGCACCGACAAAACGCGTTTGTTTGATCTTCACGGGTAAGAGATTGGATCTCCACTTCGCTACCTTCGTCTAATAGATCTAGATCCTTGGGGTTTATTCCGCTTGTTGCGTAGGAAATTTTTTTGTTTTCTATGCTGCGACCCCTTCACTATGGGCTTTAGTAATATAAAGCTGGGCATGATAATGCCTTTGATCTAAAAAAAAGAGGAACTAGCTCCGTAGTGACACATATCGTACACCAGAACATGGAAGGTCCATATGCATGTGGCTAGGCTAGCACAGACATTATGCTTCGTTTGGATGTTTGCTTTGAGGCTCGATATTAGATATTCGCGTCCGTCTGGCCCGAATATCCCGAATATGGCTGTTTGGCTGCGCGTGGCATTCGGCCGTGAGTTTCGTGCTCGATATCGAGCTAGCCCGCGCGAAGGCTAAACGCCTCTCTGCCCAATCTCCAGCCCCTGCCCTCGACATTGCTGGATATTCGCGAACGAGAGGCTCGCGTACCGCTTCGCGAGCGAGCAGACACACAGCGATACATCCAGCACCTCATCCCCGCGCGCAAGACCTAGGGACGTCGGCAGCACAGGTCATCCCACGACCTCCCCGCCGGCCGCCACCCTCCCTCCACGCCGCCTGCTGTCTATCCCTCCCCACCGCATCTGCTCTCTCTCTCCCCTCTCATCTCTCTCTTATCCAGTCCAGGTCGGGAAAGATTGGAGGTAGCCCCGGCGGCGGGAGCAACTGAATCCCGAGCTGGTATCGTCTCCCTCTTCTCCGTCCGTCTCTCCCGCCTCCCTCTCCTCTATACCGGCGCCCTCTCATCCTGCTGTCTCTCCCTCCCCTCTCGTCTCTCTCTTTCCTGTGTAGGTTGGGGACGGATTGGACTGAGCCACTGAGAGACGGCGGCCGGCGCCCTGCATCCCGAGCTCCGGCAGCCCGCAGCCAATGCACCTGCACCTGCTCGCCCCAGCAAAAGGAAATTGTGGAGAAAGAACTAGAGTTGAAGATGACTATTCCGATGCACTTTGCCGAGTTGAAGATGACTATCCAAGAGCTGCAACTAGGCAAATTGAGTTTTTCTTCCGTTCAGCCTTGAAAGCTCAAGATTCAGTTTGGAAGCCTTGTGTATATCCATCTAGTGCGTATATTGATGTGTATATTGGTGAAATGTGATTTTTCTTCCTAGGTAAATACTTGTTGATTGCTCATAAATTTTGACAACCTCAATATGACAGTACTTCTATCGGTTGCATCAACTTTAACCGGGATATTCCACTTGACAATTTGGCATTATTGTCGATATGTATTGTTCTTTACTTGCTTGTTGTCACCAGAATGTTTTTGTTGTTGCATATAACTTTTACATGTACATATAACAATATAATGATCAAAGTCTCAATTCATCACTTATACCATCCAAACAACATTTGGCATTCAACCTCAATATCTAGTTTGGGTTCGAATATCTAGCACATCCAAACAGAAATATTGATATTCATTCTCAATATCAATATCCTGGTTATTAGACATTCAACTCAATATAATGTCTAGCCTCCCAATGCAAACATCCAAACGAAGTGTTAGGGATATTAAAACTGCACCAAAGAGGAGCTCTCTCACGCCATCAGCTTCTAGAGCCGTCCATTTTCGCGATCTCCCTATTCCTGACCGTCTGATCACATGTTGGCTGGGTCTCCCTATCTCTGGAAAACAAATTGGTGGCTCGTGATTGATTTGGACCCGTACAAAGCCCACGTAGCGCTACCTGCAAATCGTTTGACTCCTGCTCCACTTGCTGCTTCCCATTCGAATCGCACCTCTCCCGCACAGGGGCTTCTAGAGCCGTCCATTTTCGCGATCTCCCTATTCCTGGCCGTCTGATCACATGTTGGCTGGGTCTCCCTATCTCTGGAAAACAAATTGGTGGCTCGTGATTGATTTGGACCCGTACAAAGCCCACGTAGCGCTACCTGCAAATCGTTCGACTCCTGCTCCACTTGCTGCTTCCCATTCGAATCGCACCTCTCCCGCACAGGATCTCAACCTAGGAGTGGGCGCCGCCGCCGCTAGAGAGGGAAAGAGTAAGAGCAAGTCTAGCAGGGCCCCTAAATGCCGCCGGACCCGTGTATTTCCGGCCGTTTACGGGTTCTGGCCATTTAGCAGAGCCCGTAAACGGCCCGACCCGTTCGCCCCGAATACAGGCCCCCGTCCCCGGCCCGTCTCAACCTGTACAAGTACAGGCTCCGGCCGCGAGTGAGGGTTAAAACCCTCACGCTCTGCCCTAGCTCCGCCGCCCGCCGCCAACAACTCCGGCGAGCAATTAGTCGCCCGTAGCTCAACCCTAGCCCTCCTCCACCACCATGAGCGGACGCGGCGGACCCCGTAGCGCACAGGCGGCCCGTCGCGCGGGACGCGGCGACCTCCGTAGCCGGGCGGAGGAGGCGTGGCGGCTGGCATTCGTCCGCTCCGTCGGAGCGAGGCGGCGGTCGGCGAAGAAGTGGACGAACAGGGAACAGGTTGCGCCTGGCAGCCTCTCCTTGTACCAGCCCGGCGGCGCCTACTATGAAGCGCAGCCTCCGATGCAGCCGATGCCGCCGTCCTTCTTCGACGAGTTCGTGGCGGAGGAGGAAGATCGCGCGGCGTACGCGCGCGCTCGCGAGGAGGGAATCGCGCCGCGCATCCCCAGGTACGTCGCGGGCCGCGAGCTCTTCCCGGGCGAGGGGAGTTCGAGCGGAGGAGGAGGAGGAGCGCCGGCCGTCCCGGGCGAGGGGAGTTCGAGCGGAGGAGGAGGGCGCGGCGACGTGGAGGAGGCCGCCGCCCTCGCTGCCGCCGTCGCCGAGTCCAAGGCCGAGCTCGAGGCCAAGAACGAGGCGGAGGCGTAGGAGGTGGCGCGCGCCATCGCCGCCGTCGAGGCGTTCAAGGCGCGGGAGGCGGAGCAGGCGGCGGAGGCGCGCACCTTCGCCGGGGTGGTCATCCTCGAGTAGGCGCGCCGGCGACTGCAGCGGCGGCGGCGGTAGATCTAGGTAACCCTAGTTTAGGTGTAGAAAGTCGCGATCCAGTGTATGATCGCGCCATTTTGTGTAGATAAGCAGCAGATGATGATGAACTCGTACGTGAGAAATGGAAGAATTTCTCGCGCGTCTTCAGATTTTGAAAATACAGGTCCGAATACAGGCCCTGGTAATTGACTTGTGCAAATCGGAGAAAAATGAGAATACAGGTTCCCTCACACGCCAAATACGGGTCGCGAGAATAGGGGCGACACGCTCTAAGGGTGGGAGAATCTGATGGCAACCTGTTCCATTCCATGATTCCATCCACCTCTCGCAGCAGTCCCTGGCGAACTTTGACGGAGGCGGCGGTGGTGGCGGATGGCGCACAGAGGAGACTGCAATGGCGCGGGGACCGAGCATGGCGGCGCCTCTCCGGTGACCGCTACCTCGTGTGTCAGTGCCTCTCCCCTGAGTCTGGCGTCCTGCAGCGCGCACACCACCAATCGTCAGTCCGGACGGTGGCGGCGTGGTTGCACCGACAGCCCCGCCCGCTGCCGTACTAGACGGCCTCCGTGCTTCCGACCTACCTCCCAGATATTTTCCCAATCTCTTCTTTGGATAACCCATAATTTAAGGAAGTGAAACATCTGTCAAAAAAGTAGCAGATAGGTCTACGATTTTAGAGTTCTAGATTACTGAATTGTAGTGATTTCAGATAGAGATAAGAGCATGTTTTGATGTGTCTGTAGGACTGCGTAAATCCTGCTCGATAAAATGCTCATCTGCTACAGTAAACAACTCATATTCGGTTTCATAAGCATCTACCAGCTTGGCAACCTTTTTATTTTGATAAATTTTATTCTAACTGTTCAGGTTGTGATGGAAGCTTATGGGGACCTCATGCTCATGGGATGGTCTTGCTGTTCTGGTTTAGTTCTGTCTAGCAGTGTGATGACAGGTTGCGTTGCGCCTCACCACCATGGATTAATTTTCTGGTTTTTTTTTTTTTTTTTTTTTTTTTTTTTTTTTGAACAAAGGGTGGCGCCAGAGGCGCCATTTCATTAAACTCAAGCACATAGTACAGCTTGAATTACAAAGCCCTGACATATCATGGATTGCAAGGCTGAAATTACCGGGCATGTTTGAGTATCATGAGAAATACAAGTGAACACCTGTTGGTTCAGTGACCGCCTGAGTACCTGCTGTGCACAGTTATGCGCTACTCCATTTAGGTTCCTAGGAATATGGTAGATCAGTGGCTCCAGATTTTTTGAGTGAAAAAAGAAGTCCGCAATGTCAGCTCTGATTTCCCAGTTGAGGAGTGATGACGGGCCTTGTCGATTGGCTGCTGCTTGCGCCAACGTTAGATTGTCTGTGAGAAGTGTTGGTCTTGAAAGCTGAAGTGCTGCCGCTATGTGTGTTGCCAAGAGGAGACCTTTTGTTTCAGCTAGCAAAGGAGAGGATACAGCCGTACTAGAAGCCTGTACCATGATGTTGAAGGTCTTTCCTTCCCTGCTAAACTGAATGAAAGCGCCAAATCCCGTCTCTTGCTGTCCACTCATTCCAGGGATCTTGGAGTTTCTCCATGCGGCATCTGTGAATATTTTGGGCCCTGTAATCTGTAAATCCGACCTGAGGGAGGATCCTGGAGAAGGAAAAGGAGCGGTCGTCGCCATATGCTGCTGAGGCTGTTGTTCTTCTTGGGTGCCGTCAGGCACTGCTCCGTGTAGTAGATTTTGTGCCTGCAGAATTGCTTGAGCTGCATGATGAATTTGCATTGGAGTTCCTAATTTCCTGTTAAATAAAGTGTCGTTTCTAGACTTCCACAAGCACCAAAGAAAGGTGAAAATATTCTCCAATGAAGCATATGGATGATTCATAGAAAGAATTGTTTGCACATATTCAGAGATAGAGTTTGAGTTGGGCGCTAGAAGTTCAGACCTGATATACCATGGATGTGCAAACCAAGCTGCTTTTGCAAACGTGCACATGAACATCAAATGTACGTCATCTTCTTCCACCTGGCACCTGCAGCAAAGCTTATTGATATGAGAAGTGTACCTACCTGCTCTGCTTCCTGTAGGAATTGCTCTTCTGAGAATTCGCCATGCAAATGTTTGCACTCTCGGCGCCATTGCCTTGCTTGCCCAAACTTGTTTCAGCAAGTTCTTGGTTCTGCCCGACACTTGTCGAGGGGTTGGCTCGCCTTGGTCCTGCAATGATTTAAGACATCTAAAATATGCACTCTTAGTGGTACAGGTTCCTGTCGGTGTGAGATCCCAGCAAAGGATGTCTTCTTCATCAGATCTGATGATAGGAGTGTTTTTTATGATGGTCGCCATGTGGTCATCAAAGAGAGTATCAATGAGATCGTGGTTCCAAGATTTTTGGTTCGGCATCCATAGATCTTTGACAGAGGTTGGGTAGATGAAGTGATTGGGTTGTACGATAAGATGATCGTAAATGTGCTGCCAGTCAGGGCACCATGGGGAGCTCCACACTGAAATATTTCCCTCCGTTAGTTGATAAAAAGAATGCTGAATTAGGAGGGGCATGACTTTGAGGATTGAAGTCCAGAATGCAGATTTGGGAATGTTTGGTTTGGCTCGCCAAATGGATGTGTCATGGAAGTATTTGGACTTAAGAATATTGTAAAGTTGACTATTGGGCTCCCGGGCAATTCTCCAAGCAGCGGAAAGAATGAGGCTCTGATTTGTGGCTTGAATGTTCCTTATTCCTAGGCCACCTTCGTCTTTGGGAGCACAAATGTCCTTCCAGGCTCTGAGGCATAGAGCCTTTGTTGTTGTCTCCTCTCGAACACCGGTCCACCAGAAAGTTCTAATGATCGCCGTTATCTTAGCTAAGAATTTTTTTGAGAACAGAATGTTTGACATGTAGTAAACCGGAATAGAGGCAAAGACTGATTTGATAAGAGTTAGCCTCGCAGCATGGGAAAGCTTGCCAGCTTTATAGGCACTAAGCTTGGATCTGAATTTGTCAAGAATAAAATTGTAGGCCGAAGATCTATCCTTTGAAGGGAGGATGAGAGGGTGTCCAAGATGAATTGAGCTGATGTCTATGTCCGGTACCGGGAAAATGCTTTTGATGGCTGCTTTGATTTGTTCAGGAACATGATTACTGAAAATAATTGCTGATTTCGTCCAGTTTGGGGTTTGGCCAGATTTGGTACAGAAGTGGTTAAGGATTTGGCTCATTCGGTTGGCCTCCTGGATACTAGCATAGCCACAGACAAGAAGATCATCGGCGAACATAAGAGAATGGATGGAGGGGCAACTTGGACCAAGTTTTATACCTGACAGATGGTTGCTGCACATGGCGTCCTGAAGAGCGAGCGACAACTCATTGATTGCAAGTACAAAAAGATATGGCGAGAGAGGACAGCCTTGTCTAATTCCTCTGTCACTACGGAATTTAGCAAATGATTGGCCATTAATGATAACAGAAAAGCTTGGCGAAGAAATGCATGCATGAACAAGATTTATGAAGTGGGCATGCAACCCTTTACGTGTCAGTGCATCCGTGATGAAGTTCCATTCTAGGCGATCAAAAGCTTTGGCAAGATCAATTTTGAGCATGAAAGCTGGTTGTTGCCAAGATTTTAAAGCAAAGGAGTGGGTGATTTCTTGTGCCACAATGATGTTGTTGCTGATTCTTCTTCCTGCAATGAAAGCTTGTTGGGAAGGATGTATGTAGTCAGGAAGATGAGGTTTGAGTCTGTTGGCAAGAGTTTTAGCTATGATTTTGTAGATAACATTGCAAAGGCTAATAGGACGGTAATCAGCAGGAATGGTGGGAACAAGTTTTTTTGGGATTAAAGCAATGTTGGTGTCATTGATATGTGGTGGCATCAAACCTGTCTCGTAGAAACTCCGTACTAGAACGGTAACATCTTCTCCAATCCATGACCAAGTAGCCAGATAAAATTCTACATTGAAGCCATCTGGTCCTGGGGAAGCTCTTCTCTTCATGTCCTTGAGAGTTTGCCATATTTCTTGCCTATCTGGGATGGTGT
Organism: Puccinellia tenuiflora; assembly: GCA_012064385.1. Lineage (NCBI taxonomy): Eukaryota > Viridiplantae > Streptophyta > Magnoliopsida > Poales > Poaceae > Puccinellia > Puccinellia tenuiflora. The sequence goes on from QRDG01001282.1 coordinate 686,243, forward strand.
AGGTGAACTCGTTCGGCTGTTGTGGCATTTGAGTGCTAATAAAAGGCCTGCCATTGTTAGGATTGGACGAGGAAAAAATATACCGGAAATAGTTGACAAAAGTTTGAGCAATACCATCCGGGTTGAAGTGTATTACTTGGTGTTCGTCTTTGACCGAGACAATTGTGTTTCTCCTCCTGCGCTTGAGGACTGCCTGGTGAAAATATGACGTGTTCCTGTCGCCATATCTTGCCCAATGCTTTTTAGCCCTTTGGGAGTAGAATTCAGTGAGCTTGGTCATTCCCTGTTCATATCTGCTGGTGAGATCAGCTTCAAGAGCATGGTTCTGGAGGTGGGGCGGCTTCATTTGGATTTGCTTTATTTGCTCTTCAAGTGAATGGATCTCCTGTTGGATGGGCTTTTTCTTCCTGCACCATTTCCTAAGCGCACCTGCAAGATTGGTAGTTCTATCTGCAAATGGTCTGTTAGTGGAGTTAGTCCAAACAGTACGAGCATGGTTTTGGAAATCTTGCTCCATGAGCCACCAATTTTCAAATTTGAAACCTTGACTAGGTTTTTTGTAATTTCCTTCGGTGGAGATTAAAATGGGAGCATGGTCACTCATAAGGATGGGCAAATTAAAAACATTTGTGTTTGGATACAAAGCACACCATTCAGGATTAACTAGCCCACGATCCAAGCGTTCATAAATGGGAGAAGAAGAATACCGCTTATTAGTCCAAGTGTAAGCTGGGCCACTAAAACCTAGGTCAAAAAAACCACAATTTTTAACAACAGAACGGAAAGTATACATACGAGAGGAATTTATATAAGAGGAATTCTTATCCATATCATACAAAATCTCATTCATATCCCCCATACAAAGCATAGCCTTCCCCAAATTATCATACACAAAGGCAGCGACCTGATCCCATATCACACTAGTCTGCCTATGATAGGGATCTCCATATACACAAACCAAACCGAACTCCTGACTAGTAGGAATATGAACAACTAAAGCTAAGATAATATAGAAATTTGCTACATGAACAGTGACAGTGAGCTCGTCATTCCACAGCAGCCAAAGCCCTCCCGATCTCCCCCGAGAAGGCACAACAACACAATCAGCCATATCGAAACGTTGAATTAAATCTGACGACTTTACCGTAGAAGATTTTATCTCGGAAACGAATGTTACCTGTGCCTTCGTAGAGTAAATGAGGTTGGAAAGGTAGCACATCTTCGTGCTGTCAAGGCCCTTACCCTTGCCTTGACAGTTCCATCCTATGGCTTTCATGACTTCCTTAGCGCCGATTGCATCTGCAGCACGAGGTCGCCAGCAGTTCGAGCTTAGTCTCAGAGCCGCAGCTCTGTTGTTGCTTGCAGAAGAGGAGGCGGACCGCGGCAGGGGAGCCAAGATCCCCAAACAAACCAAACGATTCGACTTATGCAGGAGCGGATCTGGCAAGAACAAGGCTGCAAGAGCAGGCTGAGGAGAGAGTCTGTGGATTGGATCGAACTAGGGACGCTGGACGCGAGTGGTTCGTCGCGTCGGTGTCGACCGGAAAAAGGGACAACGGTGGCAAACAACTGCTTTGGAGAGCAGGATTAGAGGGAAGGGAGGAACGGATTTTGGGGAACTAAATCTGGAGAAGAAGAGAGGAGAGAAGGCATCAGCTTGAGAAAGAAACGGGGAGGATTAGAACGGCATCACGCCAGTCGCCGGCAGATCGCCAGAGTCGCCACAGAGGGCAAAGTCCGCTCTGAACTGGAACTAGAAGTGACGTGCGTTTGTTTACATAATTTTCTGGTTTAGATGGATATCTGTTTGGTATTGCAAGTGGCATAATTTTCTGATTTGTGATTTTAACACAACTCACAGTTCTCTCTGTCACATATGAGACAGATTGATTCTGCAACATTTCAGTTCACATACCAGATCGATGTCTTGCTGCATTACTCATTTTGGTAATTATGTGCTATCAAAGATTTCAGTCCATAGTCCAAGTTTTAATCTCTGCACAAAAAACTAGATATTTTTGTAAGGGTTTAAGTTAAATTCGATGGACTCTGTCACTATTCTGTTCTCTAACACTATTCACAACTTGATATCATGTTCTTATCTCCATTGTATTTGATCTTAGCATATATATGATTCATACTACTCAATTTTCCTCGCCTACAATAGTGGAAGATATTGTTGCAACAAGACAAGACCGTTTCCTTGTACTGGGTACAAGTGTTCACTATACATACCTCTTATCCTTGATTTCTCTTTGCGAATATTTTGAAGTTTTTCTTTAGTATTGCAAATCTAGAATGCACAGTGACATTAAAAAGTAAATTTGAAGTATTTCGTTTGTTGATATTTATTTTACTGCATGTTGTTCACTTGTTCACCAATTATGTTATTTGCCAAAAGGTGGAAGGTTTCATTTGTCTGGCTAGGATTCATATTGGTCTCAGCGACTGCAGGTTTGCTGTTGCGGGCTGAAGACGCCTCCACCGTGGCACAACACTATGAGAGTTTAGTGAAGGAGCCACGACTGATGGCATTGGCACTGCGGAACCTGCAGGAAAAGGCGAGGGCGCTGGAGCGCCTCATGTATAAGTAAATGACCCTAGCATAGATCCATGTATCCGGCTCAATACTGACTTTTTTCTATGTTTTCAAGGTTCTTCCTCCAGATCACATCAGCTGAAGGGTCGGCTGAATGGGATCGAAGACAACCCTTGGATATTTGCAATGATCACTCCAAAATTTGTGGCTTACCTGAGTACTAATTCTTATGTACATGGCATGGGGCTTTCTGCTGGTTCTACTTCTCGGTTTGTTCTTGGTATTTGCTACAAGCAGGTAAAAACTTGATTTCTCTTTAGTTCATTTTTAGGTAAGCACGTCAGTTCCAGAATCATGCTGTATAGAGGTTGTGCCCCTTGGACAGCGTAGTCATGATATAAATAGAGGAAAACCTTTAGCACCTGACCTTTTGCTTGCATACAATTAAGACTAATATGATTGGCAAATATTGTTGGGCATTGCCATGCAGTACGGCAAATATCATTAGGCATTGTCATGTATACTCGATAAATGCGAACCCTTCAAGTACAGGCTTAGAAGATTATAATCTATTCTACTTTGGCATTTGCTGCTAATATTGTCAGTGCCAACACTTTTCATGCTTCACTTTTGATATCTCTCAGCTATATAAACTTGGATAAGTTTCACTAAAGAATCAACACCAATCAAGTAATTTGATGGACTGTAAGGCTGCAACGGTCATTCTCAGAAATTTCAAGGTAGCCCTCATGCAGTTTAAAGCTTGCAAGCGCCTCCTACGTATGTAGATACCTTAAATATAGTAAAAAATACATGATATTCGTTATTTATCATATCAAACATCCGAGAGATAATATTTTAAAGGGGAATCAGAACATGTCTTTTGTAGTAGCTTTTGTCTAATGCGGTTGAATGCTATTTTTTTAGTATTATTTAGCAAACTCAAGGACCGTTTATCTATTAAATCTAACAGTAGACTCATGTGCCACTGAACTGACTCCACGATGCGCAAGTTTCATCAGGTAGCTGATGTGCTCTGTAAATTGTGACCTTCCGCTAGGTAGGAAATACAATTATGTTGAGTAGGTTCTTAGCTGACTCCATGATTTATACCTGAAGAGTGGGGAGGGCAGCAGATAGAAGATATAATTTTTATGTTACTTGCATCCCTTTCTTCTTATTTTATACTCTTATACTTTGTAATGAAGGATTGGAGGCTCCCTTTTGTTAAGAAGAGTGTAATTTGGCTACCTCTTGTATGCTCATAATTTTCAAATAAAAATAATTTTAATATGATGCATGTGCTTGAAGCCTTGAACTGTGTTGAAACTGAGTGCAGAAGTACGATTCAAGTTGATATGCAAAATTAAAATTACAACTCTTATGAAGTTGTACCAAGTCTTATGGATCGCACTTTCTTGACAATACATTGGTACACTAAGCCTTATGACTTGCACGTTCTTGACAATCTTTTTCTTGACTATTCAGTGAGTTTATTTAAGAACTCGCTTTCCATGAAGATATTTTACATGGCCCGTTTGGTGTACATCTATGACGCATGTATATGTTAACCTTGCACGTTTATTCAAATTTATATCAATGTGACATGCCTGAATAGCTCGGCTGGCATGAAGATGTAGAATATTGATATGATGTTGCTAGCACAACAATCTTCCATTGCTCCCTTCTGGGTTTCTTATTTCCTACATGTTCCATATTGACTGAGTACTAATTGCATATGAATCCTTCTTTTGACGACTAGAACCGTCAATTATTGAAGTATATGAAAGTTACTTTAAATTATTAACCGTGTTGCAGTCTCACTACTTGGACATAATGCATGATACAAGATGAAACAACCAAAATAGTATCATAATGGACGGGCGCGGCAACAGCCTACATGTTCTAGTACACAATTATACGCTACAGCTGCAGAACGTAAAGCACACACATCTTGCAAATTGTAACACAGAACAAGATCCGATGCAACACAAAACGAAAAACAAGATCGCACTAGTGTGCATGGCAGCCGTGGCCATGGCCCAATTTGCAGCTCTGTCTAGGTCCACCTCTGGCTCATCAGCGAAATGAAATGATCCAACAAATATTGAGGCCCAGCAGAGCACACACGTACAACAGACTAGTGGGTGCGACTAGCTGAGGGGAGTCCAAATTTTTCCACGTCGGCAGCGTATATGTGTGACACGTGGTGGCCTGCAAAAGGTGGAGAAAACGAATTTGAACACTCTGAGCCACCTGCGCGTGAGGCACCCGTGCGTCGCGTACGGCCGGGAGCAAGGCCCCCGCGCACGCACGTACGTTCGGCCGGCAGCGCATGTACGTTTCCCGCTGGTACGCGAACGAGCGAACCTCCTTGTACGATCCCTGGCACATCTTTTCTGAAGCTGAACGTCACTACAAACATAAGAAATAATATTTCATCCCGTCCAGAAATCGAATTTGTCCTGTACGGTGTACAAATTACACAGATGTACAAACTAGAGAGTATAAACTAAACAATAAATCTAAATCTCTCTTGCATACCGGTATATAAATTGGGTTACTTGCCACCCCCACCCTAACCCTAAGTTATATATACAAGTTATAAGTTTTTCGTAATCTAGCGGCTCGGTTTCATCCCCCGTCGCCGCTACCGCGGCGTACGGGCGGACTCAGCCTCGGGGCGTTAGGGTACGGAGGCTTCATCGCTCGTCGACGCTATCGCGTCGACGAGCGATGAAGCCTCCGTACCCTAACGCCTACGCTAACGCGCCACATGGAAGTACAGAGTATATACAATAGAAAATACAGAATAGTGCGATTCGGATGTACATCCGCGCGCACATCGGTGTACACCCACGCGAACCTGCTGTACATCCGCGCCCAACTCACCTGTACATCCGCGCGCACATCGTCATACATCCGCGCACACATCGTTGTACATCTGCGCGAAAAATAACAGAAAGTACAATACTACACATGATGTACAACTACAATGCTACCGAGTGTACAAACTATATAGAAGCGGTAGTACAAAAAAAAAGTTTCTCGAAACCTATCAACATGGGATCTAGTTTTGAAGATCTCGACGCGAGGATCTCAAATATGAAAACGGTTCGTAATTCTAAAATACGGTTCTAGAGATATTTCATTTAAAAAACGAATCTAAAAATAAATGCGTTTCCACACATCCGTACTCCAACCGGTGGGATGGGAAAATCCCACCAAAACTCTCTAATGTTGCCACTTGTCACATATGCAAACACCCACGGGGGACCAAACGAGCAGAAGGCGCCACTTGGCGCGAGGAGAGCGGAGGAAAAGTTCACTTTGCAAAGGGAACCCTTTTTTAGTGATTACCCAGACTAGTGCATATCCGGTCCTGGTGAATATACCCATAAATGGGCTGACGGGCCCTCCCTGGAACGTTGTTTTTTGTAACTGTTGCCATGATCAAAAAATGATTAGAGGCCCACCGTTCAACGGGGCAGGTGCCGATAATAGACCGGAGCTCCTATATCACTCCGCAGGCGACGTGGGGTCCTCCTATTCTACGCTCGACGCGCTGGTTAGCGCAGCGACGTGTCGAGGTCGTCTTCCTCCTCCCGCCCCCGCCTCCAACACCAGCCTCCCGCCTCCCACCTCCACTCACCGTCGACCCCCCGCCTCCAACGCCGGCCGACCGCTTACTGCCGCCACCCGCGGCCGGCCCCGCTCCCGCGGCGCCTCGCCGCCCCGTCCTTCTCGATCCTTAGACCACCGCCGGTCCGCCGCCGCCCCCGACCTCCCTCTAACCCCCCCCCCCCCCCCCCCTCCGGCGAGCCCCGCACCCCGAACCCTAACTCCGACGAGCTCCCCGCACCCGCACCCCGGCCCCTCCGTTAAGTCTTGGCCTCACCTCCACCAGCGATGCCGCGGCCAGCCGCATCGTACTGTCTCCGGTGAGGTCCATCCCTCGCCTGGCTAGCGACGTCGTGGCCAGCCGCACCGTCCCTGTCGGCGGCGAGTACGAGCTCCTCCTCTCGGTCTTCTTCCTCCTCTCGCCGGAGACGTAAATGGGCCAGTCCCAAATCACTGAGATGCAGCGCGGAGGGGTGCGCGTTTTGGCACTAACCTGCGCAACGGGCGTAGAATAGGATTTGCCGGCGACGTGGGGGAGCTCCTATACATCGCTTCGAGGCGACAGATCTTCCTCGCATCGCCTCAAGCGAGACTCTTCATGGGCCGGTCGGCAGCGGCCCAATAAAGAAAGCTGCGGACTTTTTCCTTTTTTGTGTTTTAAAAATATGATTTTAAATCCTAATGAATTTCAAATCTGGATGTTTTTCAAAATCTGAACACTTTTTGAATTTGAACAAATTTCAAATTTGATTTTTTTTGAATCTGAACATTTTTCCAATTTAATATTTTTTTAATCTGAACAAATTTCAAATTTGAACAATTTTGGAATCAGAACATTTTTTCAATATGAACATTTTTCCTATCTGAACATTTCTTGAATTTGAACATTTTTTAGTTTGAACATTTTGTGAATCTGAACTTTTTTTTTAAGAAAAACAGAAAACAGAAAAGAAACGAAAAAAGGAAAGAAATACGAAACTAGAAAAAGAAAACCAGAAAAAGGAAGTAAAGAGAAAAAAGAAAATATCGGCCAGATGGGCTGGCCCATACACGCTATCATTTAGTGGAACGTCTCGCGTCGGGAACTAAATAGGCCGGCCCCTAATGAGCGACATATAGGATTCGCGCGACGTGGGAGCTCCTATACATCACCCGGGGCGACGCGGGAGGCTCCCATAGACTGCAGCGCGGCAATATATGGGCTGCAATAACGAAGCCCATTTAAAAAGTGATTTTTTTTATTTTATGTTTGATGTTTTTATTTTTTATTTTAAACAGAATATAAATATGAAAAATTTCTATATCTGAATAATTTTAAAATCTGAAGGTAATAAAAACGCGAACAATTTCAAAATTGAACATTTGTAAAATTTGAACATATTTGAATTTCGAACATTTTTCAAAACTGAACAATTTTCAAGTGAACAACTTTCAAATTTGAACAAATTTTTATTTTGAACATTTTTCAAAGCTGAATAATTTTCAAATTTAAACATTTTTTAATTTGAACATAATAGTGAATGGAAACTATTTTTGACCATTTTTAAAGTGAACAAAAATATAGGTGAACATAAACTATTTTTGAATGATTTTGAAGTGAACAAAAAATATCGATGAACGGAAACTATTTTTGAATGATTTTTAAAGTGAATAGAAAATGTTGATGAACGGAAACTATTTATGACCGATTTTAAAATTGAACGTAAACTGTCGGTAAACAGAAACTAGTTTTGAATGATTTTTAAAAGTGAACAGAAAATGTCGGTGAATAAAAACTATTTTTGAACGTTTTTAAAAGTGAACGTAAAATGTCGGTGAACAGAAAATGTGGGGGACAAAAAAATAAGAAACAAACAGAAAATAATATAACAGAGAAGAAAACAGAAAAGAAAAAAGAAACAAAAGGCAGAAAAATGAAAATATTCGCCAAATGGGCTGGCCCATCAGCGCGCGTCTCCTGTCGCGGCGGGGCAACATATAGGATTTGCGGACACGATTGGCCTCGGTCGCCTGAAGCGAGTAGCTTCACGAGCCAGTCTAGAGCGATCCAACAAGAAAAGCCGTGCATTTTTACTTTTTTGCATTTTTAAATCTGTTTTTAAATCCTAATAAATTTAAAATTTGGATGTTTTTCAAAATCAGAACACTTCGAATATGAAAAAAATTTGAATTTGAATAATTTCCAAATATGAAAAAATATTAAATTTGAACAATTTTTAATATGAACAAATCTTGTATTAGAACAAATTTTAACTTGGAACAATTTTCGAATCTGAACAAATTCTTGAATTAGAACAATTTTTTAATGTGAAAAAATCTTGAATTGAAACAATTTTTGAATATGAACAAAAATCTTGAATTCGAACAAATTTTTAAAATAAATAGACTTTGAATTGCAGCAATTTTCGTATATAAAAAATCTTGAGTTTGAACAATTTTTGAAACATTTTTCAAAAATCATAAAAAGTGAAAAAATCGAGAAAAGAAAACTAAAAGAATGAAAAATAATAAAAAAAAACAAAAACGAAAAAAGAAAAGAACTACAATAACGGAAACAAACGAAAGAAATAAAAAAATAAAAGAAAACGGAAAAAGAAAAGAACTACAAAATCAAAAATGGAAACAGAAAAGAAAAAAAAGGAAATGGGCCGGCTCAGCAGCGTGACGCTTCAGGCGACGCAATCTGGATGGGTCGTTAATGGGCGATATATAGGATTGGTCATAATAGAATGCGGACGGATTGAGCTCATCGCCTACCCTAAAGAAGGCATGTGTGGCGTACTACGACCTACTTCCGGCGACCTTGCCATTTCCTGATTGGTGTGGAAGAGTAAAGGACTCCATGGTCGCTAGGGCGTTTGCTTTCTTCAGAGTTGTGGATGATGATCTTGGTTGAGGCGTCGCCTGCAGTTTTTTGTGTGTCTAGTCTCAGTAGTGAAAAACATTCCCGCTGATATTTCAAGGGAGTTGCCGGTCCGTCCTCAACAAAATACGATGAGAAGAAATGCGGGTACCACACCGTACACGCAGTCCCAGCGTCAGGCTGACGTCGGCGCCTTGGGCCCACATGTCAGTTTTGCGACGGTGGCACGCGCTGGCACGCTTCTCCAGGACGGACGCATGTGAAAGGGTGGGCCTCCCGCGTGCCCCGGGCGGCTGCTGCCTGTTGCCATGTGGATGTGGTTGGAGCGCCGGCGCGGTGAACGAGTCAAAGGGTGCGACTCTTCCTTGCCCCTGCCCCGAGGTCATCGTCCCCTCGCCTACTCAAAATCCATCCCAGTCCCAGGTCGTCAGCCTCTCGCTGATCTCGGGGACCCACGGTACGGATCCCACGTGTACTCCCGTAAAAGTCAACCCCCATATCCCTCCAGGCTCTCGCTGTATTTTTCGCGATTGGCTCCGAGCCCTCGCTCCTCAAGCCGACTGCGATCCACAAGGTTGGTCAACAAAGACACGGGTGAACGAGACTTGGCGATTTGACTTCTGTGCAATCAACTCGCCCTTCGTACGGCACGGTACGGATCACATGGTGCAACACGGTTATTAGCTGTGTGATGCCACGTGTGCCATGCCGAACTATTCAAATAGGAGTAATATTCATGCACGGCACGCCCATTTTATACCTTATCTTGGACCAAATCAAATAATCGTTCTACATTGAGTCTCGTACAAATAAAGAAAGATCAAAATTATAGCACCAAGCCGGATACCATCTCTACCTCTATTGATTAATCATATATTGTTGCTGCCACAACACTATTCTACTTCTAATAGTGTATCACTATCTAGGGTTGGACTTCTCCATCGAATTATAGTTGTTCCCACCATTATCGATGTAGTCGCTGACTTCCTCACTTCATGGGACGGATCTCACTCTTCATTCTAGACTTCTACTCCTTGTTGGATAATTGGTAACTCCTTTACTGCTGTAAAATCTAAGCAAGAGTTTTCAAAATATTGGTGCTGAATATAACGTATACTAAACAAATTTAGAGGGGGATAAGTGTTTGAAATGCACTATCTACAATAGTGACTGTAGGTCAAAGCTTGATGTAAGTTTTCGTAAACAGTTCTTCAAATGTCAAGTTTTATTCTAAAAAACATTGTCCACCATACTCCGCGAGTTGTTGGAACCTCTTTGTCCACAACGATCACAGCTTATTTTGCCCATAACAAGGAATGACAAGTCACATTTTCAATAATACACTCTACAAAGGTGCATTACTTTACCCACAAGAGTTTATTAGCCTTTTTGCCTTGTTGGGTGGCCAAACTCATCCACATTTCCGAGTTATGGAGTCGCTCCAAAGTTTCAAGCGGATCACTACCCTTCTGCATGAACCCACATATTCACTCAATTTTAATGTTGTAGTTACGTGACTCCCCATTACCTCCCTTCCACCCCGGCCCACCCCTCCCCCTCCAAAACACTTGTACCGACAACCAACGTGAGGTTGGGGGCGTTAAACGCTCACTCTTGACCATCACGAGGTCCCATTGTTGACCAACACGAGGTTCAACCTCATACTAGTCGTTCGAGGATATGCAAAAGTAAGAATATAAAAGATCTCATGGTCTATCTATATGATGCAAGGATACCTAGCGACATTTGTTGTTAATCCTATCTTATATACCAGCACGATGAAACCTCCACCACAGTATAGCCAATCTTGGTTTCATCGCACACCACATAGTCAATTTATAATTATATGAAAGTAACATTTCATTTCAATGCAGGTAATATCATAGTATAAATAGACTGTAATAGTTTGATAAAAAATAAACAAGTGGACATGATCAAGAATGAACTTGTCTAAGATAGAAGTGACAGTTCAACCCTTTCAGGGTTCTTGGGTTTTTGTTAAAACCCTGAGTTATGAAAGTAGCAACTGCCCAACAAGAACTACTTGAAAACCTGGCAAGATGCTATTATGCATAATCATGATATGCAGCAAAAATATTCCAAACTTACCCAAGTTTGAATGATTATGCATGTTCTTTGCGATAAGTCGATATCATGGCATTTTCATGGCTTAGAAATGTTCCACTACCTTTGGTAAAGATTTTTTTTGTTTGAAGAGTTGTTGAAATTTGGAATTATAATTATATAGGGTTTTAGGATTCTATTGAATTTTCCATGATTTCTCTAACTATTAGAATATTTATAAATATTCACTTGTTCTTGATTTAGGTATTTAATAGTCTTATTCAAATAATAAGACAATATTATATATAAAGTGTAAGACTTAAGGAAAAAGTAAAATAGGTCATCGTAATTTTTTTTGGTGATTACCCTAAAATTTTAATTTAGAAACCTTGGATTTAAGCAAAATTTGATAATTATAAAATACTAAAATTTATTTTAATTAAGTATATTATATCTATTAAAATAGAAAGTTAAGTAAATTTTACTATTAACGATAGTTCACAATTGTCCTTAATGGAGTATATAGCTCAAAAGGAATTGAATATCCAAATATTCAATTTATCTCAATATATACACTTAGTCATGATGTAATATGATTTAGTGAATTTTTTGGAATTAAAACATGTATTAATATAGGTTAAAGAAATGTATTAGATTTTTATGAATATTTTGATATATTTATGTTGTCTGCTTTAATATTAATTAGTTATGTGTTTCTAAAGGTTGACAATTTACTTATGAAATAAGTAATTTTATATATTTTATATTTTCGTTTTTTCTTTAATATGAACAACTGCATAAGTGGGTTATATGGTCTTATAGAATATTTTACCTTCAGATCCTCGTTGGAACTATAACTCAACACTTGTCAAAACGTGCTACAATTATCCGGCGCACTTGGTGTTATCACCGTGACATAAAATGAGAGTTTCAAACATACTTGCATTGGCATCAACATTTTCCTAAATATGGTTCACTAAATCATTGCAAAATTTGGGAAAAGAAAAGCACAACAAGACCCCACACTCAAGACTTCATTAATACATTGTCCATGCTTTGACACAACTAATTTACTAGACTCTAACTCCTTATTAACCTCATATTTGCGAAGAAGGGAGTGTCTAACGAGATTCTTGTTCATGGTAGATACATGTTGCACGCTATTCAGCCGCATGATCCTTACCAAAGTAAAATTCACATATGCCATGTCAACACCACAAACAGAGGCCGGTGACCTATTCCCCATCAATACGGAAGAATCCGGAGCTAACTGATAAGAAGCAAAGAGATGTCAGCATACAAACTTTTAGCACCGTATCAATCCACCAACATGGAGATTGAAATACTGAAAGAATAGTTGGTAAATTACCATACTCATCAATATTTATACCGATCATGGCATACATAGTCTTGGAAACCCGTTTTCCTCCATGGTCTGCTCCATCCGGGTCTTCCTTGGAAAAGTGGTCGAGCTCTCCATAGGTCAAGCAACCTATCTAAGATTTGTTTATCTTCGTCTTCTTGAAGGTAGTAGCTTTCACATGCCTTATTGAAGGTGAGATTATTCTTCCCTTTGTTCTTGTCGTGAGGTTTTTTCTGCACAATGTTAGTGCTAGGCCGACCCTCACCTCATTTCTCATTAGTGTTCTTAGCCCAATCCTTATCCTCAACATCAAGAGAAGCTATTAGGTCTTCAACTAATATCTCATGTCTCTTGTTTTTGGGAGTTGTGGCAAAATCCGTCCAAGAAAGATACATATTTGACGAATAAATGCATCCACGCCAAACTTGTCGGGTGAGGCACACTTAAGGAGTTCGAGCTCGGTTCTAATGCTTTGTATTTCATGAGCTTGTTCAACTACAAACTGATTATTTAACATCTCTTTTAGTCATGAAATATCTCCATCATGTACAGCTAAGTGTATGCATCTATCGCACCAAATGTATCATTCGGTGCATCCCACAACTCCTTCAAGTCAGTTATGTGTATGTAACATCACCCAGACGAGGCAAGAACACTAAATGCATCACACGAAGACGGGTTTTTTCTCTCTCTAGTTTTCGCAATGAAGTTTGTTTTTGTTATGGAAGAATTATGTATAAGCTTGACACGAGTTTTGAGTTTTTTTCGATAAAGGGATTTTCATTTCAATGTATCAAGAGATACAAAGTATGCCACACCCGGCCTCTGCATACCAAGATGCACACAACCCCAACAAACGTCACAATGAAAGAAGCAAAAATATCACACAGACGCATTACAAGTATTTCTTTGACCACGCCTATGGAGAAGGAGGGCCAATCCGAAGATCCCTAAGCCATCCATGTCGGATAAAAATATCCCTCGTCGTGTGCTCCAGTCGTACAGATGCCTCCATAATAAGGTCTTGATTTTCCACACGTTGTAATGTGGACCACGAACGGAACAAACTTGTGCATCGGTATATTACCTGCAAAAGAGAAGTATTTTTATCATTAAAAATCTTGTCATTTCTACGAAGCCAGAGCGACCATGTAGCGGCTAATGCTCCCACCCTTATAATAGTTCTGTCCTTCATATTAACACCATGCAGCCAGTTGCCAAAAATATTTGCAACCGACCGTGGCGGATATAAATTAGAAGCTATTTGAATGGCTGACCAAATAGAACGAGCAACCCTACACCGGTAGAATAAGTGTTTGATCGTTTCCTCTTGAGGGCAAAAAACACATTTTGTACTTCCCTGCCAGTTGCATTTGGCTAGGTTGTCTTTGGTTAGGATAACACCTTTACGAAGCAAAAATCTTTAATTTGAGTGGTATCTTCATCTTCCAAAAAAATTATTATCATCGACTGGTATACCGGAGTTGTAGCGCCCCGACCCCAGAACTATACAGTGAAACGTTGTGTAACCGGTCATGCTACACAATCGAGGGTTACTGGGTTTACCAATCACAGGCCAAAACTCATTGGCAGGTGTGTTCGGAATGGATCATCGGCACACAACACCTCGATCATGCCATAAGCTCAGACATCGCTTTCACGTATAGTAAAGAGACCGAGACTTAGGGTGTCAAGTGGGATCCCATCTAAGTCCCACTTGTAATGCATTTTGCTTTTACTAGTGTAAATTTTGACACAAAAATTTGAACTAGAAAAGACAAAATACACTAAAAGTGACATCCCGGCGGGATCCCACCTTGACACCTTACCGAGACTTGTGGAACAACTGGCACATTGCGGACTCTACGACACAAAAGCTTATATCAACTCATATAAGAGAAGATACAAATATTACACACAAAAGGATCACAGATCCAACAATTCATCAAGCGGAAGCGGGTAGTGTTGTCTAACAACAAGATGCAAATATATGGCCTAAGAGGCCTACAAATAAAAGATCCCAGCCAGCTTGTTCCACGGTCCCAAGCTGCCACCTGGGAACCCCGGACTACAGGTCGACGTCCACGAAGAACCCACCTAGCTGCTCGGTGTCGTCCTCCTCTGAAATACAAATATAAAGGCAGCAAAGAGAGACTGAGTACGATGTACTCGCAAGTTTAGTAGGGCGATATAGGCCCAATGATTGACGGAGGCTCTAAAGCTATATAAGTATTTCTTTTGCATAAAGCTAATTTTTATAAACCGAAACATAATTGACACATGGCACTCGTCTACTCAGAATAGTTTTTACAAAGGGGGTAAGAGAGTAAACTTATCATCTTCGGTTCTCATCGAACCTACTTGTAGCCAAACCCACTCATCTCCACCAAAGGCACTCCCTCGAATCACCCTCGAGGAAATGAACCTTTATCACACGTTGATTATGCAACCTTTAGCTGCCATATCAATTAGGTTAAGGTTCTCTATGATCTTATCGTCTATTCCCAAGTTGTCCATAACCGCGGACACAGCTTTTCGAAAAGATTAAACCCTGCAGGGGTGTACTAATTTACCCATTGGTACCGTCCGGCTCACCTGATTGGCCCTCTTCCGGGGAAGGCCGGCGAGCGGGCGCGGTTAAACCTTTACCTCGCGTGAGACTATCCAAGAGTCATATGTGGCCACAGGGCAAGTTTACCCAGCTTATTTCAACCCCTGCCCCATCGCCACGTCCTAAACACAAATCCTCATCAACATCATCTTTTCCACTCACACGCAAATGGAAAACCGAACTAGAGGACCCTTGGATACGCCCGCACAAGTTATTCGGTTAGTAAGGCGCCCATACACCCACCAATGGCATCACGCTCGTCTTGGTTCAAGAGGTAAAGAACTCGCACTTAGGGGCAAGAGTGAGGCGAAACACCATCCGCGATGGCAACTCACCCAAGCCGTCTTAGCATTTTAATTAAGCACCCCACATATCCACCATGTATGAAACATTCCATCAACATCAACATTAATGGAATTAAACCACGGACATTGCTAGCATTTGACTAAGCATGGCTAAGCATAGCTAAGCATATAAATACAACAATTAAAATCTTGTCTCCGGCCAACACATCAAACCTAGAGTTCATAGGTAGGGAGACATGTGATGGTTTAGGGGATAAACATGCATTCATGGGATACTCTACATCTTGATCAAAAGAGACATTTGAATCGCATGCAATATTATGGTGGATAAAATAAGTTTATAAAACATTAGGATGCTAAATGCCAAGAAGGTTAGGTTATCTCTTGCCTTGCTGCCGGGGCGTGTAGTACGGCTCGTCGGGATAGGTCGTGGTGACCTCAACTCCGGAATCTATCGTTACCCAAAAGAATACAAAGAACAAATAAATCACACGAACACAAGGTGCAATGCGCAATCACATGATGACATGTCAAATTGATGCAAAGATACCATCATATAAATTTAATAGCAAAATTAAATGGGGAGCCAAATAATTAGTGCAATTATTTGGAAACAACCTCATATTTGTCTTAGTGACCACATTCTTTATAAAATTTTAAATTATTGGAGAAGTGGCTCAATATGCATGAAAATGACATGAATGGTTAGGGTTTGCCCTTCCGATCATTTTGGTACCTCATTTGTAATTTTCGGAGCACCAATGAATAAATAGCAAAATTAAATAATTAAAGGAATTTAATTCTTTTAAACCAATTATGAATAACATCAATTAAATAATTGTGATCATGATGTGATATTAGCATGGTTTGATTGGATTTGAAATATTGATCACATTGATATTTTATTCATAATTTTTGGATAATTATTTATCGAATTAGGAATTTCCCAAAATAGCTATTATTTGAACCCTTTTTGGAATTCATATATGAACTACGAGAATATAAATCCAAAGACAAATTCAATGATCCCAAATGGTAGAGCTTGTCTTCCTGAACATTTTGAAATTTGACTTGTCGAATTTGAAGCATTTTTCAAATTGATATCAATTATCTAATTTGGTTTCAATTTCAAAAAGGAAAACCATTTTTCCGAGACAGGCCGGCCTCCGGCCAGGCCGGGCTGCAGGCTGGGTGGGTGCCCGAAGGCACCGGCCTTTGGCCGGCCCAGACCGGCGGGCGAGTGGCCGAAAGGTCCGGCCCAGTGCCGGCCCAGGCCAGGCACCAGCCCGAGGCATCCGGCCTCAGGCCGGCCCAAGCCTCGGCCAGGCCGGGCACACAGAGCACGGCGACGCCGGCGACCACGGGGATTGATCGGCGGCGAGGAGGGGAAAAAGGGCGCGGGAAAGGGCTAACAAGAACGCATGCCTCACCTTGAGCTCGGAGGGGTGACCGGCGCGGTGAGGGGCGGGCAGATTCGGCGGAAATCGACTCCGGCGTGCGGCGGCAGCGGTGGACGAAGTCGACGACGCACGCGTCGTCGCCGGGCTTCCCGGTTCGATTCTTGGGGAGGGGAGGAAGAGGAGCTCGAGGCGAAGCTCCCCGTGCTCTTTGATCCGTGCGGGGAGGACCTAAACGCCGGCAGCAAGCTCGGCACGGAGGCGGCAATGGAGGAGCTCGGTGGAGTGGAAGGAGGGGAAATCGGGGAGTAACTGTGCGGGGAACGGGTAGGTGGCATCCAGGGCGTCGTGGGGGCCTTCTTGCCCTCCAGTGGGAGCAGGTGGAGCGCGGGGCAGGGTGGCATGGCCGGCGGCATGGCGCCAGTGCCGTCGGTCACTGTGGAGGAGAGAGGGAAAGAAGAATTTGCGAAAAACACCCTGGCCACTTTTAAATAAATTGCAAAATGGTCCCCCAGAAGATTTTAGCGATTTAATTGAGGCACCAGGACATTTTTATAAATTCCAAAAAAAATTATATAGGCTCCAATTGACCTTTAGGTGCTCCAAAAAATTTGGTTTGGAAAAATAAAATGTTTTGGCCAACATTGGTTCACAGCTTTTAAATAAACTTATTTTTGGCAATTTCCAAATTGTATTTAGTTGGGGCCATTTAAACACTTCCAAAAATAGTGAAAATATTCATGGAGGCTCCACCCATAACATTGAAGCTCCCCATGATTTTAGTTTGAATTTTTGGAATGTTTAATTTGGTTTCAAAAATAGAAATTGAATTAAGCCAATTTGAATTCTCAAACTCATTTCTTATTTGACCAAATTTAGGAATTGAGAATTGGTTTCAAAAAGTAAACTTGGAACTTCCTAAACCATTTGGAAGTCCAAGCATGATTTGGTTTGATAAGTTGAGCATTTGCATTGGTTGGATGTTGGGAAGTTTGCCTCCCCATTTCAATTTGTTTCCAAGTGAAAGTTTGAAATGGCAAATGCATATGGATGCTATGATGCAAACATGGAAACAAAAAGTGGAAAAATTCTTCGCATTTTTCATCACCAAGTTGGGGCTGTTACAGGAGTGGACCAAAGCTCTATACATGGAATCTACCGAGAACAAACCGTTCGCTTGAAAAGTCCAACGAAACTCATCTGGTCCTTGTGATAACTAAACCTGTGTCAGTCGCCCCAATAGGGCATTCCACATCACAAGACGAGGACCAAAGAGAGTTCGTCTGAACATCATGTTAGGGGGCGAGGATTGCATAACAATAGGAATTGTATTGCTCTTATGACGGACAATATTGTATAGAGCTGGATATTTTTCCCGGAGGGTAGTGTCGCCTAACCATTTATCCTCCTAGAAACGAATTTCCGTCCCATCCTTAATATTGAAAGCTCCAAAGCGAAAGAAAAGTTTCCTTGTCGTGATGAGCCCTGCCCAAAAGTGAGAGTCCCCCGGTTTCCAATACACCTGGGACAACGCTTTTGATCCAATATATTTTCTCCTGAGAATTGTCTGCGAAACACCATCCTCTGTAAGTAACTTAAAAATCCACTTGCCAAGGAGGGCCGGGTTCTTGACATGTAGGTCACTAATACCCAGCCCACCCTGGTCTTTTGGACGGCAGACCACATCCCAGCGAGCCAGTCAATATTTCTTCTTTTCACTATCCCCTTGCCAAAAGAATCTAGATCGGAAATAATCCAATTTATGTAAGACTCCTTTTGCTAACTAGAAGAAAGATATCATATACATCACCATATTACTTAGTACTGAGTTAATGAGAACCAATCTTCCTTCTAGGGATAGTAACTTTCCGTTCCAACTACTCAACCTTGCTTACAAACGATCTTCGACATGCTTCCATTCACCATTTGTCAATCTCCTATAGTGAATTGGGATACCCAAATACCTAATTGGAAATTGACCCTGCGCACAACCGAATAAATCGGCATACTGCCCAGCTGTCTCCTGAGCCTCACCGAAGCAAAACAATTTACTTTTATGGAAGTTTATTTTCAACCCAAAGAGTTGCTCGAACGCTGAAAGAATTAATTTTAGTCTCCGAGCTTTCTCCGTGTCATGGTCCATAAAAATGATTGTGTCGTCCGCATACTGAAGAATAGATAAGCCGCCGTCGACTAGGTGCGGGATAACACCCTCAAATTGGCCATCCTCCTTAGCACGCCCAATCATGACCGCCAACATATGAGCCACTATGTTAAATAGTATCGGCGATAAGGGGTCACGAGTTTTGAGTTAATGAAAACTCCATTTATTTAAAAGGCACTTTCCCCATTTAGATAGACGAGACTAGAATACAATGTGCAATCCATCCTATGAATAAGTGAAAAAAGGTAGAAAGACATTTCAAAATACATAATTAAAAGACTGTGATGTGAATGATTTTTTCCCTAATGGTCCTCAAAGTCGGTAGTTTTTCGTGCATATTAACGAGAAAATGAAACTTTGCCGGTCAACTAGATGTGTGTGGAATATATTCAAAAAATTGAACACATGTTTACCATGTGACGACCCAACCTGGATGATATTTCCGTTTCAAAGCCCTCAAATATATTTATTTCCTTTGTAAACACACGTATGTTTTTTTTTTTGCGCACAAGTATGTTAGCTCCTATGCGTTGAGGCTGTATACATTTTTTTGTCGGAAACGACAATGTGTATGCAGAAAACATATAGCAAGAAAAACAACAAACTTATACGATAGCACATCTTATTTCAACGGGTAAAGAAGATTCTCTGATCCTAACCAGCCCCCTATGTACCAGTGCAGCACGGCGCCACCTCCCTACTTCCAACCCCATCCCCTCCCTTTCTCTCCCATTTGACATGCTAGAGAGTCAAGTGGGGGCTGCCCCCACGCCGCTATAGAAACCACAAGCCCCAAGAACAAAAAAGGAAAATAAACACCCCAGCAAGAAAATAAAATACAGCATAGACCCGTAGCAGTCATCCCTTTTTAGGAGGGATCCAATGCCCACCGTTTCTCTCTCCTCACCCCCTCTCTCTCTCCTTTTACTCTGCTCCGAGTCTTCCCTCCCTTCCAAAACAATCAATATACTAGCAAAAGTCAGCGCCTCCCCCTTATCTCCATCTCCTCCTCCTCCTCTTCCTCCTCCTGCAAAGCCAAGGCCAAGCGGAACCCCAACCACTACGCTCTCGACCCAATGGAGGAGGAGCACTGTGCCAACAACTGGGATCTGCACGCCGTCGTGCGCTTCGGCTGCCGCCGCGCGCTGTCCCCGCCGCCGCGGCACGACCCCTTCCTGCAGTCGCCGGGGGAGAAGCCGCCGCCGGAGAAGCAGGCGGTAGTAGATGCCGGGTGGTGCTTTCCGGACCTCGGCGCCGGTCTTGGACAAGACGCCGACGAGCTGCTCAAGGCCTTCTGCGCCGCACCTTCTCCGCCGCAGCCTCCCGCGTCTCTTCCGCCGCCGCCGCCACAACAGCCGCAGCAGGAGACGCGTCATGCGCAGATGCATGCACCGGCGGAAGTGCCGCTCCAGCCAGCCGCTCCGGCACCGAGGGCGCAGCCTAGCGGGCGGCAAGTTTCCGGCGGCGTGCCGAGATCCAAGAGAAGGTAAGGTCCATCGACTTCTGCACCTAAAATGGAAATGATTTCACCTTCCTTCCTTCCTTCCGTATATATGCTGAGATTTGCTCCGCTGCTTTACTTACTCCAGGAAGAACCAGCAGAAGAAGGTGGTGTGCCACGTCGCGGCGGACGGCGTGTCCTCCGACGTGTGGGCGTGGCGCAAGTACGGCCAGAAGCCCATCAAAGGCTCCCCCTACCCAAGGTACGTCTCTGCCCCAAACCCAAACCTCTCGTCATCTGTTGCTGTTGCCTGCCGGTGCCGGCGTCGTTTGACAGGCAAGGCCTCACTCTGTTCTCCTCTGCTCTGTTTCCTGAACAGGGGATACTACCGGTGCAGCACCTCCAAGGGTTGCCCGGCGCGGAAGCAGGTGGAGCGCAGCCGCGCCGACCCGAACACCTTCATCCTCACCTTCACCGGCGAGCACAGCCACGCGGCGCCCACCCACCGCAACTCGCTCGCCGGCACCAGCCGCAACAAGTTCCCCTCCACGTCATCCTCCGCGCGGCCTCAGCCTCCACCGCCGTCGGTGGTGGTGGCAAGCGAGGCGCGCCCCAGCCGGCCGTCCACCTCGGCGGGCCTCTCGCCCACCACGCCACTGCGTACGTCGTCCTCCTCCGAGGAAGAGGACGAGCTGCTTGTAGAGGACATGGAGATGGCCGGCGAGGACGACCTCCTGTTCCTCAGCGGCGACAGCGACAACCCCGCCACGCCGCTGTCCTCGCTCTTCGACGTCGACGAGCCCTTCTTGGGCTCTCCCTGGGCAGGGGCAGCCGCCGACGTGATGGCCACAGCGACAGGGGCTGCGGGCGCCGCCGGGAGTTGACCTCGGCAAATCGCCGTTTTTGGCCTCTTTTAGAAGAGGGGATAGGAAGAATGATGAAGAGAGGGCATCTGATCCACCATTAATCTGCAGCAGCACCACCATCCCAGTACAACTAGTTGTTAGCATTGGTAGTCAGTCCAGTACAGAGCTTCATTATTCTTCCTCTCCAGCTCAAAATAGCCTCTCTTTCTTTGCTGCTCTTTTTTTAGATGTGGATGAGACTTTGCATCTCTTTGCCTCATATGTCTGTTTCGTTATAGTTGTATATAGAAAGTGGCAGATGATGAACCAACCAAAGTGGTAGATGAAAGAAAAGGGAAGAACAAAAGAAGATACTCCATCTTTGGGTGGCTCTTCTTGGTTCTTCCTTTCTCTGTGCAACAACTTCATTTCTCCATGTAGCTTGTCCTGTGTGATCTTGAATATAGAAGATAACCCCTTAATGGCAATCTATACCTTTTGTTTTCAGGATCGAGATCTCGCCCTACAAATATGATAGGGAGCATCTCTAGTGTTTGATAGTGCTTTTTTATTGCTCTTTTTTTCCATTCTGATGTTGGTATTTGTTTGTGTGAACGGTGCATGCTAGCTGGTGCTTTTGCTGCATGCAAAGGGAGAAGGGGTCAAGATTTATATCATTATTTTTCTTTGTATTGTTTCTATCTCCTCTGACTTTTTAGGGTGGACAGAGCTGTGTTCCCATGGATTCCATGAGAGCTTTGGGGGGAGTCAAGGAAAAGCAACAGGCCATTTTGCTAGGACCACCCACATGAATAAACCCAGCGCTTGCACTGCAAAGCAAAGGTTGCATAAGCCAAACAAGTGGTCCGGGAATCAAGAGATGGAAATTGCATATGCTCATGAAATGCCATATAGCGCATAAATAGGTGGTCCTGGTACGTGTTTATAGTCGTTTGTTTTTTGAACTTTTTTGTAAACGGAATGTAGTAGAGGAGACTCCTACACCGATTTTTATTTTTGAAGGAATAGGAACTCAAATGGCATAGTGAGGACTTAAACGTAGTGATCAAGACTCACTTCTTTTTCTATTTTGAAATTAATCATTTAACATGTTTAGCCCACGGTACCCTCCTTTTTAAAAAAAAATCATTTGATAAAAAATCTCACCCCTTGTTTGCGACGTAGCGTGTAATGATCCCCTGCGCCGTGTTTTTCTCCCTTCACCCTCAGTTTCAACCCTGTTAACAAAATGGTGCGGCGTCGTTCGCTGTCTCTTCGCCCTGTCTTACGTTTTGGTACCGCTCTATAAAATCCCGCTCTGTCTCCTGAATCACATATGGTTTGGATACAGCGAAAATGTCCCATTGTCCGCATTTTTGTTGTTGGTAATTTGATTTTCATATGTATTTAAGAAAGAAAAATTTCCTTGCTCGATGAATTCAAACTTTGAACTTTCCTTCCTCCTAATCTGCACGCTTTTTACCATGGTTGATGCAGACGAAAGTCATGGTGGCATTGTCCCGACATAGGATGGCCGCTTCCTCTTCCTCTCCTCCTTTTCCATTCCCAACAAGTTCAACCTCACCATAGCCTCACCTCCCTCTCCGTCGACGAGATGGTAGCTCTCTCCTCCTTGGTTCACAGTGCGTGGCTCGTGGTTGGTGAAAACCTTATTTGTTATCCCTCTAGGAAAAATAGTGCCACTTTCGACTCTTGGCTTGTTGCCACCTTCAACTCCGTGATTCATGACCTTAGGTGGTTTGAGATCCTACTCCTCGACGGGTAATACACTTGGATGAACAGTCAATCCTCTCACGCACCCGCCTGCCTCAATCATGTTTTCTTCAAGCAAGAGGGGAACCGCACATTCCATCATCCTGACATTGCCTTGCTTCCGCGTCCCACCTTTGATCACTTCCTCTCCTCGTCACCGCCGCTATCACTATCCACAACCCTCCCACTTCTGTTTTGAAAATTCTTATCCTCGACCCTACCTTCCTCCCCTTCAAAATCTCGTCCTGGTCCCTCAATGTACATGCCCGTGACGCCGCCCTCGAGATCAGCGTGATGCACTTCCATTCGGCTGCCAAGGTTTGGAAGAAAGCACATTGATATGTTCCTTTTCATGATATCAAATGTCGATTATTAATCTTTTAGGTCTCCTATAATTATCTCACACCCTCTGTATGTGGGAGAGGGAGCTAAGGGCATTAGCTCGTAATGATCTCACTATCTCAGTTTTCCGCTTTGCCACTCATTGGAAGCAGCCCAAAAAGTTTAAAGGTGTCAAAGAAGGGGATCAAAACATGCGTTTCTTATATGTCATAGCTTAAAAATGGTAAAGTTGCCATCCATGCTGTGGATGTGGAGGGGGAGATTGGTGTTGCTCATGCCCAAAAAGAAGC
The DNA here is from genome assembly GCA_012064385.1 of Puccinellia tenuiflora. Classification (NCBI taxonomy): domain Eukaryota; kingdom Viridiplantae; phylum Streptophyta; class Magnoliopsida; order Poales; family Poaceae; genus Puccinellia; species Puccinellia tenuiflora. The sequence continues at coordinate 709,861 of QRDG01001282.1, forward strand.
TACTCATAATTAGTTCTACTCTTCATTGTTGGGACAATCGCATAAAGTGTGTTGGGGGGGCTGACCTCGGCCTTCTGTACCGAGATTTTTCCAAAGTCGATGGGGGAATCCCTCATGATCCTTTTCGACCCCAAAGAAATAAGTGCCACTATTGACGGGATGGACTGAAATAGTGCTTCCGGACAAGATGCTCTTGGCCCAAATTTCTTCTGCGCATCTTGGGCCTCGGTTTAATCCTCCATAGTTCAGTTGTTTGCCACCTTACACGCTAGCGGGCTGGACTTGTGGGGCATCAACTATCCTATTGTGGTTATTTTCCCTAAGTTTTTGGCGTGCTTGCTTGTGCTTCCATTCGCCCAATTTCCCCACACAAAAAATCGGTTAAGGCAGAAGAACCCACGCCTCCCGCTTACACCCCAAATTGGGGCTTTGGTTGAAGAAAATTAGTCTGGTTTCCTGTCCGACGAAAGCTTCTCACAGAACTTTGTTTTTTAATCCGAGTTGGTCTAGAGCTATTACAAAAAGGAAAGTTCCAACTTTGTTGTTGAAATTGGACTTCGCTAAATCCTTCGGTTCAATTGATTTGGAGCCTGCATGCGGTGATAAGAGCTCGCGGATTTCCTTCTCCTTGGTGCGACTAGATGAACATGATACCGACAACCTCGAGATCGGTGATCCTGCTCAATGGTGTGTGAAAGGATCGATGAGGTTAACTAGAGGGGGGGTGAATAGGTTAACTACAAATTTTACTTCTTTTTCGTTTTAAAAAGGTATTGCTCAAATATAAGTTTTCTAGAATATGTAACTAGGTGAACAACCTTATATGATGAGCAAAGATCACTAGCACAAGATATAGATATAGTAAGCTAGTGCTAATAAGTAAAGGTAAGTGCAAAGATAAGCAACAAGATGACACGAAGATTTATCCCGAAGTTCACTTCCCAATGGAAGCTAATCTCCGTTGGAGCGGCGCGGTGTTCACCAAAGTGAAACACCGAGTAGCCTTGATATGGCACACCGTATCTCCGTTGTGACTTACCACCGATGTGACGAGGCACTTGTCACTATGTTGCCGTTGAGGTTGACAACTAGAACCTTTACAAGGATGAAGCACACTCCACAAGTTGGAGGGTCTTCACCAAATGCACCGAGCCGCCAAGACTCGATGCCCAAGGCCGGGGCACGCACCACAACTTAATTGGTGGCTCCCGGCAAAGTCTTCGCAGCTCCCAAAGCTCCGAAGGACCACAACCTCTTAGAGTTCCAATGAACACCAAGAGTAGCAAGCCCCCTCTCACAAATCAAGGGGAAATCAAATCGGTTTGGTTGAAGTGTAGAACTAGGTCTCCTCTCTCAAATCCTCAAGGGGCTAAGTGATTGAGTGGCTAGAAAGGGAGATCTATTGATTTGAAGCTTTCAAACAATGGCGGTGTTCTTCTTTTGGTCGTGGTAGTTGTCCCGAGATAGATGGAGGGGTATAAGTACCCCCTCCCGAAATCTAGCCGTTGGTCATAAGGGGGTGCCCGGTCTGGAGGTCGGCCCAGGCCGGCCAGGGGGCCGGCCATCGATCATCAAACTGGAACAAGCTGGGCCGCCGGCCTGGAGGCCGGCCACCCACCAGACGCCCCCGGCCTGGAGCCCGGCCAAGGCCGGCCTGGGGGCCGGCCACCCACCAGATGCCGCCGGCCAGGAGCCCGGCCGAGGCCGGCCCCCAGATGCCACCGGCCTGGAGCCCGGCCAAGGCCGGTCTGGGGGCCGGTCACCCACCAGACGAGCCCGGCCAGGACTCCGGCCTAGGCCGGTTTGGGGGCCGGTCACCCACCAGATGCCACCGGCCTGGAGCCCGGCCTAGGCCGGTCTGGGGGCCAGCCTGCCTGCTGAACCTCCATTCTTTCCTGTTGCATTTCCGACAATACGGCATTTCTTCCTTTTTGCATATTTCCTGTTGATACTAGAGAGTATGTTAAATACTTCCAAGTGTTGTAATCAAACGTCAAAACAAGATTATCGGACAATGTCCTTTCAATCTCCCCCTTTTTTATTTTTGATGACAACACAAGGATTTGCAAAATAAGTCTCATTTAAGCATGTCTAAATTTTGAGTGAAACTCCCCCTAGAGCTTACAAGCCAACAAGGTATTAAAAAAAATGCTCAAGTGATAGATAGACATATATATACTATGTGAGCAAGTGGGAGCAAGTGATAGATAGTAAATAAAGGCATACGATAGTTCTCACCATAGTCCTCATATGAGAAGAGCACTTTTCTCACCTTGGAATAATATCACTTCGCAATGGACTCCAAAGAATAGATAATAGATGGAGGAAATCCTTACAATAAATATTGGAGGTCCAAGATTATCCTTACAATAGAGACATAACACATAGAGTTCACAAATAGAGTTCACTTAAACAACATGCAAATGAGAAAGGAAACATGCAAACGATGAAAACGCAAATGTAATGCAAATCCCCGGATAATACTCTCTCCCCCTTTGGCATCAAGACACCAAAAAGGGAGAAATAGCAGTGAGAGCCATGATCACTCTTCATCATCATCCTCCTCTTCATCCTCAACATCATACTCATCATCATGTGCAGCAGGACCGGAGCTCGACTGACCAGGGTCCCCTTGCCAATATGGAGCAAGAGAAGAAGCGTCATCGCCAAACCAGAAGGTGTACTCATTCTGTGCCATATAGGTGCCCTCTGAGACTTCCTCTGAGCTTGCAGGACCAACAGGAAGGTTAAGCTGAGTCATAATGGCACGCTGATTGCGATTGTAACTCTTTTGTTTGACATAAGCCTTGTAGTCAGATTTCTTTTGCAGAGCAAAGAAGCAGTTCATCTTCTTTAGAGCTTTGATTATAACATTTTGCTTCTTAGGAACCTCACCATCCTCATCTTCATCGTTCTGACCACGATATGGAGGAACATAGACAGGTGCATCTGGAGGAGGAGCAGGTATAGCAACAAGAGAAGGCACATACATATCATATGACTCAATCACATCAGGGCTTAACTTGGTGTTAAAAAGAGTCTGCAGATAAGGACCATAAATGGGAACCTTGTTCCTAAGAACCACCAAGTGCATCTCTTGCCACATGTAGTCAAGAATATCAATTTGCTTCTTTCTCATGTATAGAGGAACAATCTGGTTTAGAAGGTTGATCATACGCTGGCGAACTTCACCCTTTTCTCCATATTTGCAATTGAGATTGTTTCTCAGGATGCCATGAACAACTCTCCAGTAATGATACATCCAAGAAGTCTTGGAAATCTTTCCACGGAGCCCTATCCCTGGTGGATAGCAATGACGAAGCCCTATCTCAGCCTGCATAACTTTTGAGCAATGAATACGACTATAGCATGGTGCAAATGGGAGTTCCTCAAGCTGAAATAATTCCCCAAACTCTGCCAGAGTAGCTGTGCAAACGGTAGTGTGACACATCCACGTCATAGTTCTCTTGGGCACGGTGGAGAAATGAACAGTGGCATAGAATTGTTTGAGTAACTCAGGGGAATACGGGGTGCTAACTGTCATGAGCTTGGAGATTTGATGGTAATCCATAAGCTCCATCACATCTGGCCATACCTCTCTAGTATGCTCAAGACTGAAATAAGAGGTGGGCACATGCTTGTTCTTTTTCTTATTAATGCATTGATGATATATTTGCTGATGCATCTTGCAGTAGAATCTAGGGTCATCCGGACAGGTGCTATGGCCAAATGCATAGGGGTTGAAGACCAAGCGATCTTGCTCAAACTCGAGAGTAGGCACTTTGACCCAAGTAGCACGTACCGGTTCATCGGGGTTCACGAGAGGCGGAGGCGGAGGATTTCCCGTTGGCTTGGGAGCTTGCTTGGACTTGCCTTTTCTGACCGCGGCCTTCTTGAGTCTCTTGGTCTTGGGCATGGAGGATTGAGCATCATAGTCATCAACAATATCATCAAGCCCATCAAACGTCTTGCTCCCCTTGGCTCCGGCCTTGCTTGACTGTGGGAACTCCTCCCAATCATCACCCCAATCGTCCATCTCAAATCTTGAGAGGGGAACCTCAAGAACACACCAAACAAAGGAGAAGATCCACCTCAAATCGGCACACAAACGGAGAAAATATGTGGATAGGATGAGAGATCGGGTGATTCTCTCACCAATTTGTGGAGGAGGAGGAGTTGGTTGTGGTTCAAACGGAGGGGAAGGTGGAGGAGCTTGAGTTTGGGAAGAAGGCAACAATGGAGATAAGAGGCATGGAGGGGAAGAAGTGCAACAGAGCCAAGGTCAGACTCCCCCCCAT
>QRDG01001282.1:714866-917826 GCA_012064385.1 Puccinellia tenuiflora
TCGTTGGTGTTGATATATGAAAGAGAGATATCTCCATTGGCCACATGATCACGGATAAAATGATACCGTATTTCAATATGCTTGGTCTTGCCATGGAGCACGGGATTGTGAGCAATTCTTATAGCACTTTCATTATCACATAGAAGAGGCAATGTCTTTTTCTTAATTCCGAAATCCTCAAGACATTGTCTCATCCATAATAATTGTGAACAACAACTTGCGGCGGCAATATACTCGGCTTCCGTGGAGGAGGTGGATATGCAATTTTGTTTCTTCGAAGACCAACACACAAGTGACCTACCAAGAAATTGGCAAGCACCCGAGGTTGATTTCCTAGTCACTTTGTCACCGGCCCAATCCGCATCCGAATACCCCACAAGATCAAAGCTTGTATTTGAAGGATACCAAAGACCATGATTGGGGGTATCAACCAAGTACCTAAGAATTCTTTTGACAGCAGTCATATGGCTTTCTTTGGGGTTAGATTGAAATCTTGCACACAAACCCACACTAAACATGATATCCGGTCTAGATGCACAAAGATAAAGCAAAGAACCAATCATAGAACGATAAAGCTTTTGGTCAACCGGAATACCTTCGTGATCTAGTGTTAGATTCACGTTTGTTGCCATTGGAAATCTCATTGGGCTTGCATTTGACATATCAAACTTCTTGAGCATGTCTTGAGTATATTGCTTGGCAAATAAAGGTTCCTTCGTCATATTGCTCAATCTCAAAACCAAGGAAGAACTTAATTCACCCATCATAGACATCTCAAATTCACTTGTCATTAGTTAGCAAATTGTTCTACAAAAGAGATATTAGTAGAACCAATATAATATCATCAACATATACTTGGCATACAAAGAATTCTCCATTTACACTCTTGGTGAAGAGTGTGGGATCGATTACCCCAAGTGCAAAACCACGGTCTACTAGGAACTCCTTTAAGTGATCATACCAAGCACGTGGGGCTTGTTTGAGGCCATACAAGGCCTTATGGAGTAAGTAGACATGGTTAGGACACTTGGGATCTTCGAACCCCGGAGGTTGTTTAACATATACCATCTCATTAAGTGGACCATTTAGAAATGCACTTTTAACATCCATTTGATATAAAGTGAATTTATAGCTAGAAGCAAATGCAAGCAATATACGAATGGATTCAAGTCTAGCTACGGAGCAAAGTTTCACCGTAGTCAAGTCCTTCGACTTGAGAGTAGCCTTGAGCAACCAAACGAGCTTTGTTGCGATCACTTGTCCATGATTATCTTGCTTGTTCTTGAACACCCATTTGGTTCCAATCACATTATGGTTCTTGGGTCTTTCCACTAGGGACCATACTTTGTTTCTCTCAAAGTTATGGAGCTCTTCGTGCATAGCATGAACCCAATCTTCATCTTCAAGAGCTTCATACACCTTGGTAGGTTCAAAATGTGATATATGAGCATGGACACCACAAAAGAGTAATAGTTGCCTCCGAGTGGACACACTCCTTCCAAGACCACCAATGATGTTCTTTTGATAAAGAGATTTTTGATGTAATGCCACGGCCTTGCTAGCCACTCGACGAGCAAGAGCATCTGAGGGTCTCTCATTTGGAGGTGCATCTTCATCATCTCCTTCATCTAGATTTTGATTAATCCGAGAGTGGGTTGGAGTTCTTGGTGAGAGATCACCAACATTTTGACCACCATTATCACTGGGTGGATCTGATCATCATCATGATGGTTGGTATCATCTTGTAGATCTTGAGCTTGTTCTTGGTTTGCCGCTTGATCAATGGTTGATGTAGAAGGCTCCACTTGCGTCGAGCTTGAGTCCAACTCCGTTGCCACAAGGGGTTCCTCAATGGGTATAAGGGGACCTATACCCATTCTTCCTATGGCGATGGAGGAGGGCTCATCACCTACATCATCAAGATCAACTTGCCCCACTTGGGAGCCATTATCCTCATGGAATACCACATTCATAGATTCTTCAACACACCCGTGGGATATGTTGAATACCCTATAAGTGTGGGAATCCTTGGCGTAACCAACAAATATGCCTTCAAAAGTTCTAGGCCCAAACTTAGGTAATTTAGAACCTTTAATGTAAACTTGACATTTGCAACCAAAAACTTTAATATAAGAGAGGTTCGGCTTTTACCACCAAGAAGTTCATACGGAGTCTTTTTAGTGAATGGGCGGAGATAGAGCCGGTTGGTTAGATGACAAGCGGTGTTGATGGCTTCGGCCAAAAATTATATGGAGACTTGAATTCGGCCATCATAGTTCTTGCCATATCAATAAGTGTACGGTTCTTTCTTTCCGCAACACCATTTTGTTGAGGGGTATATGCAGCGGAATATTGGTGTTTAATGCCCTCATCACTCAAGAATTCATCCATGGTGTAATTCTTGAACTCGGTTCCATTGTCACTTCTTATGGCCAAAATGGTTGTGTCATATTGGCGTTGTACTTGGGTGGCCCAATCAATGAATTCCCTTTGAGTTTCACTCTTCTTCTTGATATAGAAAGTCCAAGTGTATCTTGTATAATCATCAACAATCACCAAGCAATATTTCTTGCCGCCAAGGCTTTCATAAGTAGGAGGCCCAAACAAATCCATATGAATGAGTTGGAAGGGCCTCGTTGTATTGATTGTTGTTACTTTGGGATGGTTCTTCTCATGCATCTTTCCGGCAACACAGGAGCTGCAAGGAAGGTCTTTGGAAAAATTCACTTTGTTAGTCCTTCCACATGCTCACCCTTCACAAGTGTTTGCAAGTTTCTCATACCGACGTGGCCCAACCGGCGATGCCAAAGCCAACCCACGTCGGATTTAGCCATTAGACTTGTGGCAATATGTGTAGTTTCTTTTGAGAAATCCACTACATACATACGGTTTTCCACAAATCCAACAAAGGCTATTTTAAGAGAAATTGTGTGAAGAATGAGCACATGATACCGTCCAAAGACAACAGTAAAGTTGCACTCGCAAAGTTGCAAAACGGAAAGTAAATTATAACCAAGGGACTCAACAAGGAGGACTTTCTCAATGGACGTGTCCGGAGAAATGACTACCTTGCCATGCCCCAATACCTTGAGTTCGGAACCATCACCAATAGTGACATGAGATATCTTGAGAAGTTGATGCTTTAAATCTTCAACACTTCTTTGCTTCCGGTCATATGTGCGGAACAACCGCTATCAATAAGCCATGATGATCCTCCGGAAGCACACACCTACAATGAATCAAGTTCTTGATTTAGGTCCCCATGTTTTGATGGGTCCTCTTTTGTTAGTCACAAGGGTCTTGGGAACCCAAATAGTAGAACTATAATCACTACCATATGAAGTGCCGACATATTTTGCATAAACATGTCCATTACTAGATTTCAAAAGCACATAAGATGGATTATATTTTCCCGCAAAATTGTTGTGGGAAGATGTTTTCTTAGAAGCAATGCTCTTAGCAAGAATATCAAATTCGTCTTCATCATTAGCCAACCCCCCCTCCTTCACAAAACAATAGCATTAGTGGAGGGAGTTGGTTTCCTCTTCTCATTGGTCCTCTTGGATGTGACTCCAAACCCAAGTCCTTCCTTACCCACAATTCTCCTTTGATTACTCAAAAGATTATTGAGGGTCTTTTCTCCTTGGATGCAAGACACAAGTCCTTTCTCAAGTTGAGCCTTCAACCTATTGTTCTCCAACATGAGAGATGCCTTGACACAGAAGGGGTTAGTGGCACAACCATTTTCATTCACATCCTTATTTTGAGAGTTGTCATGTGACTCCTTAAGAACCTTGAGCTCTCTTGAGAGTGCTATGTGAGCTTTCTCAAGATGCTCAAAATCCTTAAGTAGTTCATTGTGACCATTCATAATGTTATCGTTTTCATCCATGAATTCTTTAAGCTTACCAAGTGCATGATCACGGTCACCCATCATTTTAGATAGATCTAAAGTGGAAACTTCCTCAATAGAATCTTTAAGACATAATGCGTTATCTAGGGCTTCCTCAAGCTCCGCTATCCTATTAGCATCATCACGAGCGAAACCCTCAAGTTCACATATTCTTTCTTCATGTTCTTCTATGAGACCATATGCATTACCAAGTTGAGTCATGAAGGCATCAAATGCAATTTTATTTTCATTTTCAAGTGATCTCATGACATTTGAAAGATTATTAGCATTCTCATCATCAAATTCCTCAACACAATTTAACAATGATGGAGTAGAGGAAATTGAAGGTTTTCGTGAGTGGGTTACCTTTGGAGATGTACCCTTGGCCATAAGGCACTTGTGTTTGGTAGGACCTTGCTTGTCATTAGGAGTTGAAAAGAGTGAATCCAATGAAGAAGGAATAACCCCAATTGCCATTGCCGCCATGCCGACTTGTTCTTCTTCATCTTCACTTTCTTCACCTCCGGACAAATATTCTTGCTCATTTGTCACCATTGCCCTTTTAGATACCTTCTTCATGAAGTTCTTGTTTTTAGGAACAAAGTTGGTTTTCTTGACAAGCTTTCCTCCATTCTCAATTCTACTCTTGTAGGGACAATCCGCAACGAAGTGCTCACTATCTCCACAATTGAAACAAGTTCTTGCTTTCTTTGTACTTGAGCCTTCTCTTCCTTTGTTCTTCGTTGCATTTGATCTAAAGTCCCCTTTCTTCCACCAATTATGGTTGGCAAGTGCCAAACACTCATTGTGTGACACCCTCTTTTCCCTCTCGGATGGCACATAGGTGGATCCTCCTTCATCACTTGAATCTTCCTCATCATAGGATGTTGCCTTCAAGGCAAGGGATACTTTCTTCATTCCATTCACACGGGTTAGAACATCTTCCGAGGATTTCTTCATCATGTTCATGGTGACAAAGGTGCCCAAAACATCATTGGGAGTTAGTTCCATGTAGTCCGCTCTTGCTTGAACATTCATTACCATGTTCTCATTGTATGGAATCAAGGTTTGAAGAAATTTTCCCTTGAACCAATCATCATCACAATCCTTGAATCCAACGTCCTTCATGTCCACAACAAGAGCCTTGAGTCTTCGATATACATCCTCCGGAATTTCTCCATCCTTCATGATGAAGTGATCAACTTGCCGTTGAAGAAGTGTTTTCTTTGAGCGTTGCATGCTCACATTGCCATCATACATGGCAAGTAGATACTCCCAAGCTTCCTTGGCGTTTGGGAGAGACCGGATGTGCTCAACACCTTCATTGACCATTGCCTTCTCGAGCATGTGCATAGCATGTGCATTGAGTTGTTCATCAATGATCTCACTTGAGGTCAAGTTATTGATATCCTTAGTATAGTATCCCCTCTCAATGATTCTCCATATTTGCATTGAAGAGCTACACACATAAGATTTCATAGAAGCTTTCCAATTAGTAAAACGGGCCCTATCTACCAAAGGTGGATTACCAAGATTGTTCACATGTGGATGTTGAACATTAAGAGCATTGTTATAAATATGTCCAAATTGATTTGGGTTTTCATTTCTAGATGAGTGTTCGTCACTTTCTTTTGAAGGAGTTATGGGATTACCATTTTCATCTAGAGAGGGACTTTCTTTTGCATTGCTAGATGTAGAGGCAAGTTTCATTATTAATTCCTCTAACCTATCCAACCTTTTATCGGATCTTTCCCCCATGGACTCGACTTGTTTTTGAAGCAACTCCATGGGAGTGGGATCCCCCATCCTCCTCTTTAGGCGGTGAAGCCTTTAATAAAGAGACGAGGCTCTGATACCAATTGAAAGGATCGATGAGGTTAACTAGAGGGGGGGTGAATAGGTTAACTACAAATTTTAATTCTTTTTCGTTTTAAATAGATATTGCTCAAATATAAGTTGTCTAGAATATGCAACTAGGTGAACAACCTTATATGATGAGCAAAAGATCACTAGCACAAGATATAGATATAGTAAGCTAGTGCTAACAAGTAAAGGTAAGTGCAAAGATAAATAACAAGATGACACGAGGATTTATCCCGAAGTTCACTTCCCAATGGAAGCTAATCTCCGTTGGAGCGGCGCGGTGTTCACCAAAGTGAAACACCGAGTAGCCTTGATATGGCACACCGTATCTCCGATGTGACTTACCACCGATGTGGCGAGGCACTTGTCACTATGTTGCCGTTGAGGTTGACAACTAGAACCTTTACAAGGATGAAGCACACTCCACAAGTTGGAGGGTCTTCACCAAATACACCGAGCCGCCAAGACTCGATGCCCAAGGCCGGGGCACACACCACAACTTAATTGGTGGCTCCCGGCAAAGTCTTCGTAGCTCCCAAAGCTCCGAAGGACCACAACCTCTTAGGGTTCCAATGAACACCAAGAGTAGCAAGCCCCCTCTCACAAATCAAGGGGGAAATCTAATTGGTTTGGTTGAAGTGTAGATCTAGGTCTCCTCTCTCAAATCTCCAAAGGACTAAGTGATTGAGTGGCTAGAGAGGAAGATCTATCGATTTGAAGCTTTCAAACAATGGTGGTGTTCTTCTTTTGGTCGTGGTGCCTCTTGAGGAAGAAGAGATGCCCTTATATAGCTCCTCCAAAACTAGCCGTTTCAGCCCGAAACTGGTCGTCCGGAATGACCCGGAAATTTCCGGATCCAGTCCGGACCATCCGGAATAGATCCGGAATAATCCGGATCCATTCCGGGTCGTCCGGAATTTTCCGGACGTTTCCGGATGAAATCCGAAACCCCAACAGAACCATTTTGAGGTCACCTCGGAATTTGTTCGGACTGAGTCCGGAATATTCCGGACCATCCGGAATTTTCCGGACCAATCCGGATGAATTCCGGACCAACAAATCAAATGATTTACTTGCTCCGTCTTCGCTTGTCTTATCCCTTTTTGATGATTCTCTTCCGTCTTGGCTTGTTAAACGTACCTATCACACTTAGCACAGAATGAGATGTCACTCATGTTGTTATCAAACACACAAAACTTACTTAGGCAAGAGATGTCCTTTCAAAGAGCATCCTGGGCAGCGCCATAAACAGGTACCAAGACCCACTCGAACCCGTCGCATTTAGATTTAAGGCTTAGCTTAACGCAGAAATCCCCATTGTCAACCTTCGTAACCTTTAAAGTATTATCATTAATACCTACAAGAATACCCCCGGAGCGACCGTGAGGAGGAAGGCAAAACCAACTAAAATCTTTCCCACCAGAAAGGTCTCTAAGGAAAGGTACAGTAAAATTGGATCTGCCAGTTTCAACAAGAGCAATGAAATCCAACTTATATTCTCGAATAGATTCTTTAACAAAAAGGTGTTTACCCGGATCTCTAAAACCCTCACTATTCCAAGTCAAACCACACAAAGAATCCATTTACTAAGATCATTGAGGTTTGATTCTAATACGATTACTTCTACGCACCTTAGTCTTATCATAAGACTTTTCTTTCTATTACGCTTTCCTTTATTTGCAATCGGAGAGGCATGCACAAAACTCTCATCTATAAAACTCTCATCTTCTTCTAAATCGTCGGAATGATCAGAAGCTCTTGACACAATAATGCAAGGCGCGTTATCATTATTCTCTTCGGAAACAGCAGCATTATTTTTAAGGATGGTTAAAGTTCTTTGTAATTCGTTATCCTTAATGAGACGAGCAGCTTTAAGCCGGTCCACCGAATTACTACCCATAGAAATCCCCAGCATACTAGCATTATGAATAATATGCGTATCTGAAAAAGAGAGTAAAGAGTGTGACTGAGAGGACATAGTACCTTGCGCATAATGATCATCACGCTTTTGTGCTAACAACATAGCTCTCTCAAGCTGCGGGGCATCAGCATTATATTGTGCCCGAATCCTTCCACTAGACCTCACACCTTTAACCTCCTCAGATTGAATCCCGCCAAAAGCCACCACCTCTTCCTTAGAAAAACCCTGGGACACCGGGGTACACATTACAGCCGGTGACACAGGAGACTTAGCTGCATAATCAACCTGCGATACATGAATATTCGTAAGATTTGCAACATTCAAAAGATCAAACAAAGTTGAACCATCATTAATTGCACTAACCCTGCCAATAGGAGTACTCAGTTGTACAACAGGACCATCATTAGGATGAGCCAAAATAGGAACCGGTGCCATCGATGAACTACTGATGCAAGCACCAAGCCCACCTTCGAACAAAGTCGCACCCAACGGCGCGCATGCCATGCAGAGGCAGCCCACTGGCCGCGATCGACGTACCACCATGCATCGGGCTGCATGTGCCATGCACCACTGCCTTGCCCCCGGCGATCGACGTCGCTGTCAAAGAAGGCTTGCATGAGCCATGCGGAATAGGGAACGTCGATCGGCCGGCCAATGCATCCACATGGACTCCCGGAGAAACAGAATGAGTAGAATCATCCAGGGATGTATCCCTCCTTGTATTCGCAAGATGAGACGATCGCGAAAAAGTATCATCCTCCTTTACAGATTTATCAACCATACTGAAAAGAGGTTCAAGATTTTTATTACTGGACAACACATTATTGGAAAAAACATCTGAAGCCACCTTAACATACCTAGGAGAAACAGTCGCCTCAAAAGAAACCACATCTGGAGAAATATATCCCTCAATAGAACCAAACATTATAGGTGTGGTAGACAAAGAATTTCCAGCAGCCGAGGTGTGAGAGGGAGTTTCATTTGTATTACCATTACCACTATCCTCATTTTTCTTTCTCTTAACTTCTCTGTCCTTCTCATGACTTTCAGAATTATTATTAGTACCATCATGATCCATATCATCATCATTCCTAGGCACCTCAGCATTTGTAACATCTGAATTCGGAGAAGGTTGAAAACTTCCACTTCAAAGCGAAGACGAAAAAAATCTTTTCTAATTTTTATATCCAAACTAGCAGGAATAATTGATGGATCAAGACAATTGATCAAAATCCTCAGAACATTGTTTGCTCTAGTAAATGGCATATCTATATCTATTGTCTCACCAAACAGATCCCCAAATGCCCATAAAGCCAAGAAATCATCAAGAGCGAAAGGGGGCAAATCATGAACTCTCACCCACACATCTTCAGCCGTCCAGACTGGCACAATCTCCTTTCGCCAGAAATCAAAAGAAAGGGTAATCTGAGAATGAGGTACATTAAATCTGCCAAATTTTTGAGCACGTACCAAATCAAGCCTACTTGGAAAGTTAGCCCTGAAAACATTGTCTTCCATTTGCTGCACATCCCATTGGTACTGATCATCAGGAACAAGATACTGCAATTGAGCAACTACCTCAGGGATGGTCATTATACCACCCTCCACCGCCACACGCCCCAACCTTGTGTTCTCCACCCGGGGCCTAACATCGGCAGACAACGGCAATTTCCAAAAGGTTAGTTCAGCATGTCCTACCCCAAAAACAGAAAGTCTGGGCCTTGGAGCACGCAGCACCGGACAGTCCCGCGAAACATGATCAGGCTTCTGACAGCACTCACAGAGGGAAGCTTGGCACTCATTGAGACAGTGCCCAGGCTTACGGCACCGGAAACAATTGGGACCTCTCTTTTTTGCAACAGCAGCCACCACATCCTCTGAACCCTGATCCGAACCCTGAACCCCCGAAGCCACACCCTCATTCTGAACCTGAGTAATCCCCGCCACAGACATTAAAACTTCCTCAGGACTCGCTGATCCCTGCATAACCACGTCCCCATCGGTATCAGCAGCTCCCATACCAGCAGCGGCCGTAGTCCGTGGCACATAAGTTTGTCGCAGCGCCGCGGCGGGCGGCCGACGGACAGACGTCCCCGGCTGGGCAGGAGGCCCCTGCGCAGGCACAGGGTTAACCGGCGCAACAACAACATCAGAAGCACCACTAGAACCAGACCCAGCAATCAATTGACGAGCAAAAGCCTCCGCAGCATCCTTGACCATCTTCTTTTGGGTATCATTGAGGCCACTCAAATCAGGATCAGATCTAGGTGTATTTTCACGACGAACATATTGATTATTGTTGTAAGGACGGCGAGTATTGTAACCAGCATTAGTACCATAATTCCGGCGGTCAAAACCCCGGTTGTACCCTTGCTGATTCCGGAAACCGCCCCCACCATTATTGGGGCGCCCAGAACCTGCACGAAAAACTCCATCACCAAACGGCTGCTCTTCCCCGGCTAAGGAACTCAAACTCCTTAAATGTGCGCTACCGAACAAGTTTGCCGTGCTTTGAATTGTCGCTAAAATTTTCCATTCGTGGAGGAACTTTGCCACTACTCTAAAACATCGGAGGCATGAGTTCTCTGTTGAGAATCTCATTGACTCTCGGGATGTTAAAGAGAAGTTGACGGTAAGAAATAAACACTCTAGTGGAATCGAGGGACATTCTGCCGCCAGCACACTAGTAGAAAACAGCTTATAAGTAAGGTGCTTACCTGTGGCGCACCAGCCTGCCGTGCGCCACTGGTAACTTACCTGTGACGCATCTGGCGAGGTGCGCCACTGGTAAGCTACTTACCTGTGGCGCACCAACGACCCAGTGCGCCACGGATATGAGGCGTCCGTACTGGCCGGGTTGCTGGGCCCTTACCAGTGGCGCATGGCATGCCGGTGCGCCACTGGTATGTTGCTTACCAGTGGCGCAGTGGTGGCCGGTGCGCCACAGGTAAGTTCTATATATTTATATCCAAAAAATGATTTATAAATCCAAAAAAGAATTTATATCGATTTATTTGATTTTCTATTTATTTATATCGATTTTCTATTAATTTATATAGAGAAAATAAATTAACCAAAAATGTATCCAAAAAGGGGGGAGAGGATTCGAACTCGGGCGGCAGGGGTGGAGGCAAGGGGCGCAGTGCCACTGGGCTGAGAGAGGAGTTGTGATTATAGGGGCGCTCGTTTTCTTTTAATTACTGGGCACAATTACACGTGGCGCACGGGGCCAGGTGCGCCACGGGTAAGGGAGGGTTAGGGTAAGTGGCCGGCCCGGCCGTCGCGCGCTCAATCCCCATTTCTCTTCTTCCCCATCTTGCCCGCGTCCGTCGCCCCGCCCTCCGCCGCCCCGCCCGCGTCCGTCCCCCGCCCTCCGCCGCCCCGCCCGCGTCCGTCAAGCGCGTCTCCCGCGTCCGCCGTCGCTGTCGCCGAGCCGTCCGCCGCCGCCGTCCGCCGCCGCTCGTGCTCCTCCGCCCTGCTCCTCGTGAGGTACGCCGCCGCCGCCCCTCCTCCTCCTCTGCCCCTGCTCTTCCTCGATCCGCGCAACCCACCCGCCCGCACAACCTCACCCCACCCGCACGCCACCTCCACCTCCCGCTCCGTCGACCACCGCTAGCTCCTCGTGAGGTATGCCGCCACCCCTCCTCCTCCTTCTCCTCCTCCTCCTCCACCCCTCTTCAACCCCTACTCCTCCTCGATCCGCGCCCTCCTCCACCCCTGCTCCACCCGCCACCGCACGCCACCTCCACCTCCCGCTCCGACCGCCACTTCCACCTCCCGCTCTGGCCGCCACCGCACGCCGCCTCACCCCATCCGTGAATGCATGAATTCTTCAAAGATAAAATGATAATCTGTGCAGCTTGAAATCATCCAACATTGCTTGAAAATAATTGTGGTGGTGGCCGACGGTGGTGATTTTTGTGTTGAATATGTGTATGTTGCCGGTCGGAGATGTCGGCCGGGGTTTGAAACCTTGAGATAGTTAGTTTGCTCTAATGATTCTTTTATTATGTATAGCTTTGCATGATATGTCTCGGTATACTGGTGTGAGGGAAAAAATTAGGAGGGATGGGAGCCGCGTGTATGGATGCCAGATCCATATTGATGGGATCAAGCGCTGGGTTGGCCAGTGGCCGTCCGAGGAGCAGGCGGCGCGTGCCTACGATTATTTTGCGATTGAGGAGTACGGGCATCGTGCGTTCAAAAAGCTCAACTTCCCCCGCGGATCGTCACCGCGCGGCCAATCTCGCGCCACCAGGAATCAGACACTTCACCAAGTCTATGGAGAAGGAGCACCGCAGGGCCGAGGAGCAGATTGCACAGCGCAACGCTCGTCCCCAGGACGACCCGCTGGTGAGGAGTCTCATGCAGGACCCGGATCTGCTGGCGTATCAGTACGAGATGTTTGGGTCACAGGATGCCGGTGCGGGACCTTCCCACGGCGCCGCTCCTTCCCAGGTGAAGGAGGAGAGTTTCAGCTGGGACGAGGAGGAGGAGGAGTTCGATATGTCAGATGACAGGTTCTGGGAGAACGTAGCACAGTTAGCACATGAGGATGAGGCCAAAGAGGCCGAAGAGGCGGCCAAGAAGGCTAGGGGTGGCTAGCTAGATGATCGAGCACTTATCGTATCAGAGTTGATGTTTAAATGCAACTTATTGTATTAGAGTTGATGTTTAGACTGTTTTATGTCTACTATGATCTAAACTTAATATGTGTTTAATATATGCTTCGTATTCGAGTTTATGATGTGTTATGCATGGTCGTGAATTGACAAAGCCGATGATTTAAACTATGCCACGGTAAAGGCAAGGAGAGTGTCTACAATGCCTTGTAGTGTATACAATTGGAGTGTTTGTATTAATACATGGTCTTGTAGACACTCTTTTTGCCTTGTTTTGCACGGCAATGATATATGAGGCTTTCCATTGTTGATGTAGTGTAGTTATCTATTGTGTTATGCATGGTTTATCTTTGTTTTGTTTTTTTCTTGGAATGCCGATGATTAAAATGTTGTGGCACTAGGTGTTAAGCTTGCAGGTCCTATGAGCCTTGTGATATGCACTAGTACAAGTCTTGTGCATCATACTTGGCTCACAAGATCCTGCAGGTCTAATTGTGTGTCCGAACTAAGTATGATGCGCAAATCCAAGTCATTTTTATTTAGTTTTGTATTGTGTTTTTGATAATGTCGATGATTAAACTGTTGTGGCACTATGTGATTCAGGGTGGTGCTAGCGAACCTTGTGATATGCACAAATAAACATTTTGTGCATCCTACTTAGTTCGCTTGCTCCGTCCCTGAAATGTGTGTCCAATTTAAATATGTATCTATACTACTATTAAACAATCAAACATATTCTTCCCTACAGCCACCCAACAACTGTACACGGTCAGACAACAACCACACGATCTAACCTCGCTAACTAAAATTTACCACCCAGATTAACTCAGTCCCCCCCCCCCCACACTGTGTGCACTTAGCAATTAAACCTGGCAGACGAAAACTCTGCCATTGCTCTAAAAAACTTGCGCCGACATGTGGGCCAATCGTCTGCCACCCCTCTCCCGCACGTCTTGAATCCTCCGGAAAAGCTGGATCTCGCAGCACCACTCTTGTCGTCGCCAACGCCCGGAGCCCAGCCGCCGTCGCCGCCGCCGCGTGCGCAGTCCTCTACCCCGCCACCTCCATCTCGCCGCCGCCCTAGCCCGACGCCCCCGCTCCTCCCCGTGTCTTTAACCCCTGCCGGCGTACCTCTGCGTCGTCTCCTCCCCATGGTCTGCCACTTCTCCTTCATGGACCAACCACCCCGCGCCCACCTCCTGAAGGTGACAACCATCCCGGCCTCAACTCTCTCCGTCTGTTTTTCTCTTCATCAACGCCGAGTTGGGTGATGTTTGAACCGTTCTGCTCCAGATCGGCACCGGCGACCGCAGTTCCTCTAGAGGACATACGCGCAGACGAGCGCGTACAGGAGCAGGCCAGGCTCTCCGGCCGGTTTGCCAACCCGGCGTGCTGGCCAACCTCTCAAGGCTGCGCCCCTCCGCTGATCGGAGGTAGTAGTACTACTTTGTCTCTACCAGGTCGAGCTCTGCCCGTCGTGCCCATCCCCATCGTCATCTTCAGGTATCTATCCCCAACCCTAACTTTCTTCCTTCCGTATGATTTTTGTCAGAGCGATTGGGGATCCGAATGTGTGAGGCGATGCACTGTAGTTGGTCCATGAAGTGTTAACTTGCTGAATTGCCAATTTTAGTTGAAGGGTTCGATCAACTTGTGAAAAAATCATGGTATGCACAGGTTATATATATATATATCAATCTTTATATTTTTCATGTGTGCTGCTGTGCTTCTTCTATTACCGAACTACAAGAAGCTATGGCTATGCTCCCAAGTCACAAGTTTTTTAGAGAAACCAATTTTTAGCTAGACAGATGCAAACAAGACATTCTTCAGGAGACCCTTTTGTATTGCTCATTGCAGATTTCTTCAACAGTGAATCTGTAGTATCCTAGAAGAAGTTACTGCACCCATAGTATGTATCAATATGGTTGTCTTTTTTCGATATGGTTGTATGATAAGTACCCATGTAACTTTGTGATATGGCCTACTCTCACCTATCCTATACGTGCCCACCAATTCTGGTTACATGCGTCGTCTTATAGCTTAATGCTTTAGCTATAATCATTACTAGCATCATGTTTATTTATATATAGGAATCACAACATTTCTGCTATCTTTGCTTGAGGTAGTTCAGGCAAAATGGGAACTGGTGTCTTTTCAGTTGAACTTGAAAAGCCTCCTAAAAAAGTCTTGTCAATGGTAGAGTTAACAGAGGGATGTTCAACTTTCTGATATTGAAAATAACCTTGAAATCCAAATATCCAATGCACATTTATGATACATTTCAGTAAGCGTTTTGCTATTTTGGAGCCAGTCTTAGGGGTTGTGCTTCTTGTTGATGCGAAGCTGATTACTAAGTACTTTACTTGTAGAATACGTGCAAACGAGGCTGGGGTCGTTGTCGATGTGCCACGAGAGGAGGAACCGGAACTTCTCCGGCAGTATCAAGGATGTGAGACCGATCGCTCCCCGGAGACGCAGCAACAGTGTAAACCCATTTCTCGAAGGCCACATAAATGTGTATCTTCTAACCTGGAAATATGTGCGAAGAACTCGGTCTTATGTTGTTTTTGTATCCTATGGATTTTGCCAAGGAAATCGGGGCCAAGCTCCACTGCAGACTACAACTATTCACTGAATGATCCGCTGGAGTCGGTTCCGAGGAGTTGTTCAAGGTGCTCGCTAAGAGGAAACCGCATGGCTCCAGCAAGAAGCTTATAAAGAGCTCCAGTTCAACAGCGATGCCGAATAGCATGGCGGCTATCGACATCAGGTGATGCGAGGATAATGTGATGCAGAGCTCATTCTCCTCCAGCTTGGTGACGCATGTGAAGTTACACTAGCACATTGTCGTACTTTGTTTCCTCCTTATTTTCTATCATATCAAGAAGTATATTCTGATTGGTTCCAATGTGTTCTCACGCTTTTTCTCCAACAACAGCATGAAGCAGTGAGAGGGACATGACAGGCTGTGCTTGAATAATAGGTTGGAGGCTTCTAGCTCTGAGAAGTTTGCAAACTTCCTGATATGAGAAAAACTAATATTAAAACTAACCGACTTCACACAGATGGCAGAAGAACATTGGGTAAACTGTTTCATATCTGATTACTTAGGTGAATAGGTCTCATTATTGTTCTATTTTTTCGAGTACATACTCTACAATCTGACAAGGTTGACGACCCAAAGGAGCTCATCCACAGGATGCTTTGGACAGGAAACAATCAGCCATCTCATGTGTCATAGCAGCCATTCAACACTATCTCTCGCAGCTATGTTTTATTCGAAACGGGGTTATGGATAAAGAATAAGATGAGCAAGAGTAGTTTGTCAGTTAAAGAATTTACAGAAACATTTAGAGCCTTTTAGTTGACTTCAATGTTGTGTGATTTAATATCTCCACCAGTATGTTGAGGATATGTTGAAGATCTGAATTTTCATAATATATGGAAGGCTAGGCTTAGAAACTTTAAGCCTACTAAATTTATTGTGGTGATAATGATCTCCAGTACAATGTGTGTTGGCTACTTTTTGTTTTTCCATAGAATGATAATACAGTAATATTTTTTATAGTACAAATTAGAATTACTAACTACCAAAGATGGTACTATCAAATCTAATATATTCTTTATAGTTGAATGCGTGCATAAGAAATGTGAGTGGCTGTAGTTTTGCATAAATTTCTCTGGAAAAGGGATCTACATTATCTAACTTTGGTATCCTATGCAGGCATGAAGCATGTTGACGGATTCTGAAGTGATACTTTGGCTTGATTATCTCCTTATTTTCCTTTAAACTTTGTACCATGTATTTCAGTTAATAAAATTATGTTTCGGAATGTAGACTCTAAATTGGCATTCAGCTATTTAAAGGGTTACTATAGAGCAAAGAAAAAGGACAATAAATTGTGTTGTGTTATTCGTTTTTTGTGGGTTTAGTTTCTGAGTTGGATATTTCTTATGAGTTGAACTCTCGGCTCTTATGATATGGCTAAATAAGTATAATGGAGGGAAATAGAGCCTCCTTCGGGGCTTTTCAACCTTGCTAGCTTATTTTTGGATTTTTTTAGGTATTTTGTTAATCTGAGGAGGGAGTGAAAACCACCACGATTATTGTTGTTGAAAGGGAACTATTATCATCGCAGTCTCTTGAAGTCATGGTCTATGGGACGACTACGGAGATTTGTCAGAGTTGGTGAAAACACCGGTGCGTGGCGGCTGAGTGACCTGTTGTTGCGGTAGGGTGACTATCAGTACAATGACATAATTGTTGCAGTAGGGGGACTCCGGAGCAAAAATGGCGACACAATGATGAAAGAGACGAAGGCTAGGGCTGGTGGGAAAAAGGGTAGAGGGATAGAGAGCTACATTGAAACAATGATAGAGAGCAAAAATCTGTAGTTGGAGTAACTTATACGATCGACTGTTTTCCTCAGATGGATGGTGTTGTCATTGAAATGTTAGAATATTTGCATGTATTATTATGTTTACATTACATGAGATGTAGAAAAAAAAAATTGAAAAACCGTGCCAACGCACGGGCATTCAACTAGTGAGGCACAAATCCGAAATCATTTTGTTTCTTCTCTCTTTTTCCGAATGCCGATGATTAAAATGTTGTGGCAATAGGTGGTAAGCCTGTAGGTCTTGTGAGCCTTGTGATATGCACAAGTAAAAGTTTTGTGCATCATACTTGGCTCACGAGATCCTACAGGTCTACTTTTGTGTCTGACCTAAGTATGAGGCACAAGTACAAGTCATTTTTGTTTAGTTTTGTAATGGGTTTTTGATAATACCGACGATTAAAATATTGTGGCACTATATGATTCAGGGTGGTGCTGGCGGACCTTGTGATGTGCACAAATATACATCTTGTGCATCCTCTACTTGGTCCGCTTGCCCCGTCCCTGATCATTGTGTGTCCAATCTAAATATGAGGCACAAACCCGAATCATTTTTGTTTATTCTCTCTTTTTCCGAATGCCGATGATTAAAATGTTGTATCACTATGTGATTCAGGGTGGTGCTAGCGAACCTTGTGATATGCATAAATAGACATCTTGTGCATCCTACTTGGTTCGCTTGCTCCGTCCCTGAAATGTGTGTCCAATTTAAATATATATTAGGCACAAATCCGAAATCATTTTGTTTCTTCTCTCTTTTTCCAAATGCTGATGATTAAAATGTTGTGGCACTATGTGATTCAGGGTGGTGCTAGCGGACCTTGTAATATGCACAAATATACATCTTGTGCATCCTCTACTTAGTCCGCTTGCCCCGTCCCTGATCAATATGTGTCCAATCTAAATTTGAGGCAAAACCCGAATCATTTTTGTTTATTCTCTCTTTTTCCGAATATTGATGATTAAAATGTTGTGGCACTATGTGATCCCCGTCTTGCTCACCGTGATTGCGGTTCTCCTACATTTCATTCTAGTTGTCTAGGAGACTAGCTACTTCCTTTGTAATATGGTGATAAAGTACTTGTAATGCAATCGATGATGAACTTGCTATTTCGATGAACTTGCTCACCGTGATGAACTATGATGAACTTGTCTATTATACTGTACTGTGCATCTGTGTATACTGTATTGTAAACTGTATAAACATACAAATACGCATACAACATATTAAAAAAATTGATTTCCTGGAAATACAGAAAATCTTACCAGTGGCGCATCCCTAAACTACCAGTGGCGCACTGCCTACCGTGCGCCACTGCAAGTACTTACCAGTGGGATGCGCCACTGGTAAATATTACCAGTGACGGGGTAGCCGTGGCGCACCCTGATGCGCACTGGTAGTCATAGCAGGTGCGCCATTGGTAAGGTTTTTTCCACTAGTGGCATGGTGCAGAAAAATACCCACAAGTCCTAGTGAAAGAAAAAAATCTTCATGACTACCAACTTTAAGAAGAAGGGGCAAAACAAGGAAAACGAGGTGATAGGTGAGCTTTTAATAAATCAAGGAAGATAATGATAAATAAGAGCTTGTAACAGTTCATGGTAATATTTATATAGGCATTACGTCCAAGACATATAGACCGTACAACTGACGCTGCATCCATATCTAATACTCCACTTCGAGACCGCTTATATGCTTGCATCTCTTAATGTTAATAAAATACAAAGTATTGCATTAAACATGGTGATATAAAGTAAACAATAAAGCTATCATCCAAATGTGATAAAGAAACTATTGTTTTATCCTTCGTGGTAACAATTCATTGCAAGTCTAGTCCGTATTCTGTCACTCGTCATAAGACAAAACAACGTTGAACCCACTATATCATACATAACATGCATTCTCTCTTGGAGATCTAAACATATACTTGGCCAAAGTAAATAGATAGAACAGAGAGCACGTCATACTATAAAATAAAGGATCATAAGATAGCAAATAGCATCATATCATGTGGTCGCGCAGTCCCTGGAATCGTCTCTCTCGACCCCCTCCCTTCGCCTATTTATTCTCGCCGACCTAAAACTACCCAAGGAGGAGCCCTTAAGAGAAAATAATACACAGAGCCGCCGCCATTCGTGATTCAATCTAGAGCCCTGTTCCGGTACTCTCTCGGGTGGAGAATTCACATCGGAGGCCTCTACTTCAAGATCGATGCATCCATGACGATGCGTGAGTACTGCACTCTTGAAATACGGGTACATAGCAGTAGC
Organism: Puccinellia tenuiflora; assembly: GCA_012064385.1. Taxonomy (NCBI): domain Eukaryota; kingdom Viridiplantae; phylum Streptophyta; class Magnoliopsida; order Poales; family Poaceae; genus Puccinellia; species Puccinellia tenuiflora. Next base: position 733,836 of record QRDG01001282.1, read on the forward strand.
TAGATGGTTAGCTCTCTCCCATATTCCTCAATACAAAGATCTCGTGAGCTGTCTAACATGACCAAAATCCATATGATGTAATTGATTTTGCTTGAGTATGATGAACTGTGATGTTATGATCCTATCGTACATGTTATAAGACGTTGGTGGCCCCCAACCATGGCAAGCACCCGTGATAGGGTGTTGGCCCCCTCCTGGTTGGCCTCCGACGCCCGTCTTCTGCTCGTAGAGTTGATGTGTTTCCTATTTTCCCCATTTTTCCCGTGAAGGTAAATTGGTATTTTGTGCGATAGAAAAACACGCAAAAATCATGAACGGTCACTTGGCACTGGGTCAATAAATTAGTCCAATAAAAATGATTTAAAATCATGGCATAAGTGTATAACATTTATATAATATTAGGACATATCATTAAAAAATTATAGATATGTTTTATACGTATCATTGTTCAATACTTCACATAACATTATACTAAGGTCAGCTTCAAACCCAAATAGCGCTCATATATGTTAGACGTAGTTTTGCTTTTGAAGGGTATTGGATATCCATTACCCTTAGGAATTAAATATTTATATAACTTATGAATAATATTCCCACCAAGAGAATTCTTTTCATTTATTTTTGACATGTTTCATCTTCTATGAAAATTTTAATAGTTGTTAATTAAAATGTTTCTATACCAAAACTAAAATTCCTACCCAACTTTAAAATATGTCCCACGTATAATTTTTTATTTTATAGAGATTTTTTTGTTATCCATAAAATGTGTTCATTTATTTAACAGAAAAATGTCTATATATACCTCATTCGAAATGTTTAACATAGAACAAAGTTGGTAAAAAAATAATATTTGAAGCTAAGTTTTTTCTTCAAAATAATCTACTAAAAATGAATTGCATATATCTTTGAACAAAGAAATATTATCCATATATCCTTTACTTATCACACAAAAGATTGTACAATGAGGTCAATGATTCATGTGCTAGGAGCCTAGGACTAAACAAAAAATATAGTGGAATATGTTTTTGGAGAAAGAGAAAAATGGAAATGGGACGAAAAAACAAAAAGAACGTTAAAGATTAAAATAATAAGAATATAAAAATAAAAATCTAACGTGGGCTGGCCCAATGTTCCTGGGCTATAGACGGAGCGGTACGCGGGAATTAGATTTCCAGATCCAAATGCGCAGCCCGCAGGTTGCGCAGGCCCTTGCTGTTCTACCCTTGTGCTTAAGCTCTGAATCAGATCTGATCAAATATCATATCTTATAGCAAGGTTTAATCGCTAACAGAGCCTGCCGCTCTGTACCCTTGTCTTTAAGCTTCTTGTTTCGTTTTGAACACATTGTGCTTAAGCTTTCGGATCAGCCTTTTGGCCTACTCCCTCCTTGCACGTCGTCCATCTGCATATAATATGATTGGCTTGTGCCTCTCCTCTTACCGATTTATCTCAAGTTGAGATTGCTAAACAAAATGAGTACAAGTCGAGAAAACCTTTGGCCGATAAGACTAAACTAAGCTGCATTTGTTCAATACTTCACTTGACGCGATACTAGGTCAGCCTCAAACCAAATAGCGCTCCTCCCTATATACCGAAGAGACGGAGCAGTTTGGTCTAGACGAAGTTCAGTGTGATCACTGCCGGGCTGCAGCACGAATTGTTATGTTAAGAAGTCCAAACAATGAACTAATCAATATGGAATGTAGCATGTGACCTTGAGGGAGCAGATTTGGCTTAAACACTAAGAAATAAGCTAAGCAATCATTACTGGAGCAGATCTGAATGGCTGGTGGTGGAAGCAGGGAATCCACTCCACTACTCCACTAGCTAGCTATTCTTCAGCTCGAGTGTTCGCCTGCACTCGTCTGATTGCCACAGTTTGCCTGCACCAGCCATGGATCCTGCAGCCACCAAACTGAGTTTCGACTCGCCGCTCCTCCGCGTCTACGAGGACGGCCGAGTGGAGCGACTCTTCGGCACGGAAACCACCCCGCCGGGCTTCGACGCCGCCACCGGCGTCACCTCCAAGGACGTCGTCATCGACGGCACCACCGGCGTCTTCGCCCGCCTCTACATCCCCGACCTTCCCGGCTCCCGACACTCAGTGCAAGAAGCTGCCGATCCTCCTCTACTTCCACGGCGGTGGCCTGGTCCTCGACTCGGCGTCCTCTCCAAAGTATCACAGGTACCTCAACTCCCTCGTCTCAAAGGCCAATGTCCTTGCCGTGTCGGTCAACTACCGCCTGGCGCCAGAGCACCCGATCCCCGCAGCCTACGACGACTCCTGGACGGCGCTCATCTGGGCCGCGTCGAGGGATGATTCGTGGCTGTCAGAGCATGGTGACACTGGCAAGATCTTCCTGGCCGGCGACAGCGGGGGTGCGAACACCGTTCACAACATCGCGATCATGGCCGGCGCCCGTGAAGGTTTGCCCCCAGCCGCACTGCTGGAGGGAGCAATCATACTTCACCCCATGTTTGGAGGGAAGGAACCCGTCGACGGCGAGGTCATCCACATGCGAGAGATGATGGATGATGGAGAAGCTCTGGCCCCTGATATGTCCGGACAGCGCAGGAGGGCTGGACGACCCGAGGTTGAACCCGATGGCTCACGGAGCGTCGAGCCTGCAGAAGCTGGCTTGCAGGAAGCTGCTTGTCTGCTCGGCGGAGCGAGACTACGCACGGCCGAGGGCGGCAGCTTACCAAGTTACCATGAGGCCGTGAAGGCGAGCGGGTGGCACGGCACGGTGGAGTGGCTGGACACTGAGGGAGAGGAGCATGCGTTCTTCCTCATTAAGCCGGAGTGCGATGAGTCTCTGCAGCTGATGGACCGGCTGGTCGCCTTCCTCGCCGGCAATTGATTCAGAGGAGATTCTCCATGTGTTCAGTTCAGTGTATTTTTCATTTGTAAATCCTGTTCCCCTTCGTGTCACAAGCGCAATTTGTGATGCACATCGGAAATTCAGAAACAACCAGAATATCAGTTCAGTCCGTTCTGCTTCAACAATGCAATGAAGTTGCAACTGTCAATTTATAAAATGTAATCAGTAATGTTACAACTTACAAGTGTAACTAGTTGAATTTGGCGTGGCGTCACGCCACGCCCTTGGTGGTTTTTTTTTTCTTCAAAATTAAAACGTGGGACAAATTGGAATGTTCAAACATGTTTCTATTTTGTTGTGAATAGGTAGCATTTTTTTTGTGAGCATTTTTTGATATATTTTGTAGAATATTTAAATATTTAGTGGGTTGGAATGTTCAGACATGTTTGTATTTCGACGTCAATATCTAATTGAAATTAGAAAAATCCATTTGAATTTGATTCCACATTTGGGCAAAGTTTATTCGTGTGGTGTCGAAATATTGGCGAAATTGAAATGTTCAAATATGTTTGTATTTTTTGGTATAAGTACATAGCATTTTTTTTGTTGAGCATTTTCGACATATTTTATGGAATATCGGAGTATTGTTTTTTGTTTTGCTATGATTAGGTTTTTTTTTTGGTGACCATTTTTTATATTGTTTGCATAATGTGCAAATATTTAGTAGTTTGAAATGTTCGGACATGGTTGTATTTCGTCGACAATATTAATTTAAAATTAGAAAATATGCAAATTTGAATGTTTGATTATGTTTATACGGTGGCATAAATAATTTGAGAAATTGCATTTGAATTTCATATTTAGAGGAAGTTAATTTAGTTTTTGTTGCCAGCATTTTGCTTATTTGAAGTGTTCAATTAGAGTCTATAATCAGAGGGAATACGTAGTGTGAGCATTTGTTAAATTGAACTTTACATAATTATGGGGAGAATATGTAGAAATTCAAAATGTTCGAACATTTTTTCTTGTAAATAGTTGGCATTTTTTGTGAGCATGTTGATATATTTTAGAGTATCTCCATTTTTTTAAGCAATTTGAAATGTCCAAAAATTATTAATCTTAAATTGAAGTCTATAATGGGTGGAAATGCACATTTATGCATTTGGATTCCGTAGCTAGAGATTTTTTTTTAAATTAAACGTTATATAATTGGAGCAAGTGTATATGGAAATATAACAAATTTTTACTAAATTGGGACGTGTAAATATGTTTTTTCATTTTTTCTGTAATTAATTAACATTTTCTTTGTGATCTTTGCGATTTATTTTCATATTTTTCCGGTGGAAAGATCTGAAGTTGTTGATTTTACAGTATTTATCAATTTCTGGAAATTGTGTAAATAATATGGGGCTCACATGTGAGGAATTTAGTATTTTCTGGAAATTTATGCAAATTTTTTTTGGATGTTTTTGGATTTCAACATCACATAATTAGAGGTTGTGCATTTGGATTTCATTCAAATATTGGCCTATTCAAAATGTTTTGGTTTTTTTTGTGCAAATAGTTGGCCTTTATTTTTTGTGGGCATGTTGATATATTTTAGAGTATTTCATTTTTTTTAGCAAGCTGGAATGTTCGAATATGTTTATAACCATTAGGGATTTCAACTAATCCTTTCCGGAGAATTAGGTGGCCTACCCGAACAGGCTTTTTATTTCGTGGGTAACATCGATGAAGCTAGCACGAAAGCTATAACCTTAGAAGAGGAGAACAAATCGAATAAATGAAATTAAATCTTTATGTACTGACTCTTAAGCGAATTATTTGGGATTGTGAAGTGGAAGAAACATTTTATTCACTAATAGTGGTTGAATCCCATATTTAGAGGAAGCTCATTTAGATTTCATCCGAATATTAACCAAATTGGAATGTTCAGTTTAAGTCCATTATTAGAGGAAATGCATTATATGAGCATTTATTAAATTCATGTTCACATAATTAAAGGATGTGCATTTGGATTTTATCCAAATATTCACCAACTTGAAAAGTTCCAATATGTTTGGTTTTTGCTGTAAATAGTTGGCATTTATTTGTGTGAACATGTTGTTATATTTTAAAGTATCTCTAATTTTTAAGCAATTTGGATTTTTTTACTATTATTAATTTCCAATTTAAGTCCATGATGAGTGCAAATGCACATTTATTAGTTTGAATTCCATAGTTAGAGTTTTTTTTTTTAAATTCAACTTCATATAGTTGGAGCATGTGTTTTTTTTTTTGCCACAAATTCTGTTTTAATTTAGCTGTAAATAGTTGTATTTTTTTCTTTTTGCGAGCATGTTGATATATTTTTTTTGTAGTATCTCTTTTTTTAGCGAATTGGAATGTTCGATTATGTTTCTATTTTTTTCGTTAACATGTAATTTAAGTCCACAATGGGTGAAAAATAGACATTTATTCAATTGGATGTCATATTTGGAGAAAGTTTATTTAGATTACATCCAACTGTTTTACGAAATTGAAAATGTTTCTATTTCGTTGTGAGTAGGTAGCATATTTTTTTTGTGAGATTTATATATATATATATCTTGTAGAATCTGTAAATATTTGGTGTCTTGGAAGGTTCAAACATGTTTGCATTCCGAAGTCAGTATTTAATTGAAATTGGAAAATTTCATTTGAATTTGATTCCATATTGACCTATTAAAAAATGTTCGAATATTTTTGTTTTGGTGTGCAAATAGTTGGTCTTTTTTTTGTGGGCATGTTGACATATTTTGGAGTCTTTCATTTTTTTTAGCAAGCTGGAATGTTCGAATATGTTTATATTTTTTGCTAACATTTATTTTTTAAGTCCATAGTGAGTGAAAATGCAATTTCTTTGAATTGAATTCCATATTTAGAGAAAGTTCTTTGTTTGTGACCATGTTAATATATTTGTGAGTTTTTTTTGTACAATATATATATTTTTTGTTCACCAAAATGTTTGCCAAATTGGAATGTTCAAACATGTTTTATTTTATTATGAATAGGTAGCATTTTGTTGTGAGTATTTTTTTGATATATTTCATGGAATATTTAAGTATTTAGTGGTTTGAAATTTTCAAACATGTTTGTATTTCGACGTCAATATTTAATTGAAATTTAAAAAATCCATTTGAATTTGATTCCACATTTGGGGAAAGTGTTTTTGTATGGTGTCGAAATATTGTTCAAATTGAAATGTTCAAATATATTTGTATTTTGCTATGAGTATATAGCGTTTTTTAAGCATTTCCGATACATTTTATGGAATATCGAAGTATTGTTTTTATTTCTTGAGCAGCCGGCACAGTGTATAATCAAAGCAATTTGTGTATGATAAACATCAAGAGGGAGAAACATATGGCCTCCATGAGGCCATGACCCATCAATAAAGCTTAGGTAATGTCAAATCATACTAAGTGCACATGCAGCAAGATTAGGTAATGTCAAATTTGTTCCAAGTTCTAACATACTACTAATACTTGCCAGTGTGAAGTACCCAGAGACAATACCCCACAACTGACCATAACAAAAGAATTAATGGTCTGAATAGTGGATGTCACTATGGTCCTCATGATGTGGAAGACCCTTCACTCACATGAATAATAAACCAAAGTACTGCTCACAAGAAGTACCGATAATACAGTTGCTCACACTAATAAAAAAATAAAAGGAAATCAAAATAACACTACAATACATAAGTTCTTAGATAATAAAGTGCAATTCAACCTGCAGTGCCCATTTGATATAGAATGAATCTGATGTGCAGAAAGTACATATAACGAATCAGGTTTCAGATATTAGTCCTGCAGTTTTCGATGACAGAAAAAATAGTCAGGAAAGTAAACAATTTTGGTGGATATAACGATACTATATTGCACCATGTTACATGATATTTTATCCAGTAGAAATAGAATGGCATTTAGGAAACACCTAAATCCTAATTTTGTAAGAATCGTTGTGTTCGACTGATGTACTTTGAAAATAATACCGAAAAAGGCATCAGTATGGTGAAAATGACAGCAGCATAGCAAATAATCACAGAAAAATTTGTATCTTATGGTTGTTCTTTTATGTCAAAAAGCAAGTCGCTACGCAAGTTCCTAGAACTGAATGTAATATGCATGATCATTAGCAAGAAAGGAGCATGTACAATATTAATGTAATGACTAAAAAAAGTATTAACCAAAGTTGGCAGCACTGGCATTCTCACACCACACGAACTCAACAACCCACCAGACAATTTCATGCAGGATGCAGGTCTCCCACTTTGTCTGTCCTGGCATACAGCTCCATAGTGCCCTGGGGTTGAGCAAAGACTCCACACCATCGAGGTACTGCAGTACTACCAATTAGGGCTTGCTGACGGTACCTAATAAAGAGAATACCTTGTGTCACCAGAAAAAGAATTTGTTATAGGTCATATCTTTCATGTCGTCATAATGATACTATGAGGAAGATCTTGTAGAAACATAAGCTATGCGCAAATATACAATATGATTCTCTTATACTCTTACTCAATATCTAATTTGGAGACATAGAAACGTCTAGAGCTAATGTCTGAACCAATCTCAAATAAATTATTTCATTAAAACATTCCAACGAAGCTTCAAAACAATAACCAAGTGTTTCCTTTGTGATAATGTTGCGACACTGGCTTAGATTTTAGATGACCTTTTAGATTATCATGTTTTGCTATCATATACACTTTACTATTCTAGAACTATTTAAAAAAATAAATGAATCCTACCTTCTGCCAAAGTACTGCTATTTGTGGGATATCAGATGGAGTGTAAGCACTAAAAATAAGAGTTAACTTTAGTTTCATCACCGAAACAACGCCTACAATGTCTCACTGGCAGATAGAAACCTAAGATGTTTAAAGCTAACAATTATGTTAAAATTGCAAAAGAGGATGTACAAAAGTGATTGAACTTCTTGTGGTCACCTTCTCTTATGGTATAAGAGTAGGAATGCTGAACCTTACCTACCCAATTGTGCATATCCTAGAAAATACATGCAGAATCTGACCAGGTAAAACAAAAATATGCCTGGCCATCCAAACTGATTGTAATCGGTACATTCAAAACATAAGTAGAGTAAACATGATATCAAATTATAAATTTTGTGTCCGGATAGCACAAAAATTACCATCAGATTCAATAAGAGGAACACTATTAACTCAATCAGTTTTGCAAACACCATTTATCTGAAACCTGAATGGGTAAGAGAAAAAAAATAATCATATCTTGTGTCACCAGAATTTAGCAATGCAGAATAGGTTAAGTTTATCTGGAAGTATAGGTTCCAAGCTACCAGCTCTACGCCATGGTGTTGTGCCTTTCAAATGTAACTTCAAATATGTAAGAGCTTGAAATAGAGAATCGCGGATATATTCAAGTTATGGAGAGCAAATTCTCATTGTTGTTTTGTGTACCTAGAAGCACATCTCGACCTCGGGACGGCGCTGGAGCAGGAGGAGGCGGAGCAGGGGCGGACACGGTGTCAGAGGCCCTGGCCGAGGTCGGGGAGGCGCGGTCAGGCGCGTCGCGGGTCGAGGTGAGGAGGACGCGGCCGGTTGCAAGAAGGGTACAAATGGAGATGTTAGACCTATCTAGAAAGCACTCATACCATGAATATGGTCATTGGTATAGCAACATCAAGCTGAGATGCCACTCGAATCCTTCTTGCCTACATAAAATTATAACAAAGAATTTGTTATTTCCCTCGAGGTAAAATTGACAGCGAAGCCATTATTGAATACATCAAGAAACATAGCATGCCCATCAAAGAAGAAGTTTAGCTCGAAGAGCTGGGTGTCAATGGGCATGGCAAGGTCAGCTGCAATCTGTGATGCCATGCTCCCAATAGCATTAACCTGCATGACTTTCTAATAATAACATGCCCATAAAAAATTATCTTTCTAATAACGTGAAATACTAAAAATCCATGATAAAATGTATTCATGTTGAGTAGTAGAAGAAATACCTAAGGGTGGAGGGAACCAGCTGATAGGTGCTGGAGGTTGTTTATGTGTTCGCGGAATGGAACGTTGTTGCTGATCATTGCAATACCGCACCAGACACGAACACGCTGATGTCCCTACATAAAGCCCCACAGTTTCAGCTCACAGCTACTGCATCTGGATTGTTAGAGATAATTGAGATATATAAATCAGAACTTGATCTCCTTAAATACATGAATTGCAAAATTACAAATAGCTACACTGGCTATTTGATCGTGTTCTCATTGACTGGCTATATTTTAGAAAAATGAAATTACCTCAATTGTAGAGATTAATCCTCTCATGTCAATCTCCTTGGATTTCAATGGAACACCTTGGATGCGTAGATCAAAAAATGTGCACAAAAAATGAGGAGCAAAAGGCAGAACAGAGAAGCTGAGCGAGTTTGGTGCAACCATGCAGGGTAGGGTGAAAGAGTAGGGTGGGCAGCAATTCAGCTTGGCTCCGTGATCGCCCTTTTGGGCGTTTTTTGTGGCAGCTCGTGCTCGTCCGGTTGGGCGTCGAGGAAGACACAAAGGCGGAGGGCAGCAGCAGAGCAAGATGTATTTATCGATCTAGAGAGAGATATTCTGGCATGTCCTCATCATGTCTAGGAGTAGCGTGCACCTCGCTGCCGTCCATCAGAGCTCCACTGGAGGCAACATCCCATGCTGGATCCGGCTGAGAAACAAAACAATCAGATAAAAGTGGCATAAGAGTCTCTATGATATTTTTCGATATCTCTCATCACAGTAAATAAATGTATTGCTGTAACAATTCATCATTAGATCAAATCAATTTAGAACACCAGCTAAGAAGCCTATAACCAACAACAATGATCTACTGCTGATATTCACTTTGAAGCATACCAAATACCATGCAAAAAGAAAACTTATAGCCTGATGCTCAATTGAATAAACTACTCAGTACTCACTTGGGACATACTAAAACGATAAGCAAGCATGAGACGTCTGACCATTAAATCACCATATGAGGTTCGAAAGGTTAAGTCTTTAAAATATAGTTGAAGATATGCAGCTGCTAAATATACTGCTCTCTAAGATGAGTGAATATTTGTCAGTAGCCACTGACTTACTGACATTTTCTCATGTTTTAAAATGTTTTAATAGGCATAATACAGCTAAATAAACATGAGCAGTATCAGGGACGTCGTTCAGCATGCTCCAGATAGTTATTCCTGGCAAGTTCCCCATAAGTTGTGATGACTATCTGCAGGCATATATCACACAACCAAAATTCAACATTTGGCCAATAAGGGCACTCGAAGCATGATACCTTTTTCATGGCTATGAAACGACATGCAAAAACAAACAGTGGCCAGTCTAACAGAAAATGTTCCTACTCCACTTTTCATGTGTTCAGAGAGATCTACCAAAGTGTTCCTGTTCCAGAGTATAGTTCTTCAGTTGTCTAAAATAATTTAATAGAATGATTGTGCAAAATGCTTATAATATGTGCTGATTATGAATCTATGTAAGGAAAATATGAAGCACAAGAGCTTGCTTGGCCTATCCACAGATTATGTCAATGCATATTTGCTAACACCATGAGAAAAATGTACGCTTGGTAATACTAACTATGAATGTGCAATCACCTTCCGTAAAAAATAGACAGAAGAATTTCCGTGGTCACATTCCAACAAAATAGATTTTCCCACGATATCAAATTGCAAATCCCTCACGGACCCGTGATTGCTGTCTGCATTGCCCAAATAAAACTGTACGCAAATTAAAAAAATGTGTAGATCAAAAAATGTGCACAAAAAATGAGGAGCAAAAGGCAGAACAGAGAAGCTGAGCGAGTTTGGTGCAACCATGCAGGGTAGGGTGAAAGAGTAGGGTGGGCAGCAATTCAGCTTGGCTCCGTGATCGCCCTTTGGGCGTTTTTTGTGGCAGCTCGTGCTCGTCCGGTTGGGCGTCGAGGAAGACACAAAGGCGGAGGGCAGCAGCAGAGCAAGATGTATTTATCGATCTAGAGAGAGATATTCTGGCATGTCCTCATCATGTCTAGGAGTAGCGTGCACCTCGCTGCCGTCCATCAGAGCTCCACTGGAGGCAACATCCCATGCTGGATCCGGCTGAGAAACAAAACAATCAGATAAAAGTGGCATAAGAGTCTCTATGATATTTTTCGATATCTCTCATCACAGTAAATAAATGTATTGCTGTAACAATTCATCATTAGATCAAATCAATTTAGAACACCAGCTAAGAAGCCTATAACCAACAACAATGATCTACTGCTGATCATACCAAATACCATGCAAAAAGAAAACTTATAGCCTGATGCTCAATTGAATAAACTACTCAGTACTCACTTGGGACATACTAAAACGATAAGCAAGCATGAGACGTCTGACCATTAAATCACCATATGAGGTTCGAAAGGTTAAGTCTTTAAAATATAGTTGAAGATATGCAGCTGCTAAATATACTGCTCTCTAAGATGAGTGAATATTTGTCAGTAGCCACTGACTTACTGACATTTTCTCATGTTTTAAAATGTTTTAATAGGCATAATACAGCTAAATAAACATGAGCAGTATCAGGGACGTCGTTCAGCATGCTCCAGATAGTTATTCCTGGCAAGTTCCCCATAAGTTGTGATGACTATCTGCAGGCATATATCACACAACCAAAATTCAACATTTGGCCAATAAGGGCACTCGAAGCATGATACCTTTTTCATGGCTATGAAACGACATGCAAAAAACAAACAGTGGCCAGTCTAACAGAAAATGTTCCTACTCCACTTTTCATGTGTTCAGAGAGATCTACCAAAGTGTTCCTGTTCCAGAGTATAGTTCTTCAGTTGTCTAAAATAATTTAATAGAATGATTGTGCAAAATGCTTATAATATGTGCTGATTATGAATCTATGTAAGGAAAATATGAAGCACAAGAGCTTGCTTGGCCTATCCACAGATTATGTCAATGCATATTTGCTAACACCATGAGAAAAATGTACGCTTGGTAATACTAACTATGAATGTGCAATCACCTTCCGTAAAAAATAGACAGAAGAATTTCCGTGGTCACATTCCAACAAAATAGATTTTCCCACGATATCAAATTGCAAATCCCTCACGGACCCGTGATTGCTGTCTGCATTGCCCAAATAAAACTGTACGCAAATTAAAAAATTCCTAACATGTGAGTTAATTAGGAAGCTAGACAAACAGGAAATCAGATTCAGCAAGCAGGGAAATGACTAATGAAGTTATACTACAAAACAATATTCTCCTTTTTAGGTATAAACACACAAACATCTTCTGGGCAGATGGATTTCGGGCAAATTATTAAGCTTCTCTCACTAAACCAATGATTCAAATCAGTGGCATAGAGGGAATTCAGATATTGCAGTCCATCGATTTGATGCATCCCTTTTGAACATGAATGAAGAACAAATGTACAGATATAGAGGAGAGAGAGAGAGAGAGAGAGAGAGAGAGAGAGAGAGAGGGAGAGGGAGAGGGAGAGGGAGAGGGAGAGGGAGAGGGAGAGGGAGAGAGAGAGAGAGAGAGAGGAGAGAGAGAGGGAGAGAGAGGGAGAGAGAGAGAGAGAGAGAGAGAGAGGGAGACGTGAGCACGTACGGGAGTCCAGTCTTGTGCCCAGCCAGAGGCGATCAAGCTGCTAGCACTCCATGGAGGAACAACCGGCACCGCCACCACGGGGGCATCCACCTCTGTTGACCAGGATGAGCAGGGGAGGCCTGGACTCCCATGGGAATGAGCGGCGGCCAAGCGAGTCGAGGGGAGGGCTTGCTCCTCCCGACCCGGCACTGGCCGCAATAGACGCCGCATCGGGGCGCCGTGGTGGCTAGCCTGGCCAAGCACGAGCAGGGAGGGTTATGGCGCCTCCGGAAGAGCGCGAGCCTTGGCAGGGCAGCGGCGCCGCCGGCCAAGCTCGAGTCAGGAGGAGGAGGCGCGCAGTGGATTTCCAGGCCCCGTCTGGTGGACTCCCGTGCAGGGACGGGACGGGAGCTTTATGGTGGCGGCAAGCATAAATGGCGAGGCTTCTCCCCGGCGGCTCGTGGCGAGATCCAGAGGTTACTCGCGGCGGCGCCTAGAGGGAGGCGGAGGTCGTTCCCGGTGGCGCGAGGTGGAAGGCAGAGGCCGTTCCCGGTGGCTCGCGTTGCTAGGCAGAGGTGCTCATGGTGGCGCACAGTGGGAGGTGGAGGTCGCGGATTGTGGAGAAGACCGGGTGGCGGCGGCGGCCTGCGCGAGGTGACGGAGAGTGCGGGGTGGCCGCAGGTGGCGGCGCCGCCGCTTGTAGGCCGCCGGAGCGGCGGCGACGACATGCGGGCGCGGCGGCGACTTCGGAGCACGGCGGCGCCGATTCCGGCGAGTTCGCCTCGTTCCAGCAGCCGATCTGCGGCGAGGAGGGAGAGGCGGCGGCGGCGGCGGAGCTCCCCGCGCGCTTCGATCCGTGTGGGGAGGCGCGGAGAGGCGGCGCGCCGCGCCGGCGGCCGCGGCGGCATCACCGCATCGTGGGAGAGAGAGGAAGGGAGGGGACGGTATGCGGTGATTTTGCAGGTAAGTCCTCGAGGTTTTTCGGAATTGCGAACTGGTCCGTCGCTGCGGTAGAACGTGGACCGTGGGTTCTATTTCTGGAGTTTGGAGGGTCTTTTTGCAAAAGCGTCATCGACGCGTACTGGGAGCCGTCGGATCGCTGGCCGACGGTCGGGATCGCGGTACTGTAGCACTGTAGCTAGCTACAGTGCTTACTGTAGCTAGCTACAGTAGCAGGAGACCTCACAGGCCGGCATTTCGTTTCACTTTAATATAGTTAGTAGATGTTCTTACAAAATGAAGTTGCCACTGGCGCATGAATAAAGAAAACTTAGGTGTTCATTTGATACTGAATCGCTCACCAGATAAAGAAGAGAAGAAAAGCTCAACTGTGCCTGACGAAGTTGGCCAAGACGGCGAGCTCCTTGGCGGCATTCTCGCAGTCGGGCTTGAACAGGAAGTAGGTGTGCCTCTCCTTTGATTGATTTTTTTTCTACAAGTTAAATTTGCAACGAATAAGAGGATCTGCACTCGCGCCCCCATAGGCCGTCCGGATTGCTGCCCAAACGATCGCTATGGGGGGCGTCCGGACGAGATGTCGTCTATGGGGGCGCCCCTCCCTAGTCGTCGCCCCCAAATGGGCGCCTAATTATTTTTTTCAAATAAATAAGATTCAAATAGAGATGATAAATTTGGTCATAAATTCAAAGTTTTGAAAACACATAATCAAAAGTGACTGCCACATAATTTCAAAGTCTAGGCCCGTCGCAAAGCAGAGACGCACGGCGCGCGGCGCGTGTCGTGGTGGATAGCACGGCATACCCATCAGAGATGAGGAAATTTGTGGAGCAAGGCGGCGATGGCATTCCGGCGGGATTGGGTAGTAAGCACGGCAAACACACGCGATGTACCCAAGTTCGGGGCCCTCCTTGTGGAGGTAACACCCCTACGTCCTGCATGTCTGATGTATATCATGGCATAGATCTCGGGGTACATGGTTGCTCCTTGAGCTGTGTTTCTCTCCCTAGCTAGAGGAGGAAGAAGGGGTAGGTGGGGATGAGAAGAGCCTCCACTTCCCAAAACATCTATCTAGGGTTCCCAAAAGTTACCTCTCAAGAGCTCCCTGGTGCACCTTATAAATGGGATGCCCAGGGGACAAAGGGGTGGCCCATGGGGCCCAGCTAGTACTACTCACGCACATGGGATGCCAGCCTGATGTGGCCAGCCAGATGCGGTCGGACTGGAGCAGCCGGATTGGAGCAGTCGGACTGGAGCAGCCGGATTGGAGCAATCGGACTGGAGCAGCCAGATTGGAGCAGCCTGCAGCCGGACAGGGGCAGCCTGCAGCCTGCAGCCGGACTGGAGCAGCCTGCAGCCGGACAGGGGCAGCCTGTAGCCTGCAGACCGTCCACTTGATATTCGTGGTTTGCTTCTCTTGTTCTCTTGTCGAGTCGTAGACTTTGGTAACCCCCCGACAGCGCGCGCCGTCGCAAATCAGGCGGTGGCGTCGAGGAAGCCCTCGCTGGGTGTGTCGCCGTCGAACTCGTTGTCGAGAAAGTCGTCATGGCCGTGGGTATCGCCATTGGGTGTGGCCGTGGCCGTGGGTGGCAGGAGCCCCATTTCTTGGAAGATCGCGACACGTAGCAGGTCACACTCCGCCTTCACCTGTGGATCCAACGCCGAGATGTCGGCTGTGAGGACCATGAAATCCTCCCCCCTTTTCTTCGAGGCGACCTTGGCCTTTTCGAGTTCCAGCTTCTTGTCCGTCTTGTCCATCAATGTCACCCACCTTGCATCATTGGTGTTGGGGAGACGAACCCCAGATACCCCAAAGAGGCCAAATTCACTAAAGGACTCAAGCCGGCCGGTTCAAGGTGGACCCGATGATCCGGCTTGAAGGCGTCTTCGACCGCCCGGCTTGGAGCAGCCGGACCTACCCGCCGACCGATCCGTACCGGTGGGCCAGCCTCACACAACCGCCATTGGTGAACAGTGCCCCCTGTCGGGCGTTACGCCTACAGCACAATGATGAACCAGCCCAAGCCGGCCTTGTACTGTAGCGATGTCATAGGGGTAAACTTGTAACTTCCCTGTAACCCAAAACCCTAGCCTGCTGCCTATATAAAGCAGGCTAGGATCCCCTGCGAGGAGAGAGAGGGAGAGAGACACACGGAGACACAGACAAGCACGAGGGAAGTGACATGCAACACAGAGACTCCACCACGTTCACGATCATCGTCATCTTCCACCTCCAGCCGGCTCAGTAGTTCAAGCCGGCTGCACCACGAAACAGCTCCAGGAGCATTACTTGTAGCCCGATTTCATGATCTAAGCAATAAGAATCCAGAAGAGCAGGACGTAGGGGTGTTACCTCCACAAGAGGGCCCCGAACCTGGGTACATCGCGTGTGTTTGCGTGCTTGTTACCCAATCCCGCGCGGGCGCCATCGTTGCCTTGTCCCACACTTCTTTCCATCCTCGATGGATATGCCGTGCAACCCACCACGACATTTGGCGCCCACCGTGGGGCTAGCGGCGAGCGGAATCATGTTCTGCGCGGGATCCCGGATCGTAGATGATCGGCGAGTCGTCTCCGGCCTTGTGCTCTCCGTCGGCTCCATCGGGTGCGTCCTCGACAACACCAAGAGCCGTAGTGGGCCGGGACGGCGTAGAGGACAGCTTCTTGGCGGGCAGCACGCCCCGCTTCATGAATGAGCCTCCCCGCTTATGGGACACGGGGCCTGCATCGACATCGGCGGCCGACTTCGACCGCCTCTCCTTCAAAACCTGCTTGGAAGGCACCGCTTGAGCCTTCCGCGCCGCCGCCTCCAACTCTTTGGTCCTACGGGAGGATAGCACCGGCTTGGAGGCTGGCACGGAAGAAGAACCCTCAGAGTCCGGCTCGGAACCACTGGAGAGGTCCACTACCACGCGCGCGCCACCGCCAATTTGCTCGGTGACACTGAGCCCAGGGGACTTACCGCGGGACGATGAAACCGGAGGCGGAGCGTCGCGCTCAAGGTCTTCGTCCCTATAGGCTGCCGAATCGGAGTCGGAGCCGGCCGAGGGGACAGGACTCGTCGTGGCACGGGCGCCATCGTCATCACCTCCCCCGCCTTTGCCAGCATCGGCACCCCCGTCGGACGATTCGGTGGTGTCACCATGCTTGTCCGCGGGCCTCCTCACGTCAGGGACGGCACGGGCGCCGTCATCCACTTCCTCCTCGGTGGCGGCATCCGTCTCTTCCTCCGCCTGCTCGTCGGAGTTTTCCGCCTCCAGGATGGCCGCCAAGTCCATAGAAAAAGGACCGCAGACGTCATGCTCAAAGACGACCTCAAAATCTTCAGCCCTCTGAAGCTCGCAAAGCTGCACGACAAGCCGACTAGATCAGGCGGCAGACGGACAAAAAAAGTTGAAGACGGACTAAGAAGCGATGACTAACCTCAGGGGCTCGTTCCGAGCGAGTGAACAGCGGAAACCCAAACTTCCAGCTCTGCCCAATTCTGTCGGTGATGATGCGGGCAGCCCACTTGCGCAGGCTGTCCGGCTTCGACACCTCCATGCTGACCCGGGTGGGATCCCGGGGACCAGAGTAGAAGCACATCTTGTGTGACCGAGCCTGCAGCGGAAATATCCGCCTTGACAGCCATGCCAGGGTCAGATCCCTGGACGTCAAGCCGGCGTCCACCAACTCCTTCAGCCGGCCCAACAAGACTACTTCCAAGGCCTCGTCAACCAAAGGCTTCCGGCTCCAAGACTTGTGCGCCGGCAGCGAACCGGAGAAGGCCGGAAGGCCAATCTGATCAACGCCGGAGAGATTCCGGACATAGAAGTAGGAGCTCTGCCACTTCTTGATGGAATCGGGCAAGTGGATCTTGGGCAGTGGCGTGCTCTTCGTGTAGATGGAGACACTGCCGCAATCCTGCTGCTGCCCGGCGGTCGTCTGAGCCCGCAAATAGAAGAACATGCCGAACACCTCCATGCAGGGCCAGATGCCCAGATACGCCTCGCACAGCGTGACGAAGCACGACAGCTGTGTGATGCAGTTGGCTCCCAAATGGTGGGGCTGCAGCCCGTAGAAGCGCAAAAACTCCGAGAAGAAGGGGCTCGCCGGAAGCCCCAATCCCCGCTCCAAATGTGCCGAGAAAACAACAAACTCACCCTTCTTGGGCTTCGGCGAAATCTCCTCCGGGTCGGGAGCACGGCTCCCACGTCGTCCGTCCTCCCCAGGAATCGACCCCGGCGGAGCTTCCGAATGTCTTGGTCATCCACGCCGGACCCCATCCACGCGCCAGAGCTCGCCATGGACGACCTGTTTCCCGTCGAGGAGGAGACAGAGACAAGGACGGCGAGAATGCGGGAGAGGATCAACAAGCACCGAAGAGCACGAAGAGCAGCGGGGGAGACGAAGCGGGAATGGGGAACGGTAACCCCGGCCGTTCCCCCCTCTTTCCTCTTTTAAAGCAAAAGCCGGCGAAACCGCCTCCGCTCACCACGCCACGTGGAGCGCGGACGCGCCACACCTTCCGCAAAGGATCCCGCAAGCGAGCAGTTGCCACAGAAGATCCTGCCCGATGAAGCCGAGACGACGCCCTCCGGACCTCGGGCAGAGAACCGCCAGCCCGACAAGACGGCGGGACGTGGCTGACGTAAGCCACGACCTGCACCTCCAAGACATCAAGGTCTCCAACGACCGGCTGCACCAAGCCGAACAAGCCGCCTTCAGCAAATGCCGCTCAAGCCGGCGACTTCATGCCAGACGTCCTCAATTCCAACAATGTCAAAAGAAGCCCGTGAAGCCTTTCCAGCGGGCAGGCAAGCCTCCACGCGCTCGGGGGCTAGTGTTGGGGAGACGAACCCCAGATACCCCAAAGAGGCCAAACTCACTAAAGGACTCAAGCCGGCCGGTTCAAGGCGGACCCGATGATCCGGCTTGAAGGCATCTTCGACCGCCCGGCTTGGAGCAGCCGGACCTACCCGCCGACCGATCCGTACTGGTGGGCCAGCCTCACACAACCGCCATTGGTGAACAGTGCCCCCTGTCGGGCGTTACGCCTACAGCACAATGATGAACCAGCCCAAGCCGGCCTTGTACTGTAGCGATGTCATAGGGGTAAACTTGTAACTTCCCTGTAACCCAAAACCCTAGCATGATGCCTATATAAAGCAGGCTAGGATCCCCTGCGAGGCAAGGGAGACAGACACACGGAGAGACAGACAAGCACAAGGGAAGTGACATGGAGCATAGAGACTCCACCACGTTCACGATCATCGTCATCTTCCACCTCCAGCCGGCTCAGTAGTTCAAGCTGGCTGCACCTCGAAACAGCTCCAGGAGCATTACTTGTAGCCCGATTTCATGATCTAAGCAATAAGAATCCAGAAGAGCAGGACGTAGGGGTGTTACCTCCACAAGAGGGCCCCGAACCTGGGTACATCGCGTGTGTTTGCGTGCTTGTTACCCAATCCCGCGCGGGCGCCATCGTTGCCTTGTCCCACACTTCTTTCCATCCTCGATGGATATGCCGTGCAACCCACCACGACAGTTGGCGTGACGCCTCTCGGTGGCATTCTTGGAGACATCGGCGATCACCTTCTCGATGGATGCCGCCGCCCTAGCCGATTTGGCCGCCGCCGAAAGAGCCGTCTTGGCCTTTTTGTTCCCCGTTGGCCGTCCCTCCGACGTATTGCCATCAACAACGTCACTCGGGCCGTCCTTGTTGAGTGTAATGTTGAAATCCTTTTCCTTGTTCAACTCCCGGTACAAGGCGAGGGCGTCGACGATCTAGCAAAACAATGTGCATCAAATTATGTGGCCGGCGACCAAAAGGAAACGAAGGGAAGAAGACCAAACTTTACTTGATCGGCCGCCGACTTGCCACTCTCGGGCCTCGCGAGGATGTTCTCCAAACAACCATGAAATTTGTAGACGGCTTTTTGAATAATTCCCCATCTATGTGATAACGCATTTTGGTTGCGTTCCATAACCACCATGTAATAGTCCTTGGAGAACTTGCGCTCATTGAACTCGGTTCTGATCCTCCTCCAATATGACTCGCCGGTTTGATTGGAACCGGTGATTGGGTCCAAACTCACGGTCTTCCAAGAATCCACCAAACATTCATCTTCCTTGCCCTTCCAACAAGCACCTCGGGTCTTCTTCTTTTGTCGGTGGCCGGATCAATGGCGCCGGCTCCTTCAACCTCGCCGGTGGCCGGATCAATGACTCCCTCGGTCACAACGTCGTCGGTGGCCGGATCAACGTCCTCATCATCCTCTTCTTCTTCGTCGTCTTCATCCTCCTTGCCTTCATCCTCGTCTTCATCCCCGCCCCCATTGATCATGTCGTTCATGGCGTTGGCGTGCACCTGCACGCACACATAACACGCCGATCATGCGATGCACATTCCGTCCAACATGTCGCGGCCTACCCATGTTGATCATACCTGGCTGTCGTTGAAGACGTCGGACGCCTGTTCGTCGAACAGGTTGCGGCTAGGTGTCTGGTAGTCCACACCGGGGCTGACGGCGTTCCTGCGAAGAGCCGGTGATCCGTCGTAAGACTCGTTGAGATCGACGCCCTGGGAAAACATGGTGTTCGGATCGAAGCCGCCGTAGCCGCCGTGGCCAGGATCGCCGAACTCAGGGGAGATCATGGGGCTCAGGGAAAACCTGGACTGAGGCGTGGCGGCGGCGGGCTCTTTGTAGTACGAGGAGTTGCTCGGTGAAGAGGTACTCGACCTGCCGTCTGCGGCGGCGCTTCTCTCTGGGGTCCTAATCTGAGCGGGGAAGGCCAAACCTTTGGTCATGGACGCCGCAATCTGGGCCGCCATCTTGTCGCGCCGGCCGTTGCGTTTGTTGGTGCTTGACTGACGCCGGGAGACGTCGAGCTACCACTCCGCGTACGACATCCCTTCCGGCCTCGGCAGGGGAGCACGCGGCTTGTTGCGGCGCTTGACGCCGAGCATGGTGCCTGTCGACGCCTTGGCCTTCGGCGGCGGCTTCTCCTTCGGTGGTTTCGGCGCGCGCGGCGGACCCATGGCGACGAGGGAGGTGGAGCGGTGACGTGGGAGGTGGAGCGGGACGGAGGCGGGATGTGGAATTTGGCGGGATGGGAAAGGAATAATGACGAGGGCGGCAGATTTGGCGCCGTTTTGGTGTGTCAATGACATGGCGGGCCCGCGCACGCGTCGTTTCGTCCGGCGCTACCGCAACACGCCCTTGCGCGTGGGGTTGGGCTGGTAGCGCCGGACAAAATAACGGGCCGCCCCGAACGAGATCGGCCTATGGGGCGCGCGACTCGGCGTTGTTTTCGCTCGGGCCGCCCCATAGGCTATGGGGGGCTTAAGAGCATCTCCACTCGCGCCGCCCATAGGCCGTCCGGATGGCCGCCCGAACGAGCGCTATGGGGGCGTCCGGACGAGATGCCTTCTATGGGGGGCGCCTAAATTTGAAATCCGAAAGTAAATACGATTTCATTCGAATTTTGAGGATATCTTACAATATTTTAATGAAATTTAACTAAAACTTAAAAAAACCTAAATCTAACGGTAGTTGAAGATGTCGTAGTCCTCCTCCTTGACGGTGTAGCCGCCGCCGCTGCCTGCCTCGTCGTCGCCGCCGCCGTTGAGCCCTGCCTCATCGTTGTTGGCGCCGCCGTCCCCGTCACCGGTGAGGTCGAGCAGTGGCGCCCTGGTGATCTGGAGGTGGTCGTCGAGCGACCACTCGCACGCCCGCCTCGCGTCGAGCGGCGGAACGGTGTTCACCGACGCCTCGAAGGCGGCGGCGATGCCTTCAGGGTCGTTGTCGGAGGCGAGCTGCTGCGCCGCCATCAGCTCCTGCAGGAGCGAGAACGGCGCCTCCGTTTTCACCTTCTTGGGGGTGGCGGTGGTGGGCATCGGGCGGCGGGAGGCGGAGCACGACGTGGAGCCCGTCGCGGAGCCGATGACGAGGGCGCCGGTCCCTGGCTCCGGCTTCAGAGCCCGTAGCGGCGAGGAGGACGACGCAGACCGATGAGGGGAGGATGCAGACCAGGAGGAGGACGGCGTCGAGGACCGCGGCGCCCATCGCCGGGCCGGGGGCAGAGGCGGAGACGATGCCATCACGCCTCGAGCCGCGGCTCGTCGCCGACATCGATGTGCGCCATGACGGCCGCGAGCGTGCGGCCCGGCACATCCCAGAAGGCGTATCGGCCCTCGATGTTGCACTCGCGGGGCGCCGGCCCTTCGCCGTCCCAGAAGGTCATCCGCTCATGGTGGATGCGCCGGAACTCCGCCTCGTAGCGGTCGATGTTCGACGGCGCCCACTCCGGCTGCTGGCGCAGCTCGGCGGTGAGCTCATGCCAATAGTGGTGCATTACGGCTGCGTTCCAGTCGATCTCCCGAGGACGCGGCGCGTTCGGCACGGGCGCGCCGACGACGCCGATCGCGAAGTTGTTCCCGGCACGCATGTCCGGAGGCCAGGGGTACTAGGACCGAAACAGCGCCTCCGCCTCGTGCTTGACGAGGCAACGAGGGGCGAAGCCGTTCTGCACCGCCGGGTGGTTGCGCCGGTTGAAACCCATGGCGAGGGTGGGAGAGAACGGGCTGTGTGCACGGCGAGAGAATGGTGTGCGGCGAGTGCGAGGGAGAGGTATGCGGTGAGAGAGGCAGGAGCGGGCGGTTTTTAACAGCGGCAGGGGGGCCATTAACTCGGCGGAGGGCATTAACACCGCCCTAGCAGCATGCTCGCCTCGTGGGCGACTGGACGGCTGATACGTGTCAAACGTATCTATAATTTTTTATTGATCCATGCTAGTTTGTGATGTTGTCACATGTTTCTACTATCATATTATATCATTTTGAGGCATTTTATTGGACTAACCTATTGACAAGATGCCCAGTGCCAGTTCCATGTTTTTGTTGCAGAAAGTTATTTCTGGAAATATTCTCGGAATTAGACGAAAATTTACGGAGATTTTTTATTGAGGAAATAAGGACCGGAGCCAGAAGGGCGACTCCGGGAGGGACCCATAGGACAGGGGCGGGTCCCACCCGCGGGTCTAAGGGGGGTCGCAGCCGGGGGTGGTCCCTGCCCCTCCGAGACCCCCTCACGACGCCCTTTGGCCTATAAATCATCCCCGACGAAAAAACCCTAACCCCCGAAGGATTTTCCCAAATACGATACAGAGCTCCGCCGCCATCGCCGACAAGTTTCGAGGGTTCAGAAGGTCCTGTTCCGGCACCCTGCCGGGACGGGGATCGACCGCCGGAGCCATCTCCATCAACACCGCTGTTTCCCGTGATGAGGAGGGAGTAGTCCCTCACCGGGGCTGAGGCTTATACAAGTAGCTATGTGGTTATCTCTCTCTCCTATGATGTGATCTTCGTTGTGATCATGAGCTTTATTAGTATAGTTGAATACATGATGTTTTCCTATGTGTAATGGATATGATGTTGCTCAAGTGATGTTATCTATTATAATTTGCGGAGTCACCGTTGTGATCACGGTACCACGGCGACACTGAGGGTGCCGTGTGTTGCTCTATGCATCAAGATTAGATGGATCTTCATCATGAGTTTGTTCTTTATTATTGTTGGATTGAATAAATCATGAGGTTTCTTGATACTTGTGTTATTGAAGAAAGAGACTATTTAATAAATAAGTTGTGGTGTTTGTTAGTATTATCTTTGGATGCGGATAGTGACAGCATGAAGTGTCCATAGATGTGGAATACGAACTTTAATGTGTGCTTTTCGTAGCCCTATCTAATTCTCATCCTATTTGATCCACGAAAAAATAATCTCCGAGTAACGTATACCATGTATGTGTTTTTATGGGAACTATCATGTGTTTAATTATGTTAATGATGTTGAGAGTAGTCACTAGTGAAAGTATGAAGCTTAGGCCTTGTTTCCAAACATTGATACACCGTTTTTTAATTACTTTTGTCACTTGTTTGCTTGGTGCCATTTTTATTACAGAATTATAAAATCACCTTTTACCATCAATATCACTTGCATTTTACTATCTATTCGCCGAACTAGTGCACCTATACAATTAGCCATTATATTAAGTGTGTTGGGGATAAAAAAGACTTCTTGTACGAAAAGTCCATTTGGAGGCCGAGCTACATGTAACTCGGTATCTCCACCACTCATTCCCAGTCGCGATATGCGCCACAGTGTCGGTCCCTCGATGTATTCTCTCCATTGGAAACGTAGAAACTCGTATAGCAGGACGTATTGTTGGTGGAACATGTTCTACTCTTCAAGGGCCAGCACATCTGCTTTCTGCTTCACGGCCAATTAATCCATCCCACCAGCCCACCGCCCCACATGCGCCGCCTGTGCTAGTTCCACTAGGTACACAGCCTACATTACTCACCCGGGCCTGCACAGATGTGTTGTCAAATCGAGGGCATCGCCTCTGTGCCACGATAAAGTGGATACCACGCATTTGCAATTGAATCTGCAAATTTTTGTATCGAAAAATTCTGAAAAAAATCATAGTTGTAGATAATACATTGATCTATCACTGTGAAAATTTTCAATCAAAAATTCCTTGTATTCTGTTCTGAGCAAAAAAGAGAAAATCCGCAGAGCTGACTCGGTGAACAGTGCGCAATCTAAAAAATTTGAAATCTTGCCAGATTTCTCTTTTTTGCGTACAACAAAATATTTCGAATTTACGGTTGAAATTTTTCACAGTGGTAGATCATAGTATTATCTACGACCATAATTTTTTTCAGAATTTTTTGAAAGTCAAATTTGCTCTAGACGTCATCTCTGTTTGAGTCATGTGTCCAGAATCCAGATCGCACAATTGGCATTTTTTCCTCTGACATCATTAATTTCACCTCTCATAAAAAAACAATGTGAGTTTTATAAAATTTAGCAGCAAGTGCTTTTCCATAGCAGAGTGTTTAGGCAACATAATATCTGACAGACCATTCAGGTTAAGCTAATAACACTCAAATCCATCCTGAAAAAGACGCCTCACACTTTCCATTGGGCGACACAGTCCGAAAGGTCCGACCACGTCAAACACAAAAGGCGCGGATTTTTTTTTTGGCGTACATAGATTTTCTTATGTGACCTAGTCGTACTGTACGCAAAATACCCGGACCGTGAACAACAACGGAAAGTCAAAATGGAGGCCGGGCTACATGTAGCCCGGTATTCCAAAAAAAATTGAATCTGCAAATTTTTGTATCGAAAAATTCTGAAAAAAAATCATAGTTGTAGATAATATATTGATCTATCACTGTGAAAATTTTCAATCAAAAATTCTTTGTATTCTGTTTTGAGAAAAAAGAGAAAATCCGCAGAGCGGACTCGGTGAACAGTGCAGAATCTAAAAAATTTGAAATCTTGCCAGATTTCTCTTTTTTGCGTACATCAAAATATTTCGAATTTGCGGTTGAAATTTTTCACAGTGGCAGATCATAGTATTATCTACGAGCATAATTTTTTCAGAATTTTTTGAAAGTCAAATTTGCGAATTCAATTTTTTTGGAATACGCCGCTCTCTGAACAACAAACCCTTTTTTACTGAAGAACATGTGTCCCGCTGGGTGGCAAGTGGCAACACTAATCAAGTGGGCAATGCCCGGCGCCCACATGCACATGTACGCACCCATCATGCGCCGTCCCCAGGCACATGTACGCTGCACGCTGCCGGAATACACAGGCACATATCCATTAGCAAACATTATCAATTCGTACCTATTTCCCGAGTATGCCGGATCGATAGCTCGGTGAGCGAACAAACGGCATGGATACGGGCTACATATAGCCCGGCCTTCATATCGCCGCCCTCACTTCTTGTATCTTAATTGCAGGGTTGTTTGAGAGAGGATACATTCATCTTACACCTTCCTGAGATCGATAAACCTTGGGTTACTCAATTAAGGGAAATTTACTGCTGTCCTACAAACCTCTGCGCTTGGAGGCCAACAAGTCTACAAGAATAGAAGCGTGTAGTAGACATCAACGGCTCCCTGCGGATCGAAGTTTATGCGACGACCGCGCCGTTGAACGTTATGTTCCTATGACAGGCGTGGCCCACGACCGATAGCGACGAGGGGGCGGTGCCAAGATTTGGCGGGAGGGCGCTGAAACGACGGTGGGTTCGCGTCGTTTTTATGTGTCCATGACACGGCGGGCCCGCACGCTTGTCGTTTCGTCCCGCGCTACCGCAACAAACCCCGACGCGCGGGGTTGGGCTGATAGTGCCCGACGAAATTACGGGTCGCCCCGGACGAAACCGGCCTATGTGGCACGCGGCTGCGTGTCGTTTTTCGCCCGGGGCGCCCCATAGGTCTAGGGGGGCTTTGGGGGCGGCGAGTGGAGATGCCCTAATTGGGTACAGATTACAAAACCTTTAACCGACTAGACCAAACTGAAGCTGCACTTGTTCGGTATATCATTTTGACGTGATAGTAAGGTCAGCCTGAAACAAAATAGCGCTCCTCTCTCGAGAGCGGCGATTTGGAGGCCGAGCTCCATGGAGCTCTGTTTAAAAAAAAAATCCGCATTATTTTGTTTCCAAAAATTCTGAAAAAACTTACGGTCGTAGATAATATTATGATCCACCACTGTGAAAATTTTCAACCAGAAATTCCTTATATTCTGTTCTGGGCAAAAAAGAGAAATCTGCAGATCTGAATCGGTGAACAGTGCGCAATCTCAAAAATTTGAAATCTGGCCAGGTTTCTCTTTTTTGCACAGATCAAAATATAAAGAGTTTGTGGTTGAAATTTTTTACATTGATGGATCATAGTATTCTCCACGACTATGATTTTTTTCAGAATTTTTTGAAATCAAAATTTGCGGATTCAAATTTTTTTAGAGAACCGAGCTCCATGGAGCTCGGGCTCCATTTGGACTTTCCGTCCTCTTTATTACTATATACTCCCTCCGTTCATTAATATAGGAAGTTTTAGGTGTTAGTAGATTAATCTATTTTATTATGTATGTAGTCTACTTTTAGGGTATAGACTCACTCATCTAGTCCACTTTTAATAAATATGTAAAACGTCTTATATTTGTGAAAAGAGGTAGTAGTACCAAAGAGAGTAGTTTGTTTTAGACGAATTTCAGTGTGGTCACTGTCGGGCTGCAGCACGAGCTGTTATGGTAATCAATCATTAACAGATACTGGAGTAATACTATATCTGAATGGCTGGTGGTGGAATGAGGGCATCCACTAGCTTGTTTTCAGCTTATGTGTTCGCCTGTTGGCCTCGCCTGGTTGCCACAGTTCACCTGCACGTACCAGCCATGGATCCAGCCACCAAATTGAGTTTAGACACGCCGTTCCTCCGCGTCTACGAGGACGGCCGAGTGGAGCGACTTCTCGGCACGGAAACCACCCCGCCGGGCTTCGACGCCGCCACCGGAGTCACCTCCAAGGACGTCGTCATCGACGGCACCACCGGCGTGTTCGCCCGCCTCTACGTCCCCGACCTCCTCCCAGGCTCCGATACCGAGCGCAAAAAGCTGCCGATCCTCGTCTACTTCCACGGCGGCGGCCTGGTCCTCGACTCGGCGTCCTCACCAACGTATCACAGGTACCTCAATTCGGTAGTTTCCAAGGCCGGAGTCCTGGCCGTGTCGGTCAACTACCGCCTTGCGCCAGAGAACCCGATCCCCGCAGCCTACGAGGACTCCTGGACGGCGCTCACCTGGGCGGCGTCGAGGGAAGATCCGTGGCTGTCGGAGCACGGTGAAATTGGCAAGATCTTCCTGGCCGGCGACAGCGGGGGCGCGAACATCGTTCACAACATCACGATCATGGCCGGCACCAGGGACGACGGTATGTCCGCAGGTGCACTGATAGAGGGGGCGATCCTATTGCATCCCATGTTTGGAGGGAAGGAACCCGTCGACGGCGAGGCCATGTACACGAGAGAGATTATGGAGAAGCTCTGGCCTCTGATATGTCCGGAAAGCAGAGAAGGGCTGGACGACCCGAGGCTGAACCCGATGGCTCGTGGAGCGCCGAGCCTGCAGAAGCTGGCATGCCGGAAGCTGCTTGTCTGCTCGGCCGAGCGAGACTACGCACGGCCAAGAGCGGCAGCTTACCATGAGGCCGTGAAGGCGAGCGGGTGGCGCGGCACGGTGGTGTGGCTGGAGTCTGTGGGAGAGGAGCATGTGTTCTTCCTCAATAAGCCGGAGTGCGATGAGTCTCTGCAGCTGATGGACCGGGTGGTCGCCTTCCTCGCCGGCAATTGATTCAGAGGACATTTATGTGTTCAGTGTATTTTTCCTTTGCAAATCTTTGTTTCCCTTCGTGTTACAAGCGCAATAAGAACTCCGCGGAATCGGAAATGAAGAAAAATAAAAAAATATCAGTTCAGTCCATTTTGCTTCAACCCTGCAATGAAGTTGCAACTGACAATTGATTCAGAGGAGCAAAAGTATTGTTCCGTTCGTGACTTACAAGTGTAATCAGAAGTACTCCCTTCGTATCAAAATATAAGATGTTTTAGTATTTCTCTTTCCATCCGTATGTAGACATATTTTATTATAAGATTCATTTGAACCTTGTACTAAAACATGTCTAGATACGGATGGAAAGAGAAATGCTAAAACATTTTATATTTTGATACGGAGGGAGTAGTATTTATTTCTTAGAATAAAACGAAAAATCAAATATTGCTCCGTTCTTGTTACAACTTACAAGTGTAATCAGCAAATGTTCTTAACAAATGAAGTTGCGTTTCAACCTTTCAGTGAAGTTGGCGCATGAATAAAGGAAAAATATAGATGTTCCTTTGGCGCATGAATACTGAAATCACTGACCACATAAACAAGAGAAGAAAAGCTCAACTGCGCCTGACGAAGTCGGCCACGACGGCGAGCTCCTTGGCGGCATTCTCGCAGTCGGGCTTGAACAAGAAGTATGTGTGCATCTCGCCCTTGGTCTCGTAGAACTCCAGCTCCCCCTCCCACCCGCACCTCTTGATCCCCTCCGCGTACGCGCGCGCCCTCTCCACGAACAAGCAGAGCTCCGCCGTGGTGACCAGAACGCGGCCGCAGCCGATCTGCCTCCACTCCTCCGGCGACGCCGCCGGGTTTATGTACGGGTGGTAGGGGCCGAACTTGCCGCCCGAGACCACATTCAACGTGCGTTCCATGTTGCCGCGGTAGGCAACCTCGCCTCCCACAAGTTCTGTACTCCAAAAGTAGGAATGTAGGAGTACGACGCCACTGACCTCGCCACCGTAGCCGTCGATGCGCTCCTTCCGCAGTCTTATCGCCGTGTTATGCGCGATGTTGGCGCCGGCGCTGTCGCCGGCAAGGACGACGCGGGAGGCGTCGCCGTGCGCGGCGAGCCAGGGCTCAGCGCCGTCCGGGCCGCACGCGGCGACGACCGCCTTGAGGGCCGCGAAGGCGTCGTCGTAGGCCGACGGGAGAGGGTGCTCCGGGGCGAGGCGGTACTCGACGGATACGACGACGGCGGGGACCGCGGCGGCGAGGGAGCCAGCGTACCTGTGGTAAACAGGGGAGGCCGTGCTGTGGATAAAGAAAGCGCCGCCGTGGAAGAAGACGACGACGGGGCACTTCTTGTCGGGCACCGCCGCCGCGTCGGGGAGGTAGAGGCGCGCGGAGATGCTTGCCGCGGGGTCGAGGACGACGTCCTTCGAGGCGACGCCGTTGACAGGGTCCCCGGAGGGGGTGGCCGGCACGGTGTCGGTGCCGTCCAACCGCTCGACTAGGCCGCTCTTGTGCAGGCGCAGGAAACCGGGCATCTCGTACTCAATCTCCATGGCGAAGGATGGTGGCCTTTGCCCTTTGGATTCGGGGCGTCGTCGTCGACCAAGAGAAGACGGCAAGCGGAGCGACGAGCGGGGAGCTGATCGATCTTGCTTGTGTCAGCTGAGACAGTGGTCGACGCTTAGAAAAGCAGATTAGTAGGAAAGTTAAACAGCGCGATCTGAGATTTGCTCTGATGTCGGATGCTTTCACTGTCAGCTCGCAGTCTTGACGAACCGCTGGATGACAGGAATAAAACTTGCAATTTTTCTCGCTTGCATACTTGGACTGGATTTACCACACATGCTAGAAATCGACAATCTAGCCACCTAGATTCAAATTTGACTTCCAAGTCTGGCGTAAAACTTCAACTTGTCCCAGAACTACTTCTCTTAGACGATCAAACAGTAATTCCAAACAGATAAACAGACAGGTCCTGAAGACGAATTGAGCTGTGCACCTTAGGTGCTTGGCATCGTATTGATCAGCTTATATAGCAATTACATGTACATCGTGCACACCAGTGGCAAAGAATCATGGGAGCAGTTGAGCTAGCTAGAGCTACAGAGCGTGGGGACGTGAGAGAGGGAGTGGACGACCGGCTCAGCAGACATGCTCATCTCTAGCAGTGAACGAAAAAACGTGGAACTGAAAAAATAACTGCCTGTTACGGTTTCAGAACTGAAAAACGAGGCGGAACAGCGATCGAAAAAGTGCGCGGTCCGAAAAATGTTTTTCGGACGCCCGAGAATTTCCCCCTCTGAACCGAGTATACGCAGGTTTTACCGCCGAACCGACAGTGCCCTAAAAACAGTGCGAGACATTGGTGGGAGGGACATTTCAGCCAGCTTCAAAAGGATCTCATGGTGCACCACTGGCAGAGGCATGGGCAGTGATCTACCATTTTTCTTTCATTTGTGAGTTGAACCATTATTTGAATTCGTTTTGTATTGGATTATTATTTATTTATTTGGATTGTAATTTAAACCATTATTGTAATTTATTTGGATTATAATTTATTTGATTTCATATTGCTTTTTATAAGTTAAATATGTATATATGTTAAAATGCTGGACAAACATGTGTTTTCGGGCAAAACGGCTTAAAGCAGAAACCGAAAGCCGAGCGACAAAACAAAATGCACTTATCGAAAAACGCGTTTTCGGTTTCGCGCTTTTCGATCACTGCTAGAGATGCTCTAACATGTCCATCTCAACGAACTGACGCCTCGCCGGTATAATGTACTTCAGCCTCCTTCCTTTGCTCACGTCCGAACAGGCAGGAGTCCTTCCAACATCCGATTTTGCTACATCATCGTCCTAAGCAAATAAACCACTTGAGTGACATTACTAACAAACAGTACGAAGATAAAATAATAGCTACATACCGCGAATAGATATCTAATCCTTTCCTCCTCCGCTTTCATCCAAGCATCCACATCCTTGGGGAATGCCAGAGGATCATCCTTCTACAATATCATAGCAATATATAGAAGGATATAAAAATAAACAATGGAATGAAAGCACAAAACTCGCTAGGTGGTAAATAAATGACATACGTCCACGCAAGGGAAATCCAGTGGATGACTACCGTAACTTCGTGGCCATGAGGGATCGTGGCCGCCTTTGTATTTACCAGCGTCAATGGGGTGCGTCATACCAATAGAGTCGTTTGTACAACCATAGCATGTACCTTCATATGTCATTTAGCTAGCTCTTAAGATATATTAAAATGCCCCAAGCAAGGGAACAAGCCAAACTGTATGGATAAAAAATCTAGGATCAAGACTAGCATAGAATACCATTATCAACAGATTCAAGCATATGGAGACAGGTGAGCTCGAATTCTTCAAGTTGTCCTCTTTTCATTTTCGAGACTTCAGCGAAGAACAGATCGTCGACGCCACCTTTAGTCTTTCTAGTACAATTCAGATGATAGTACCATCCAGCATCGCCCTCATAAACTTCTTGGAAGCTCACAACATTGTCAACTTCATATGCACAATCCTGATATCAAATTGCATCAACAACAATTAATTGGTACACGAGTAGTACAGGACAACCAAGGCAGCATGCGTGCATTCAACAGAGCAGCTAGAAAGGTGAGTAGGGATGGAGAGCGAGCAAACCCCCGAATGCGTGTTCTCCTCGTTGTACTTGTCCAACAAAGCTTGAACCAATAGCCCCATATGATCTTCGTCCGGATTGGATCTCGAAGAATACTTCCTTTTGCCATCTGGCCAGTAAAGAGCATCTCGTATAGCAATCTCTGAGTCTGAAAGTCCCTCATTTGTGCACCTGAGAACCAATGAATGAAAGCTAATCAATGAGCAACTTTAAACACGGGAGAAGAAGAGTTTAAATCTGAACAAGTCAGAGAGGAATAGAGGCAGAGGAGGAATACAGCTGCTGCTGGCTTCTGTTTTGAGTAATTAGAGAGCTGTCTATTATGTCCAGTTTATAGTTTTATTAGTGGCCAACTTGGTAAGTACAAGTAATTGCTTCTTATTGTCGAAAAGACTAGGGGAGATAAGAAGAAGCTTCACATTTTTGGATCATGTAGTTCATCAAGGCGGAGGAGTATAGCCGTCTCAGCTTCCTCCAAGCTCCGGAACGGCCCACCCAGCTTAGGATACGTGTGGAAAACTTGATCAAGATCTACTCTGATGAAAAACTGATGATTCCAATCGGTAGGTTTCCGGGCGGAAATGGGTGGCGTCGGCGAGTGAGTCGCCACCTCTGCCCGCGTGGAGGAAGCGTCAGTGATGGGTGATTTCCCCAATGTTGCCATGACATTTGGTTTCGTGTCCGCATGCCTGAAAAAAGAGAGGGAGATTGTTACGCCAAGCAACTTAGATGTAGATAATGCAAGAAAAAACAATCTGGTTTAAAGAGAGTAAAGAAAGAAGTTACGCCAAGCAACTTAGATGTAGATAATCTCTTCATCTAAATACCACTCTGTGAACTACTGCTAACTGGCACGGGCAAGAGAGTAAAGAAAGTTGGGCTAACTGGTTCGAATTGGGCATCGAGTCTACTATAGTACTTATCTATCTAAGTGGTAATTACAGTGTGCAGTACTATATAATAACAAATTCAATTTGTTTCTATGTCCTTGGTGGGTGATGCCAAGGTACTCTCATGGAGGTGCAGTGGCAGTGCCAATGGGGTGGTGGGCACAACAGTATGGGAGGATGCTTTATTAGAAATCCGTCAAATTTGCTATTGATGCACAGTTTTATAGTCTGATCAAGCATATAACTTTTTATAAGTTGGCGCCTAATTATGGGTTATTTGCAGCTAATTTACCACAGATAGATCGTCAAACCCTAACCAAACACGTTTGCTCAGGATTGAATAGAACACATCATAACCACAGATAGATCGTCTAACCCTAACCCGTCGACGTCGTCGGTGACCAGAACCCCATCCCTATTTTTGTAGACATAGATTTCTTCCCCGCCGGGACGTGGGTTGGTGGTCGCCTACGGAGCAGGGGAGGGGAGGAGATCGCGGCGGCGGCGGCCCGTGTACCTGGGTTGAAAGGAATCCCTATGACGGAGATTTATGCGATGTGTCGTCGCCATATACATAGTAGAAAATTCACGATGACCTCCTTGTCGATAACGAACACGAAGATCGAGCTTCTGGATGCGTGAAAACTCTAGTTTATCAACCTCTGGAAGACAATACTTTTTGAAGTCTCCAGCTTTGTGGATATATATGGTCCTGGAACCGTACAAAGCTATCCATATGCCAGCAGAGACTAGTAGTAGTCGGCCCGGATACTACTATCCCTAGCTAGCCTTCTGAACACAACCTGTATCGGTCACGTGATTGAATTTGTCTTCCGCTTTTGGTCCCTTTTTGTATTTGGCAGACTAGTTAGTTTGCACGTGCAATGCACGTCTTCATCAATGCACGTCTTATTCACAAATCTTGGCAACTTCTATGGTACCTTTTACTGCTCATGGGATAGGGACCAGTATGAAATCAATGAAAGCTTCAGATCGAGCGAGGAAAAGTAGATCAAACCGATCGTCTTAAGATCAAACCGATCGTCTCCACAATCGTCTTAAGATCCATCCATCCATGAACAAACCGATACATCAATGGACTCCTCTTGGTATCATTTTCATTCCCCGGAGCAAGCAGATCTAGAAAATTAGGTATGTATACAAGTACTCCGTATATATCTTCGACGTACGAACCGGACGAATGTAGCGACCTATGTGCCTATGACGTGTTCGGCTCCTGATCATTAGCTAGGATGCGTTTTCTCCCTCGTTTAGCTTCAGAACTTGCGAAAGATTCAGAAGAACGCTCTCTCCTCGATGAGGACAGCAGAACGCGGCGGCCACGTAAGGGAGGCGACGGAAGTTGGGCTTCATTGGGACG
Organism: Puccinellia tenuiflora; assembly: GCA_012064385.1. Lineage (NCBI taxonomy): Eukaryota > Viridiplantae > Streptophyta > Magnoliopsida > Poales > Poaceae > Puccinellia > Puccinellia tenuiflora. The sequence goes on from QRDG01001282.1 coordinate 767,352, forward strand.
ATAGCACACATGTTGGACTGTATTGGGCCGGGAAGGCATTTGGACCAGGGCCCGTCTACGAGTTTTCTTATCCGGTGCCGATTTTACTGAGTAGTATGAATTGTACTGGTCACCATTTTGGCACCAGTATGAAATGTTATGGGCCTTTGGATGCACGAAAATGGATGGATGGTATTTATTTGAGGGTACCACAGAACACCTCCAAATGATTCATCCATCAAGTAATTCTTTGGTTGTGCACACTAACTAAAATTCTAAAGGTTGATTAATTCAACAGATATACCTTCCAAAAATTTAATGATTTGATGTTGAATTCAAACATTAAAAAAAATGATGCAAAATCTGCTCAAATTTCACCTATATGTACTTTCTGATGCTGCATTTATAGATGGCCATTTCTTTTGATAATTGTAAGCCCCAAACTCGGTCTTATGTCAGTGCTTGGTGTCTCTTCGCAAAGCAGACCTCTGACTCGATGTTTTTCTTGCCTTCCAATATATGCCACGTTGTTTTCCTTCTTACCGGAATGCCAACATGGGTGCACTTGAAGCACAATATAAGATCTCAGGAAAATCACTGGCCAAGATGATGTAGCTCCAAACATAGCTGGCTACAGCCAGCTTAATACCTGGAGAACAAAACTACACAAAATTAGGAAATGCAAGAGCAAGACACTAAACAGGATCAATCATGTATAGAACCCCATATACTATATTATGTTACAAATAAGCTCTGTTATGTTTTAAACTAATCATATAATGGTAGTACATGGATGGACCATAGCTAAATAAAAGCAACATTTAATCTCTAAAGTAGAATATGATTCTACCATCGTGAACCGAATGAAGCTATAATGAATCAATGATATACTACATGGAACATGAATCGGTGAGATGTCGATTGGGTATTAAAAAACGGAAAATCTATTCGTAGGGCGCCCTGAAATTGGCAAATCTGTAGACGCAATGTGGACCGTAGATAAGCGAATCTACGATTAAGATTCATGCAAACAAATTCAATGCAAGTTGCTCTCGTTTGAGTGTTTGGAAAAGAAAAATTGATGGTGTCATCCGCATTAAATGCTAAATACGAAAATTCAAAAACTTTTGTAGCTCAAACCGTGTATCCGTTTTACGTTCCGTTTTCACCGTTAGACTCGTCGTGTTGAGATCTTCGAAACTAGATCCCATGTTGATATATTTCGATGAAAACAAATTCGGACCCAAAAGTTACCAACCTCATAACACGTAAGTTACCATCCCTTAATACATAAGTTACCAACCCAAGAAAGTCTCTGTAGAGACTATTTAGCATGTATGCAGAAAAAGACAAAACTGCTGACGCCATCCGCATTAAATACGAAATTTGAAAATTAAAAATGTTTTATAGATCAAACCGTTTATCTGATTTAGAATCCGTTTTCACTGTTCGACTAGTCGCGGCGAGATTTTCGAAACTAGATCCGATATTCATATGTTTCGATGACAATTTTTCTGATCTAAAAGTTATCAACCCATAACAAATAAGTTACCAGGCTTTAATACATAAGTTACCACCCAGTATTGATGGAGTTAAAGCTCAGTAGTGATGGAGTTACCCACCCAATAGTGATGGAGATACCAACCCAAGACTGATAAAGTTACCATCCTGGACTGGTTACCCACTCTAAACTGATGGAGTTACCGGCCCAAAATTTATGAGGTTACCTACGCTAAACTGATAAAGTTACCATCTAGTAGTGATGAAGTTACCCGCCCTAAACCGATAGAGTTACCCACTCTAGACCGATGGAGTTACCATCCGTTGTATAGTGTTGGGTGGTAACTTACATACTACAGCCTGGTAACTTATGTGTTAGTGGTTGGTAACTTTCAGGTAAAAAAAATAATATCGTCGGAACATATCAATATGGGATATAGTTTTGATGATCTCGACGCGACTAGTCTAACGGTGAAGACGGATCATAGATCGGATAAACGGTTTGAACTACAAAATATTTTAAATTTTCGGATTTCGCATTAAATGCAAGATAACATCATCAATTTCGTCATTTAGTGCATGCATGGGAAAGAACCATCTCGTGCGTGTGTGTCGGTCGGTAATTAAAACATGAATTAACCTAACGCCCTACGGATTTGCCAAATGTAGGGCACCTTATACATAGTCGCTTCCAAAAAAAAAAAACATCCCCACAAGCAGTAGAATCTTGTGTTTATCCGATATATCCATCCTATTCAGAAAATAGTATGATGATTTCACTTTAGCAAGTTAATATTTCAATGTTGATGAACATAACTCAAAAGTTCTTTTCGTAATCAAACATAAAATTTCCATGTAGAAATGTGCAGCTCAAGATTAAAATGGGTCAAACTTACCAAAAAGTAATGCATCCTCGCCATACAATATTGTTTCAGTCGATCATGAGCATAGTTGGTCGACTTGATGGACTACCTAAGTTTCATGTATTTAGTCCCAAAGATAGTCCGACTGATCCCCATTCCCTCTGTAGGCTGGGCAGTACTCTGCAAAGCAAAAGTTTCATTGTGTGTCACATTAGTAGCGTGCTTAATGCGGCCCGCGGCTGCAAAATTGACATCACCCACAGTGTCCCGGACGACAGTACCTAACCTACAGTGCTAATTGCATCAGTGAATCACAATTGGTATTTAGAATCACCCAGTCCAGTGGTGCGGGGTGAATCTTTAGAGTACATGCTTGGCTTCGAAGTATTGCACCTATTCAGAGATATATGGCGCTGTACCTGACACTGGAATTCATCAACCGAAAGCATCCTCTCATCATGGTCCTTTTATTTTGTTCATGCTAGTACGGTACAACACCAAATTAAGATCACATGTTTTAATATCCTTTCATCACGCAATGCGAGAATATGGGTCATCATTAGTATAGACCTGCACTGGAGCAGCTTCAGTCCAAAATCCTCAAGCACCAGCCAGAAAATTGTCTCCACCATCGTGAAAATAAAAAATAATTAGATGGCGAACTTACATCCAACGGTGGACGGCTGGACTCAATCACTCAATTGACCAATGTCACCGGCCATGCAAACCTCAAGGGCATCGCCATTGCCGTCCAACCCTATCGGCCGCTGCTCGAGGCAAGGCCCGTCAGATCACCATTGGCTTTGCACGTCCAGGTCGTCGATTGAAGGACGACGTTCGCTTCCTTGGCGTCACGGAGGAAGGCCGAGAGCATCTGCGTCCCGCGCGGGGACATCGGCAGCGTATGCGCCTCGCCCGCATGGAGGGCGGCATGGCCCGGCAGGACGGTGCGGCAAGCACGCGTGCGTCGGCGCCGCCGATCGGCGAACGTGCAGATCGGCTCGAGTTCATACTTCGTATGTATATTCGTAAAAAAAATAACTCGATATATTGAGGTGAACGCGCAGCGCGGAACGTTTCGTTCGTCATTGGCAGAGTTTTCGTCTTCCCGTGAAAATTGCTACGCGTACGTTTGATGAGGTTTTGTGTTTGACGTGGACGGTTAGATGTAATCAAGTTGGCTGATCGTGAGGTGTTATTTGGTCTTAGATATTCTATGTACGTGTGTTGGAGTGTGTTTAGGAAAGATAATGTTCGCTTGTTTAATATTACTATAGATATAGATTACTTCCTGCCATGGAAGAAAACAAGTTTAGAGCATCTCAACCGGGGTGCCTAAATTGTGTCCGGCACCACCCGTTTGGAGGCCCGATTGCGGGGTGCTGGACATATGTCCGGCGTTTTTTTTCCTCCCACACCGACACACCCTAAACGGCCGGACTCCAATTGATCAATATTTATAAAAGGAGGCGATTTCATTGCGATTCGACGATTTATTTTACAAAAGAGGTGATACAACTTAAATTTTAAACTAAAACTACATAAAAACTACCTAAAATAGTACTCTAAAACATGTCGGACGGAGGTGGCGCGCTAGGACCCCAGCCTCGTCGTCGTTCGCCCCCTCGTTGAAAGAGGGGGAGGCAGGCATGTTGAGGCCGCCAGCATGCGCACGCAAGCGCCTCGCCTGCCTGGCCGCCCTGGCCTCCAGCATCTGCCGGTGGTACTCCGCCGCTTGAATGCGCTCCCGCGCACGGCGGCGCCTCTGCGCGCGCCCCAAGCTCTCCGCCGCCCGCAGGTCCTGCTCCGTGCGCGTAGCGAGCTCCGCCTCTGCCGCCTGTTCCGCTTGCAGCTCCCTCGCCGCAAGCTCCCGCTCCTCCGCCGCGTCCTGCCTCGCCGCCTCCCGGCTCAGCCTCTCCAGCTCCTGCGCTTGGGCGGCCCGGTAGAAGGCCTCTGCCAGCTGGCGGCTGTTGGCGATCGCCCTCGCCGTGTTCGCCTCCTCGTGCGCCGCCCGCTCGGCTTCGCGGAAGGAGCGGGCGTACTCGTCCTCGACGAGTGTCTCGAGCGACATCTCCACGGCGCGCGCCTCCGCCGCATCATTCGCGGCCATGGCGAACTCCCTTAATCGGCGGCGCCCCTCCTCCTCTCGCGCCATGACGAAGTACAAGAACGCCGCGTGATGGTCCGGCAGATGGGTGGCTCGTGCATCTGCTCGCACGCCACCACATCCTCCGGCATCGACATCGGGACAAGCGCCTCCCCTTCCTCCTCCGCCGCCGCCTCCTCCTCCGGCTCCTCCTCCTCGTCCACCTCCTCCTCCTCCGGCTCCTCCTCCCACTCGAATTCGAGGGCCTCGTCGTCCTCTACCGGCGGCGACGGAGGAGGAGGAGGCGGAGGAGGGTTTCCCCCCTCCAGAGGGTAACGGCGGCGCGCGGTTCGGGTGATGGTGACCCATGCGGTCTGTAGCTTGCGCGTCATGGTGGTGGCGGTCTGGGTGTTTATCTACGGCGAGGTGAGAAGCACGGTGAGAAGCGGGGGGACGACGATGTTCTTTTTATAGCGCCGGGAAGCGGCAGGAAAGGATGGGCGTGAAGCGGCGGGAAACGGTGGCGTGCGCGGGAAGGGACGGGTGGCCAGTGAGGCAACGTGCTGGTTTAATGCCAGCGATAGGTCTCCGCCGCGTCGGCTGCAGCGCCGCTTCGTAAGGCTGCCCCGCCATTAAACCCTCGAAGGGACGGGTGTGAGGATGACATGCGGGCCTATCCTGTCAGTGGAGATGCCCGGACAGTGTCCGGCACTGCGAAGGGAGCCCCCAACTTTGGAGGCCCTGTTGGCGGTGCCGGACAGGTTTCGGGCTGGACAAGGCCTTTGCGACCCCCCGGTGTGGCCTGTTTTTCTGTCTGGGGCCCTAATGGAGCTTTAGGGGCCCTATTGCGACCCCCCGGTGGAGATGCTCTTAGGCCAACCCCAACGCACCGACCCATTTGGTCCGTTCCTGTCCAGTTTCGGTCCGTATGGGTAAATCCATGTCCCAACGCGCGTACGCAAACGGACTGCCGTCTGTTTTTTCGTCCGTTTCGACCCAAATCCGACCCAAATTTGAGCCGGGTTTGCGTCGGCACGTACTCGTCTGGACGCCGCGCGGAGCCCCCCCCCCCATTTCCCCCTGGCCCGCCCAGCAGTGAGACGCACTCCTCTTCTTGCCCTACCATCTCGCCCGCCGCCAGTCCCACGCCATTGCTCGTTGCCGCCGCCACCACCACCACCTCCCACACCCCGCCACCTCCTCTCGCTCCCGCCGTCCCCGCCATCGTCCCCCGCGCCCTCCGTCCCCGCCACCGCCTTCCGCCGGCGCGGACTTCGACCCGCCCGCCACCACCAGGACCGACACCGCCGCCAAGGTGTTCGGCCGTTGTCCCCAAGGTACTCACCTCCATGGATAGCACGGACGAGTACTTCTACAACAATGTGTTGTGTTCTTCATCCTCCTCGGACTCATCCCGACGATGAGGCCGATGTTTTGGTCGAAACTCTTCTCGTGAACGACCATCTTGCAAGGCAAGAACCAATGTACAGGGGCTCGTTGCCTGTCCGTGCACCGACGTTGGATCGGAACAGAGAAAGGGGCCATGTCCAACTTTGCGAAGATTACTTTGATAGAAATCCAACATTTCCGCCCAAACTTTTCCGCCGCCGCTTCCGTATGGCCAAGCATGTGTTCAATCGCATTCGGATCGGAGTGATGGACCATGATGAATACTTCAAATGCAAGCGGGACGCTCTTGGTAAGCTAGGATTCTCCTCTTATAAAAAATGCACTGCCGCTATTCGGATGCTTGCATATGGAGTTGCCGGCGATCTTGTTGACGAGTACATGCGCATGGGAGAGTCGACATGCCTAGAGTCCATGTATAGGTTTTGCAGAGCGGTGATTGCGGTATTTGGCTCTGAGTATACTAGAGAGCCAACTAGTAAAGATACTGCTCGGATTTTGGAGATCAACGAGAGTAGAGGGTTCCCTGGTATGCTTGGCAGCATAGATTGCATGCATTGGGAGTGGAAGAACTGCCCATTTGCTTTGCCGGGCCAATATAAGGGACATGTTGGCGAGTGCACGGTCATACTAGAGGCTGTGGCTACACATGATTGCTGGATTTGGCACTCTTTCTTCGACATTGCTGGTTCTCACAATGACATCAATGTGCTTCAGCGCTCTCCGGTGTTCTCTAGACTTTCAGAGGGCAATGCTCCGGAGGTGAGCTATGAGATCAATGGCCACACATACACCAAGGGATACTATCTAGCTTATGGTATCTACCCGGAGTGGTCTACTTTTGTGAAGACAATCTCCAATCCTTCTGAAGACAATGTAACGGTAAACAAGAAGAACATGGAGGCTCGATTTGCAAAGGAACAAGAGGGTTGTAGAAAGGATGTGGAGCGTGCTTTTGGTGTGCTCCAATGTAGGTGGGCTATTGTCCGGCACCCTGCTAGAACAGAGCGTTGACACTATGTTGGAGGTGATGACTGCTTGTGTGATCATGCACAACATGATCGTGGAGGACAAGCGTGATAATAGCATATATGATAAAGACTGGGAGTACGTCGGGGAGACGGTTGTGGGAGAACATGGACCGACTACATTCACACAGTGGATCCAGTTTCATCGAGAGATTCGTGATAAGACAGTTCACAAACAACTTCGACGAGATTTAGTTCACCATCAGTGGTCTTTTTTTGAGAACCAAGAGTCCTAGTTGCTATAATTTTATTCAATTTGGTTGTAAAACTATGTGATGAACAAGTTTATTCAATTTGGTTGCAAAACTATGTGATGAACAATTTTATTCGATTTGATTTGTGAAACTATGTTTTATTCAATTTGGTTGAAATATAGCCGTTGGTGTGGACCAAATGGGCCGGCCGATGGGTACGGACCCCTGTGTGTTTCGCGACCCAAACGGACCTTGCCGTTTGGGTCGGCGCGTTGGAGATGACCTTTTATTTCATAATGAGCAGTCCCATTTTCCACCGATCAATATACCAAAAAAACATATTTTTACATTTATTTCATCACAAAATTATAATACGGGCGCAGGCTGCGCCAAAGCTTACTAGTCCACAAACAAACTGCGTGTTCCTTTATTAATGAATCATCAATTCATCATACTCATACAACCGACGCAAACTCAGCAGCGCCTGACGAAATCGGCCACGACGGCGAGCTCCTTGGCGGCATTGTCGCAGTCGGGCTTGAGCAAGAAGTAGACGTGCCCCTCGCCCTTGGTCTCGTAGAACTCGAGGTCGCCGTCCCACCCGCACGCCTTGATCCCCTCTGCGTAGGCGCGCGACCTCTCCACGAACCAGCAGAGTTCCGCCGTGGCGACCAGCACGCGGCGGCAACCGAGCTGCCTCCACTCCTCCGGCGACGCAGCCGCCGGGTTGATGTACGGGTGGTCGAGGCCGAACTTGCCGGCGCAGGCGACCTCCCACACGCGGTCAATGCCGCCGCGGACGCCGGCGTCCGCGGGCTCCTCGCCCACCGGCTCTTTCCCCCAGAAGCAGGAGTGCAGGAGCGCGACGCCGCTGACCGTGTCGCCGTATCTCTCGATGCGTTCCTTCCGCAGCCTCATCGCCGCGTGGTGCGCCATGTTGGCGCCCGCGCTGTCGCCGGCGAGGACGACGCGGGAGGCGTCTCCGTGCGCCGCGAGCCAGGGCTCGGCGCCGTCCGGGCGGCACGAGGAGACGACCGCCTTGAGGGCGGCGAAGGCGTCGTCGTAGGCCGCCGGGACGGGGTGCTCCGGGGCGAGGCGGTAGTCGACGGAGACGACGACGGCGGGGACCGCGGCCGCGAGGGAGACGGCGTACTTGTGGTAGATCGGGGATGCGGCGCTGTGGATCATGAACGCGCCGCCATGGAAGAACACGACCACGGGGAGCTTCTTACCGGGATCCGCCGCGGCGGCGGCGGGGAGGTAGAGGCGGGAGGAGATGTTTGCCGCGGGATCGAGGACGACGTCCTTGGAGACGACGCCGCTGGCTGGTTCCTCGGAGGGGGAGGGCGGCACGGTCTCGGTGCCTTGTAGGCGCTCGACACGGCCGCTCTTGTGCACGCGCACGAGTCCTGGTATCTCGAACTCGATCTCGGAGCTGGGGTTCATGGCGTGGGTGGCGGCAGCGGCCAGCGGGCTTTGGCGCTCGGCACTTGAGGGTTGAGGGCTTGAGGCTGTGGATCCTCAACTCAGTCAACTGGAAGAGCGAAGTGGCGAGCTGGGCTACGAGGAATGGCACGCGACCAACAAGCGGTGTTCACCGAGATTAAAAAACTACAGATATTTTTGTAAAAAATAAAAACTACAGATCTTACGTAAGTGCTTACGGAGAGGTCCACGAACCCAGGTCCTGAGTCCACCACATATCCTCGTTGTAAAAAATCGGCTTGTTGACGTGTTCAATTTTTTTTTCCATAAAGGGATCTTTATTATTACTTCACAAATCTCAAAACAATAAAGTAAAAAAATGCGAATTACATATCATGATGAGAAATAGTAAGGATTTTGCTGTATCTCAGCCGACTGTTTTTGATTTCGCGATCAGTCAAATTTTTGTCCGTCTCTCTCTTTCAAGATTCGTGTTGTCTCCTTGCTCGTGTGTGTGTTTGTTCACGGGTGGTATTTTCTTATTGAGTCTGGAAACGGGGCGGGCTGGTTGGTTTTTGTACCCGTCTCCTCCCCTCTACCTATCGCTGTCCAACGCCAGGTGTAGCTGGAAAAGCATCAGAGATGCTACGAACGCACCCAAGCCTAGCTTGGATCTATTAGGTACGAACACATCATTTGATTGGATTCGTCTTTTTTTCCAATGCTAAACAAATTTTGTGTTGTGAACGATAGAGGTTACAGATTATACTGATGCCCATTTAAAATAATTTATGATATACTCTCTCCGTCCAAAAATAAGTGTCTTAGATTTGTGAAAAAGTAGATGTATCTATACTTTCATGTCTGGATGCATCCATTTTTTTGGCAAATTTAAGACAATTATTTGGGACGGAGGGAGTACATGATATTATGTTGATGTTCAAATAATTTGAACGCGCATAATGTTATATTTTCTATTGATGCCCATTTAAAAATATGTCACATAATTGGGATATAAGGTAAACAAATATGGGCCCACATGTCAGATACACGTTTAAGGGGCTAAATCATGTTTTTTGGGCTAGGTGCAACATATTACCCAAAAAGTGGGGTCACTTGCAAAAGGAGGTTAGATTATGTGTTTTGTTCTTTAGTCCATTTTTTTCCTTTCTTAGTCTTTCTTTAGTCATTTTTGTTTCATTTTCTCATTCTCCAATCCGTTTTTCTCGTTTCTTAGTCATTTTTCAGCCATTTCTATTTTTTGTTTCCTTTGTCTTATTCTTCAGTCCATTTTTCTCATTTTTTAGTCTTTTTTCAATCATATTTGTTTCATTTGTCTCATTCTTCACTCCATTTTTCTCCTTTCTTAATCTTTCTTCCGTCATTTCTCTTTTCTTAGTCTTTCTTCAGTCATTTCTCCTTTTTCGACTTTCTTCAGTCATTTTTGTTTCCTTTGTCTCATTCAGTCTATTTTTTCTAATTTCTTGGTCTTTCTTCAGTCATATTTGTTTCATTTGTCTCATTCTTCAGTCCATTTTTCTCCTTTCTTATTCTTTTTTCAGTCGTTTCTCCTTTTTTCGACTTTCTTCAGTCATTTTTGTTTCCTTAGTCTTTCTTCAATCGTTTCTCTTTCTTCATTCATTTTTGTTTCATTTGTCTCATTCTTCAGTCGTTTCTCTTTCTTCATTCATTTTTTTTCATTTGTCTCACTCTTCAGTCGTTCCTCTTTCTTCATTCATTTTTGTTTCATTTGTCTCATTCTTGAGTCGTTTCTGTTTTTTTAATCTTTCTTCATTCATTTTTGTTTCATTTGTCTCATTCTTCAGTCCATTCTTTCTTCAGTCATGTTGTTTCATTTGTATCATCCTTCAGTCAATTTTTCTCCTTTCTTAGTCTTTCTTCCGTCATTTTTTTTCGTTTGTCTCATTCTTCAGTCCATTTTTCTCCTTTCTTAGTCTGGCATTTTCTAACTTGAATTTAGTTTTAAAATTTATTTGTTGAGACAACCTTCCAGCAGCATTTTTGTCACGACAAAATTGTTGCAACAAAATTACATTTTTGAAGAATGTTGCAAGAAATTACGAGCTCAACATCTTTTGAAAAATGCTGGGACGATTTTTGTTAAATAAATTTTGTGACGTAATATTTGAAACCTACTCCACACTCATGACCACGGCACTGTAGCAAGAAAGCAACTGCCTTCATGACCCGCCAAGACCGCATGCACGTACTGTAGCACGAAAGCGACCTGGTCAAGCTAAATGGATTCCTGTGCGTTTGATGTGAAACGAACGGCTAAGGAACCGACCGATCCTAGTTTTTTTGGGTTGCCGCGTTCGTGTACTGGGCCACGGTTTACACATGTCAACCAATAGTTGGCTTAAAAATCAAACTGTGCCCGAAATCAAAATCAGTCGACTGACAAATAGACAGTCCCAGCAATAGTAAAGACGTCTATGAGGCGAATTACGATATTTTCGAATATGATGTTTTTATTTTCTTAACTCGTATCCTCACTATTTCCTCATAATTCTCATTTATCTTCTTGGCTCCTCCTTCCACTTCATAGAAAATTGTTTTGAATATGTTTTCAGTCAAATTTTGAAATTTTGGCCACCAATATTGGTTATAATATATTTAATTTGCAAAAAAAATCATATCGCGTGAGACATTGGCCTTAACCTGAGCAACCAGGTTTTCAAAGTCTATAGGTTCTCTCTCATGCCATGGTTTTTTTTGGTTTTTTTATCATATCGGAGCCAAAAAAAGGTTCAGTGGTGTTACTACTCTTATTTAACTGGTGTCATTTCGAACTTTGGACAATAGATGAAAGGGTTCCCTAAACAGTTTAGATAGTGGACTAAGGTTGTAGTCAATGATGGTAAAGTTTATGTCATGGTTAATGACAGGTTAGGGCCTTATTTTCAGACTAGGAAGGGTTTGAAACAAGAAGATCCCTACTCGCCTTTGCTTTTCTAATATATATAGCTGCAAAAGTACACTCTGGTTTTGTTAGTAGAGCTCATGAAAGCTGGTCTGATTAAGGGTTTAGCTTCGGACCTGCTGGATGATGGGATCGCTCTCATTCAGTATGTGGATGACACGATTTTTTGTTCAGAGATAATCAAGAGAGTGAGAAATCTTTAGTTTATGTATGTATTTTTAGCAGCTTAGTGCATTTAAAATCAATTTCCATACGCCCTAAGGGTACCACGTTTCAGCACCCCTACCCAACTCAGTGCTTCCCAAACTTCAGTAGCTAAAATTGGCCCCTGGTTATTGTGAGAAAAGGAAGAAACAACAAACAAGATTGGAGGAAGAACCGAAATATAAGAACAGTGGGACCTCCTAAAACAAAGAAACTGGCAAGTGACGAACCGACACCCACTGTGAGTTGTGCACAGGAAGAATATATGAGGACAATCAACATCTGTTTTTGAATGCAATTTGAGCGTGAGAATTTGGAATAATTTGCGGATCAACTGGGCCCCATGTTTGGATATGTTAGAGGTGGTGAAGAATGCCAAGAAAAGCTCCGCTAAACTTTTTTTTAATGAAACTAGGACATATGCCCGTGCGCTGCTACGGGAAGACATAAAAATATTAGAGAAACTATGTATGTATACATGAAATATTCTGATCAAATTAATATCCAAATGTATGTATGCAAAAAGTTGTAGCGTATATCAGCGCTAAATTTCACATTAAACCAAGAAATTCATGTAACCAAACATACACCAATCGGTGAAATATGTAAATACATATGAGTTAATATATGAAAACATCCATAATCAGAGGCAAAGTGTGCACATTGCAAAGGAGTAAGCTATGTACAATAAAACTAAATTATTGGCCGCCGACCTCACGCTAGACCTCATTTGGTCCTGGATGGTCGCCCGAAGCCACAACCTCCTTCGCGAGGAGCCGCCTGTCTTCGAGCACCACCTCCACCATGCCTCCCTCTGATTGTACTTTTAATGTCCATGTTGTTTGCATTTATCTAAAAGCTCAGTAGTACGTGTTTGCAGGACCAAATTTGCAGCCTTAATGTTCCTGAAAGGTTGCTTACAAGAATGTGTGAATGACAACCTCAAGGTGAGTTATCGATGGATAAACAGCTTGGTCGAGGTAGAACCATACATTGACCTTATTTGAAGTTGGAAGTGCACAATTCACTCAAGCGTGTACGTGTTCTGTCCACAAAGCCTGCAAATTATCCGCAAACACACTGAATGTGAGTGAGTAAATTCGTCGAACAGCCGGCGTGCAGACACGCAGCTGCAGTACAGTAGCACCGCAAGCTTGAGATCGGGTTAGTCCCGTCGTCTTAAGAATCTTGAACCGAGAAGTAGAACAAGGATGTGGCACAAAACAGAGAGAGTGACAGGTGGAAGGCTAGATGAAATGGCCATACCTGCATCTCATGTGTATGCTGCACAGGGAAGTAGCCCACCGCGAGTAAGAGGTTACGGTCGAGGAGCATATTCGAGGCGGCGCCAAGCTCCAGTATCCCACAGCTCGTCCGAGAGAGTAGGTGCTCCTAAAAAAGTCGATCAAGCAGCAAGATAGATAGCCAAACCTGTTTCTGGTTGGCGCACTAAATCAAGTATTTGAAAATTTAAGTGCATATCTTTTCCAGAGGCAAAGATTTGGCATGTACACCCTGTGATTTCCTCACTGGATATTTAACCTTCACTATGCACAATTTAACATGTATTCCTAATGAGAGATAAAAACATTAAGTGTGTGCTACTAAGGACATCGGTCCAAATATAAATGTTACTTGAGCATACAGAACTAAAATAAATACACAAATTGTTACACATGATTATTTCTTCCCCTTGATGATTGAAAACTCTTTAGGCTAGTCCAGAATCCTAATGCGACAGACATACCAACCTCTCTTCAGGCTTCCATCAGTATCGCTCTTCCTTGCTGCCTCCAGCACGTTGGTGGGCTTGACGACAACGTCGGCCGAGCACTTACATCCAAAACCATCACTGAAGCGCCCCGCTCCGTGCTTCCTGAAGCTTCCTCTCCATGGCGCTGGTCGTCTGCTCCTCCAAAATTATCATGGCATTGCGTCAAGTGCTTTTCTGCAGCAGCAGCAGCAGTCCAAATAAATTACGTAAACTGCCAATGAATTCACCTAGTTATAAGAAAACCAGGAGTGACATCTAAACAACTAAGTTGACGCATGTTCAACCAAAATATGAACATTCTACAAATGACACAGGCAAAACTCAGTGAAGTGCGTGTATACCGGGTTCTCTTTAGTAGAGTTGTGCACTGGACTGTGTTTAACTATACAAATACAATAATTAAGCACTCTCCATATGGGAGTCTTGCACAGGTAAATATTAGTAGAGATACTGTGATTAACATGATTTTACAAGGCACCAAAACAAAAACAGGATGTAGTCAATAATCCTACATATATGTTTAGGTTACACTGTGTTATCACAATAAATGATATTTGCCAGCACACAATTCACCTCTCCTTCTCTGTCATTGCACACAAATTCTAATCTAAAAAATATCTGGACAAGTGCCCTCTTCTCTTGTGCAGAGTACATCCACACTTGCCTCAGAAATGGAACACAAATAGCTTAACATAGTAGAAAATAGGAAGTCAGAGTTCAGTACTAAAGTATATGATAATTTGAAGAAATACTTGGGGGGTACCTTCTCCTCAATTTCATATCTGCACATCAATGTCTGAACTCGAGATTATTTCAGGCATATGATAAGAATTCTATAAGCATCTAACTTCTGTCCCAGCAAGATTAGTCATGCACACTTTCTCTATAAAGACCATAACATTCTCAACCTGAATATGGAATTTTCAACATAACATTATCTTATCTCGCTTCCTTATTCATTTTTAAGCCAAGTTTCTGAAAAACACGTCATCAGCTCACACTATCTATGATAATGTCATCCACTACTAACCCTTAGCAGTAAAATGCAATCTATCTACAAGAGGAGGCAGAAGGTGACGGATCACTTCATTTTGTTATTATATATGGTAAGCATGCAGGTCAATCATCACCATTTTATGTACCACTAAAATGTTCGAATGGCACATAGTTTTTGAAACAGAGAAGTACTTTTCTTTTAGCGAGTGATTGTCCTTCGACCAACCAGCGGTAAGTTTTTTAAAACATGTGAGAACATGTAAAGAAGAGTGAAATGAGCAGCAGTCCATTTCATTTAGTCGCTATGACAGTATTCATAATTATTCCCACCCCTGCTCTCCTCTTCGTCCACTGCAGACTAACTAAGACATTTCCTCGCTGATTTTCTTTACAGGATTAGCCCATTGCTGCGATAAAACGCTATCTGCAGCCGTTTCTTACAGCAAAATCTGAAAAGTTACTACTTCACTAAATTTCTTCAAGAAACATTGACACCGGGAGACAAGAAGTGATGCCATTTTGGAACAAACTGAACAAAGGGATACTAAAATTTAATAAAGTAGCACATATTTTTTTGATGTAGTTCACAGCAGATTAGCAGTACACATCTATTGCTGTGTTTTGCATCAAAAGTATTAAAAGGAAGCAGTACAGGAATTCGATCCTTACCACAAGAAATGGACATGAAGCCCCAACAAATTCGAGCATGGTCGGTAATTCGAACAAAAGTTTGAGCCAAGTATACGGCATCGGAGACTTACAGTTTCATATAAAAGGCTTAAACTGAATTTTGACAAGCGAGCATGAAATTTCATATACTTAAGTACTGCTGCTAGGGAGGAATACAAAATTGATATCAGAGAAATGTGTTGTTCAAACAATGAGAGAACACCAGTTATGGGACCATTGGCAAATGGCAATGAATGTGAACATATACAAAAGATCCTTTTTAACTAAATAAACGGCTATTGAGAACAAAGTACAAACCTCATCGGCGCTCCCAGAGAGCACTCTCTTCGTTTCAAAGCAGTTTTCGATCCAAGGATCGTCAATTTGAATGTGAGAGTTACCAAAAATTTCATAATATTTGTAACTTAGGTCAATATCATCATAGAGAAATCTTCATATATGCTATGTGCTGACCATATGTGTGTGTGTGCCGTATACTGCAAAAGGAAACCATAAGCACACATTAGTGAAAAATTAATTTGAAGAGACATGGTGCAATGGAAAAATTACAGAGAAAATCCTATAGACTTTGCATATGTTACGTAAAGCACATGCTGTCTAAACCAGACGAAATACATCAGTTGGAATCAGATACGGACTGTGGATGTACTCTGCACAAGAGAAGAGAGCACTTGTCCAGATATTTTTAGATTAGAATTTGTGTGCAATGACAGAGAAGGAGAGGTGAATTGTGTGCTGGCAAATATCATTTATTGTGATAACACAGTGTAACCTAAACATATATGTAAGATTATTGACTACATCCTGTTTTTGTTTTGGTGCCTTGTAAAATCAAATAGTTGATGATATTCTATGTACGTGTATAACATTCTTCTCATTAAAAATAATGATATTCTTATGTAAAATCAAAAAACGAAGGTCCATCATATCAACATCAAATAGTTGAATATGCTATCACACACCTGAACCAAAACTATCAGCAAGCTGAAATTTTAACTATGCCTTCAAACCCTATGCAAGAAGCCTTAAGTAAAAGTTATCTTATATGATATTCTGAATGAAGGCTTCACACATAATCCTTTCCCATATAGCATACTAAAAATAATACAATGAGCAATCCAAATTCGGTCACCTACTCTACTATGAAAGATTATTAACTTTTTTTGTAGCATCAAGCAAAGAATCATAATGTGAAACAATTTAACCAACTGTGAGCAAAACAACAACTCGATTCACACTACATGTAGTCCGTTTTTCTTTAGGGAAACATCTATCTAATCTACATAAATAATGACAACCTTTCATAATTTTTCACAACAGTAAATAAACATTCTCTGGCATCTTCTAATACAAATTGAAAAATTATGCATTCTAGAAACAATACCTACTGAGTGTTACTTGTCGCCAGATTTTCACCGGATTTAGTGTCAATAGACCATTAATCCCAATTGCTGCTTTTAAGTGCTGATAGACCATTAATCCAGCAATTATCAAGTGACCTCGGGGATGCCGTTTAAGCCACTACAAATGGTTCGACTGAAAATGAAAAGTCACTCGCAGCTAAGAAGGAATAGCTTTCTAGCTCCACGTGCTGTACAGTACGTGATATTGTCAGATTAAGTAGAAAGGCGTGAAGTAGAAAAATGTGAGTATGAACTGCAGGAAAATGAAATACCAAATATGACAGCAGCAGATCAGTGTGTTGTTCCTGACATCTAAGACATAGCCTTCTTATGATGATTGGACCATACACAGTGGATTTGGTCAGTAAAAAATCACATGAACGGATAAAAGCAGCACCCAATTGAACAAAAGGAAAACTTGATATGAACGCTGCTTACAAAATTTCGATCTCTACGGTACAAAGTATTAAATAGGAAGAATCAGATAATAGTTTCCATTATTTGAAGATTCCAAGTGAATATAAGGATACTGCACAAGATGTTTACTATAGATAAATCGGAATATGAGAGAACAGAAAGCATATGACTAATATTTACGGATCAACATGATAAGTCTACCTGTATGGTTGTACAATCAATTTAAGAAAGGGCAAACCTGCAGGATACAATTTAAGAAAGGGCAAACCTGCAGGATACAATTTGAAAAACTATATGGATCAGTAAACATGTGACAATACCAACTCCAGTCTCCAAAAATTTCTTGCAAAACAAAGTGAAGACAGCGGGGAAACTCAATCTTGCAAGACCAAAGCGGGGAAACACATGAACCTCGCCGTCAGGCATGTTCGCCGATGCCGCCCAAGGTGGACGCGACCCAATGTCAGCGGTGAAGGGTCCGTGCTGCTCGATGCGGCCTGGATGGGGAGACGGAGTTCCTGCCGCTCCTGGAGGCGGAGAGAATGCCTCTGTGGGTGGTGGCGTACTGGCGTGGCAGTGAAGGAGATGTCACCGGCAGTTGTCGGTCATGACCTCCAGGGATATTGGCTCGGATTTTGCCGTCGAGGAGGTCAGCTTCCTCGGCTGGCCATGGAATCAGATCGGTGGAGCAAGGCAAGAGGGAAGGACGACGACGACGACTTGGGCTCCAGTGACATTGTCCGGTGACCAAGCGCGATGTCCACCTCATGTGGATTCTTCTCTTCGCCGGCCTAACGAGGGTGCGGGGGCTTGGGGCACGGGAGTCTAGCGCTACCGGAGTCGGGCGGCGAGGCGGTGTGGACGACACACGAGGGAGACAGTGAGATCCGATTTTCCAGGGGAAGAAATCAAGGAGCGAAACGATATTACGGCCCACATGTCGGCGCAGCGAATCGGTGGGAGAGAGGAGGTCGGATGAAATTGAGGAGCGAAACGCTGCACGACGTACGACAGAACCAATGGATGGTTCTTTTTAGGTAGTATAGAGAGTTGCTCTTATTGCCTTCTGGAATATTTAGAAAATAATAAATGATAATATCTTTAGGTTTTATAGTCTGGAGAAGGAGATTTTTGCATGATATGTATCTGCATGTACGTATGTTTTCTTCTACTTCTTTTGCTGTAAAGTCTTGGCTAGATAGTTTACCATAGATTTTTTTACTTTGGCTAACCTCTGTAATTTTTGTGATGTAACTCTGTTTTCTTTGACTTTTTTGGAAAAAAAATTATAACTGTGGGGTTTTTACCTTATATTAACTGGTTAAAAAAAACAGTGGGACGCGTTGACATTTTGCTTGATCCGCAATTTCCACACCGGCAAATAAATTTCGTTGGCCGCTGGGAGATTGCTGTTCGTAATGGCTAATCATCGCATCCGGCGTGTTCGATCAAAGACCGTCGGTCGTCGGAATCCGATCAACACCAGGTAGGTAGAGTACAGACGCACAGTATCTCTCAGATCCCATCGTGCCGCTCTCCATTTCTGAACGGCGACTTGCCACCGGACGAGACAGTGAAAGAAATGCCCATTTCCTCTCCAGAATCGTCGCGACGCGTGCTGTGGGCGGCTCTCCTCCTCGCTCCGCTCGCCGCTTTGCTCCTCCGGTTCCCGATCCCGATCCTCAAGCCTCGCGCCGCGGAGCCAAAGGCCGCCATGGACGCCGGCTCCGAGATCGAGTACGAGTTCCCCGGCGTCCTGCGCTGGCACAAGAACGGCCGCGTCGAGCGCTTCGACGGCACCGAGACCGTCCCGCCCTGCCCCTCCGGGGACCCCGCAACCGGCGTCGCCTCCAAGGACGTCGTCCTCGACCCCACTGCCAGCGTCTCCGCCCGGCTCTACCTCCCCCCAGCCGCCGCCGCGGAGCCCGGGAAGAAGCTCCCCGTCGTCGTCTTCTTCCACGGCGGCGCGTTCTTCGTCCACACCGCCGCCTCCCCGCTCTACCACAGGTACGCCGCCACCCTCGCCGCCGCGGTCCCCGCCGTCGTCGTCTCCGTCGACTACCGCCTCGCTCCGGAGCACCCCATCCCGGCAGCCTACGACGACGCCTTCGCGGCCCTCAAGGCGGTCGTCGGCGCGTGCCGCCCGGACGGCGCCGAGCCCTGGCTCGCGGCGCACGGCGACGCATCCCGCGTCGTCCTCGCCGGCGACAGCGCCGGCGCCAACATGGCGCACAACACGGCGATAAGGCTGCGGAAGGAGCGCATCGACGGCTTCGGCGACAAGATCAGCGGCATCGCGCTCCTGCACCCCTACTTCTGGGGGAAAGAGCCGGTGGGCGGCGAGTCCACCGACGCCGCCTACCGCGGCGGCTTCGAGCGCTCGTGGGAGGTCGCCTGCGGCGGCGAGCTCGGCCCCGACCACCCGTACATCAACCCGGCGGCGTCGCCCGAGGAGTGGAGGCGGCTCGGGTGCGGCCGCGTGCTGGTCACCACGGCGGAGCTCTGCTGGTTCGTGGAGAGGGCCCGCGCCTACGCGGAGGGGATCAAGGCGTGCGGGTGGGACGGCGAGCTCCAGGTCTACGACACCAAGGGCGAGGGCCATGTCTACTTCTTGCCCAAGTACGACTCCGACAATGCCGCCAAGGAGCTCGCCGTGGTCGCGGACTTCATCAGGCGCTGCTGAGGTTTTGCTTTGGGTGATTGATTCAGTAATAAAGGAGCACACCGTTTGTGATTTGTTCATGCCTCTTTGATTTTGAATCTCTGACGTGGATCATCCTATGCGAGTTGTAGATACGAGCAAGTACTTACTTCTGATTAAGATTCACACGAACAGAAGTGCCGGAGCAAAAAAGATTCATGACACCACAAGTGCACGCACAAGACATAGAAATGCTTTTTGTGGAATGAATCAAGGAGTTCTCTCCCAATTTCTGTTCTGAAACTGGGAGCTCCCTGAAACTGATACGAGCATAGCTCAGAGATCTTTTGCACTGAGCGGAGACTCTAGAAAATGCTAGTCAGTCAGTTTGGTGAAAAGCGTCTGGAACAAATCTTGTAGCCCTCGACCTTGCGCCGCCAATAATTGGCAAGCTCAACCTGAAACCTTTCTTGACTTCGTGTCCAGACTCCACAGGTACACAGAACCACCGGTCCAAGCACACGTTCCTACTCCCATGTCTCATTTCGCCATCCAAATTCTCTACGGGACTGCAACATCATCTATCATCAAGAATCTATACCAAACCCAATCCTGTTCTATCATATCCGAAGTATATATATTCACGATCATATACAAAAGTCCCAACTCCTAGTACTAGTTGATTTCCCCTCTCGAGCTTCCTCCTACCTATACCAAACCCAATCCCCAATCCTGTCGCACGCAACCATGGTCTCCAAGACCAAGCGAAAGCTCGCCAAGGTGGCCTTGCTTCTACTCACCCTGCTCGTCCTCCTCGCTGCCATCTTGCTGCTCGTCTTCCTGATCCCGCGCCACCGCAGAGCGCCGCCGCTGCCACCGGCGCCCCCGGGGGAAAACAACTGCTCCACGGGAGGCGCCAACGGCGTCGTGGCGTTCGACTTCTCCCCTTTCCTCGTCAAGTACAAGAGCGGCTGCATCCACCGGATGGACGGCACCGAGCGGGTCCCCGCCGGCGTCGACGAGGCCACCGGGGTGACCTCCAAGGACGTCGTCATCGACCAGGGGACCGGCCTCGCGGCCCGGATGTACCTGCCCCCTTCGGCGGCGGCGGCCGGTGGTGGGAAGAAGAAGGACGATCTGCTGCCGGTCGTGGTGTTCTACCACGGCGGCGCGTTCGTCATCATGTCGCCGTTCGAGCCCAAGTACCACGCCTACCTCAACGCGCTCGTGGCCAAGGCGCGCGTCGTGGCGGTGTCCGTGGACTACCGCCTCGCGCCGGAGCACCCGCTGCCGGCGGCCTACGACGACTCGTGGGCGGCGCTCAACTGGGTGGCCCGGAACGCGGCCGCCGGGCCGGAGCCGTGGCTGCGGGACCGGGGGAACCTCTCCCGGCTGTTCCTCGCCGGCGACAGCGCCGGCGCCAACATCGCGCACAACGTGGCGATGCGCGCCGGGAACGAGGGGGGCGGCCTGGACGGCGGCGCGGCCATCACGGGCATCCTGCTCCTGGACCCCTACTTCTGGGGCAAGCGCCCCGTGGGCGCGGAGACGACGGACCCGGCGACGCGGCGGCGGTACGAGGTGACGTGGTCGTTCATCTGCGCCGGGAGGTACGGCATCGACGACCCGCGGATCGACCCGCTGGCGACGCCGGCCGCGGAGCTGCGGAGGCTGGCGGGCTCCCGCGTGGCGGTGACCGTGTCGGGGCTGGACGACTTCGAGGCGCGCGGGAAGGCGTACGCGGCGGCGCTCAACGACAGCGGGTGGCGCGGCGAGGTGGTGCAGTACGAGACGGCCGGCGAGCGGCACGTCTACTTCCTGGACGCGCCCGCCAGCCCCAAGTCCGCCAAGGAGCTGGCTTTCGCGGCCGGATACCTGAGCCGGGGCTAGCAGCGTAGTCGTCGTGGTGATCCACTACTGATTCTGAGGAGGTAGCTGCGCCTGCGCGTCATGGATGGATGCACCGTGCTCCGTGCACGTGAGGTCGAGGATTGATCGCTGATTGCCGTGCATGATTAACTACTAGTACTACAGCTAACATGAACTCTCTACATCATGTTGCAATTGTCTTCTTGCTTTTTGGATTTTCCTCATCGTGCATGTGACTATGTGAGATCGGTTCATCGTGGATCCGATGAACCTGGTAAGGGCTTGTTTGATTCCAAGGAAGTTCATAGGATTCTTGTAGGAATTTATCCTATAGGAATTTTTCCTATGCTAGTGGTTTGATTCATAGGATTAGTTCCTATAGGAATTTTCCCATAGGAATCTTTGTACTACTTCCTATAGGAATTCTAACATCCACTCCAACCTCTTTTTACAATTCCTTTGGTTGAATCAAACAAAGTTTGGTACAAACCAAATCCTATAGGATTGGAATGTGCATGACATAGCAATCCTACACTTTTCCTATTCCTATGTCTTTCCTACCCTACAAATCAAACAAGCCCTAAATTATCTGGGGATAACGGGAATTTTCCTGCACCTTTGGCGAAAGTTGACAGGGACGAAAGGGGTGTGGCATCGATGCTTTCCGTGCCTGGAGCTGCAAAAGTGGAGGACGCACGGGGTCAATCTCTCGGTGTTCTCGAATTGTCGATATCTTCGTGCAAACCTTGTGCTAATCTATTTGTTCAGTTTTCTCTTGTCTCCCGTATTAGCAAGAAGCTTCTGTAGTTCTACACTGACAGTGGGAGTCGAGATTTTTTTACACAACTGACCTCGATTCAGCAGTTTCAAAAGTACTAGCTACCCGTTTCAAAAAAAAAAGTACTAGCTACCGAACTACACAGGTTAATTTTCGATGTGACCATGCTTGGGTTGCAGGGGCTTCACATGGAGCATGAACATCGTCAAATCTATGCAGAAACCAGGTTGTTCCTGGAAGGTAATGTCACAACATAATCTTTCCTTCAAGGAAAGAAAAACTGAAGTTGTCTTAGTACAATGTGAAACTTCTCGGCCTATCAGACGATGATATGACATTTCAACTAACTTTTTTTTAGATAAAGAGTATATATTAATATTACGGAGATACCAATTACACCCAGCTTCTACAACAACGTATTGACCTAACGGCATTACGGATGCACACAACCGAAAAAAAGAGAGAAGAATTACAAAAAGTAAAGTCCCGCTATAGTGATCAGATCCTTAAAACAGCGGTACTAACACCACCATGACAGTACCAGAAGTCAGGGGCGGAGTTGTGTAGGCTGACCCTGATGCACATGCATCAAGGTCAAAGAATTTTTTTAGTAGTGATTATGAGCTTAATGAGGTCAGTGCATCAGGTTGGACTAGAAAAGGTGCATCAGGCGGCCATTATTTCAGCTTTCTAGGCTACAAACATGAATTTTTACGTGCTTTATTCGAGAGATGCATCAGGTAACCTTTTTCTCCAGCTCCGCCCCTGCCAGAAGTCCAGCTTCTCCAAAAACGACGCCTTCAAGAAGGAACATCGCACAAGCACTGTCATCGCCCGATCAAAGATCTTAGATTTTCACCCGGGAGACAGTCCTCGCTCACATAATAATGCCTTCACGAAGGCCATTGCCAGGCACAACCAATTAAGGCCAGACCTTGGGTTTTCAACCCGAAAGATAAGACTTAGGACTTCTTCTGTGCAGTCGCCCCCACTTACATGCCGCTGTTCGAAGTCCCAAATCACCTAGCCAATTACTCATCATCACAAAGACTCAAACCACCATTGCTTGTCCTCAAATCTCGCCTTCCATGATATTCTCCGCCAGCACCATGGAGCGAGAAAGCGTGCTCCATGATAAAAACAGCCAGCAGAGCTTCGAAGCACTCCCTCTGAAACCAAACGGTCAGAGTAAAACATGGGTGCGCACGATCGAATACCATCCGATTCAGCAATCTCCAGGCATGAGTCGCCCAATGGAGTTCGCCGGCGGAGCCTTCCGAAACACGGCCGTCCAGCCAGATCGATGGGGACAGGCATACGGCAGATCTTCGTCTTGCCGCAAGAGAAACCCTAGGACAACCGCCATTATTCTTGTTCCGAGCCCGCAGCCGCCATGCCGCCGGCCGGCTCCCGGCGAACGGAACGAGCAGGCCAACTCCAGCCCGGATCGAGCCTTGGTTGTTCCAGATCGAGCAGCAACAGCTCCAGGAGGCTGCGACACACCCTGCAGGGCCGACGCGCCGCCGCCTCTAGAACCACCACCATGCCCACCTGGTCTCGTGCCGCCGCCTGGTCTCAGACCTGCGCTGCCATGGAGTCCCCCCCCCCCCCCCCCCCCCGCGCGCGCGCGCGCGTGTGAAGGGGACGCAATGGCCTGCGCCATCCCCGCTCGCCGCCTTAGTCGGCCTAGCCTGGCTACCACCGCCGGCGCCGACTGCCGGACGGGGAGGATCGGGTGAAGCTTTTTAGGGTTGTGCCGCCGCCCTCGCGCGAGCGGCCCAGGAGGTATTTTTGGTACCACCGCTTACCACATTTCAACTAACTTGAAGAGTATGTTCACAAAAAAAAAAAAAAAAAAAAAAAAAAAAAAAAAAAAAACTAACTTGAAGAGACTGCAAGTCTGGACGAATCCACGTACCAAGCCGGTTTTCTCATAGTGACATACGTGGATACACATCTACCTGAACCATAGAGTTGTTGATTCCATCACATAACTGAATGATTAGATGGAACCTGAAGTCATATCGGCATCACGCTGTTCTTATCACCTTTTCACATATCCATATGGGGAAAATATATGACCATATATCTCACTTGTACAGTAGTAGTTGTGAAGAGGCAAATGACCGATCAATCTTTCTGATTTCGTCAAATGTATCGGCAAATGCAACACAAATCGTAGACCAGAAATTCAGATGTAGCGTTTGTTGCCAAATCCAACACAAATCTTACAGCAACCACCAGGAGTCTCGCGCCACGCAACTGCCTACTACTCCGTAGATTTTCCTTACAGATTCAGAAACCTGGAGATGGCATCATCCTGCCTGACGGCGTCGTCGCAGGTGAAGTTGCCGAGATGGAAGCAGTGGCCCTGCCCGGCCACCTCCAGCACCTCCACCTCCCCGGCCCACCCGCTCGCCCTGAGCCCCTCGCAGTAGGCGCGGCCGCGGTCGCGGCACACGTCCGTCTCCGCGAGGCACATGAGCACGCGCCCGCACGCCAGGCCCTCCATCCCCGGCGCGCCCGCCGCCAGCGGGTTGATCCACGGGTCGTCCACGCCGGTGGTCTGCGGGCACACCACGCGCCACATCTTCACCACGTTCTCCGCCATCACGGGGTCGCTGTCCTCCGAGGGCACCTTGCCGTGGCCCAGGAAGTAGGGGTGGACCAGGACGATGCCGCCGCTGACGCGCGCGCCGTGGGGGAGGCCCTCGGCGCCGGCGCGCATCGCCATGTGGTGCGCGATGTTGGCGCCCGCGCTCTCGCCGCCGAGGGAAAGGCGGGAGAAGTCACCGTGGTCGGTCAGCCAGGGCTCCTCGCCGCCGCCGCCTGAGGCGTGGGACGCCACCCAGGATAGCGCCCGCCACGAGTCATCGTAGGCCGCGGGGAGGGGGTGCTCGGGCGCGATGCGGTAGTCGACGGAGACGACGATGGCCCGGGCGCGCGAGGCGAGGGAGGTGAGGTACGCGTGGAAGACGAAGTTGAAGGCGGTGTGGAGGACGAAACCGCCGCCGTGGAAGTAGACGAGGATAGGTAGCTTCTTTCCGTCGCCGCTCTCTGTGGCCACGGGCGGGAGGTAGAGGCGGACGGCGACGTCGGGGGAGATGGTATGGTCTTTCGAGGCGACGCCGGTGTCAGCATCGGTGGAGGGCGGGACGGGGTCAGAGCCGAAGTAGCGCTCGACGCGGCCGCTCTTGAATACGCGGATGCAGTGCTCGATCTCGAGGACGACCTCGTCGTCGCTGGCGCCGGAGCCGGCCATGTGCAGTGTTCGATCTCTGGATGATGCGCGGTGGGTTTGTTATGAATGAGTTGGCGGGCGAGTGGTTGTGCGACCGAACTTCTGCTTGGCTGGGCTTGGCCCACGTTGATGCGTAGTACTCCTGGTTGGCTCTGAACTGGCTCCTTAAAGTTGTTGACTTTTTGTGGAGTAGATTTGGACTTGAAACATGGTGACAAAATCCAGAGGGAAATCTAATAGTGGAGTACGGAAAAAGGAAAATGGCTATGATTCATGAATGAACCACTATGCAAATTGTTGTGGAAATTTGATGAAATTCTAACATGAACAAAAATATATGTAGAACATTTATTTGGAGGGTAAACAATGGATCGAAGATTAAGATTTGGCGAGACAATTGGGTACCCCGTGGTAATATGAAAATCATTGGCAAAGCAACGGATTCTAGACTGAGGTGGGTTTCTGACCTCATTGATCAAGCAAAGAAAATATGGAAGGAAAATCTTGTCAAGAAAATTCACCACAATTCGGATGCAGAACATGTTCTCCAAATCAGGTTGCCGAACCATACAGGAGATGATTTTCTTGCTTGGCATTACGAAAAATTGGTCTTTTCTCGGTTAAAAGTGCTTATAAGCTTGCGGTTCAACTCAAGTCAAGTATGAACTGGCTCCTTAAATTTGTTGACTTTTTGTGAAGTGGATTTGTACTTGAAACATGGTGACAAAATATAGAGGGAAATCTGATAGTGGAGTATGGAAAAAAGAAAATGGCTATGATTCATGAATGATTACCACTATGCAAATTTTTGTGGAAATTTGATGAAATTCTAACATGTACACAAATATAGAACATTATGGTTTTATTAGAACACATGGTTTGTTAGTCGTTCCGTACTACTCCGCTTTGCTCGCCCCGCGTGCACACTCATTTTTTGTATATTTTTAAACTTTTCGTAACCCACTAGAGAAAAGTATCACCAACACCTCTCCTCGCCCCCCCCCCCCCCCCCTCATTCAATCAATCAAGCACTCCTTCCAGCCTAGGACACCACCTCCCAATGCCAAGGTCGGTCCTGTTTTGAGCTCGCAGAGTTCATATTGTCGGCGTCTACTACATCAGTATTTCCACCATCCAAAGAGAATCGGTTCGGTGTTGCCCAACAACAGGGTTCCAAATTAGTTGTCGACGAGCCTCAGTCACCGAAGGTGGTGTACATTGTTGATAGATTAGTGAATCTTAAATTTCTTTGATGTTGCATACATTGTTTCGACACACCGAAAGCTCATATGACATTATCGATAAGTTGTGAGGACTTTATGTGTATAATGCAATGGGGTATTTTGCAAATGTGTTTTGTTGTCATTGTTTTAGTTATTTCCTTATGTTGCTTGTGTTGTTTTTAAGTTTTATTTATTGTAACAATTTTTCAACATTTCTAGTGCAACAAATGGGGTTGCATGCCTACAATTTATTGTTGCGTGAACATGTTTGTAATGTTACAATATTTTGAAGGACTGTTTTCAAGAGAAAAAAAGCAACGGTTTTCTAAGCATGAGGAGTTTGACAAGCAATTGTTGGAGGTTCAATATTTGTCATTTTTAAATAGACTAGGTGGCTGGGGAGGTAGTGGAACAGAGAATAATATCATCGAACTAACACCTAACATGCCATCTTTATAAATTTGTGATTATTTTATCTAACTACAAATAAGAGCATGTGAAAGTATGTTTACACTTTAGTTGGCACGTCACGGTCAGATACAAATATGGTTTAATTATGCTATTTAGGATTTGAGTTTTTCTATTCCTATGTTTTCGAAATCTATGAATCAAAGAGGCCTTAAAAAGAGGTTGGAATAGATGTTTGGATTCCAATGGATTTGAGGAACATGAATTTAATACATATGAGTTTGAATAGCACAATGTTTTTTGATCCAAAGTCGGGAAAAATCCTAAGGGTTGAAAGCCTTGAAAAAATCCTATAAAATTTCTAATATCTGAAGATGGCCTTAATGGGAAAAAGGAGGATAATTAACTCCCACTATTTGAGAAATCCCTACTATGTTCTATAACTGATCATGTTGCGCCCTTTGATTTCTAAGAATGATAAAAAAGTAGAGTATAGAAAATTTCTTTGGATGTTATTTTAGGGCTTCTCTAGGTCACATGATTGTGAAACGTAGAAAAGAAAAAGTAACATGGATTTGTAAGATTTGCTAGCATAAAACAAAAGATGGTGACACAGAGATAAGCCGTGGGAATGATCATTTGGATAAAAGAAAGCAAGAAAAAATACCTTAATTCCTACGCGATTGAAGTTTGGAATACAAGAAAGAAAAATAACATTGATCGAAATATTACATGAATTCAGTGTCCTTTTTGTGGGCTCCTCAAGAATCTAAAACACATGAGTTATACAACATAGATGTTTGGATGCTTTACATGAATTAAAGGGGAGTGTATATTTCCTCGAGAGAGAGAAGATGGGAGATAGAGACACATGTTGCATTGAACTTGTCGTGTCTTGGATCACGGACACCGGGAGTAAAGGATACCCCCTTTTAGGTTCGGCACGGGGCGCGAAGGAGGCTGGGAGACGTCGACCGCCGGGAGAACCTCGTCGAGACCTCCGATCTACATACTAGCAAGCAACACAGGGACACAACGAGTTTACCCAGGTTCAGGCCGCCCGGAGGCTAAAAGCCCTACTCCTGCATGTCTGGATTGAGTGGTTTATCATGGTGTAGCTTACAGAGGTGGTTGTGGGTGAGAACCCGGGAGGTGTTGGCTAGAGGTTGAAGATGAGCAGATCCTGTCCCGGAGTAGATCACCTCTCGCTTATGATACTCTCGTCTGGTGCGCTACGTAGCCTAGCCTCCGACTCTCTAGAATCCCGTCCCTTCCCTTAGGTGCCTTGGTCCTCTTTTTATAGGCTAAGGGGATCCCACAAGTGCACCTTTGGGAGTGGAGGGGTTTTAGGCGGGGAAACCCCTCCGGGTTCTACTTATGGGGCGACGTGGCCTCTTCTCATCCAAGTATTCTTCTGAGGGGGGTTAGGTGCGGTCGTCCACCTTTTGCTGGGCGGACGGACAAAGGCTGACACCTTTACCGACCGTGTCCCCCCGGGGTGCCTCAATCTTCTTGGCGCCCAAGTCTTCTAGGAGCTTCCAGAGGAGCTGGCAAGCTTATCCTCTTCGCTTGTACGGAGGCTGGATCCCGGGGGTGAGCCTGGCCTCCTGCCGGGCGTCCGGGTCCCCGGGACCTCCGCGTCGTCTGCCGGGTTGGGGGCGACCCCGGAAGGTTCCCCAGCCCTTAGTCGTGGTTGTCGATGCCGTCCTTGCCTAGTTGCCGTGGGGCAGATGGGTGGCCCATCTGCCAGTCTTGAACCCTTGCCTTGTTCGCCTTCTTAGTGGGCCCACTGGCGGTGGACCCACTTTTACAGCATCAGGGGAACCCCATGTTCCACTGTTGCGACGGTAGCCCCTAGGCATAGTCCCGGCGGCCACGTCCTTCTGCTGCCGGGGCTATGACCAAAAAAGTCAAAGTGGGTCTCCGGCGTCATGTCTTGACTGTCTTGTCCCATCTGTTAGGGACTGGATGCTTGGAGTTATCTGCTTGGGGGAGTAACTGCGCCTGCCTCCTCGATTCTCGGAAGCGGAGAAGGTAAGGCGACGGCCGTTGAAGGCGCATCCGGGCCTTCTTAAAGGCGGGGGTGCCCTTCCCGAACTTCAATCGCCTTCGTTCTTCTTCCAGCTCCACCCCCAGCAGAGTCGAGCGTGTCGATAGCGAGAGCCAGGAGGGGAGTTGGATGCTCCCGTTCTTCCTCAGCGGTGGCGGAGGTGGCCACCAGCAGCCGCGGGAGGGCTGCTTCCCGAGGTCGAGCGGGGCGCGGTCACGGCGGCGGCCGCGGTCGTGGTCGTGGAAACCGTGGTCGCGTAGGCCGTGGGGCTGGAGGCTTTCTAGACCCACCTCCTCAGAGTACGACCCACTCCAGCTTCCCTCCGTCCGAGTTCATCGTGGATCTGGACAGCAGGCTGCGCAACCGGCTCCATCTGCCGGATTCCTTCGCGGCGGCTGTGGATTCGGTCGGCCGGCCCAACGGCTTCTGGTTGTAGGTGGATGGCTGTCCCAACGGCCCCTCCTGGGTCGAAGTGGAGTACACCGTCGACGACTTCATGCTCCTGGGCCGGGGATGGAAGGCGTTTGCACACTCCCGTCACCTAACCCGGGGGCAGTACTTGGCATTCGAGTACAACGGAGATGCGGTGCTCTCCGTGAAGATCTTCCGCGCCGAGGGAGGACGCGTGGACTGTTGTGCGGAGAGCGACAGCAGTAGCCGTAGCAGCGGCTACGACGAGGAGGATGAAGATGAAGAAAACTCCATCTACGTCAAGGTCGAGGGGAGCCCGCCTTCCTGAGGACGCGTGGGTCGGCGCCGAGGCAGCGGTCCCGAAGATGTCCGTGACCTCCTTCTTGGCGGCCTCGTCGACGTACTTCTGGAAGTAGTGCCTTCCGCTAGGAGGTGGTGCTCCCTGCTCGCATAGGAGCTAACCTTTTCTTGTAAAAAGTAGGTCTTTTGTAACTCTTGAGATGACGGAGAACTTGTATCCTTAATGTCGCTTGGCCTTCGGGTTGAATTGGTGTGAATGAAAACGGGTTTTTTTGCAAAACACGCCCCGATTACTGCACCAGTCGTACCGCCGAGGGGCAAGTGGGGAGTGAAAGGCCTATAAAAGGCTCTCCAGCCCCCAAGCTCCTCAGCATCCCCTGACTCCTTTTCTCCTTCTTGCTTCTTGCTCTCTCCGCCCCTCCATAGATCGCAGAGCAATGTCTGGGGAGGCAGAGATGTCCTTCGCCGGGATGTCGATGGCGGCGTTCGTGTGTCTGGGCGTGGCGGAGGCACCCAGGGGAGCTGGGGCCCGTGTCGCTGGAGAGGAAGACGAGGTGGTGTCACGCTTTGCCCTTGCCAAGGGCATTTCGCTCCTGGCGACCATCTCTGGTCCCGTGGCCCAGGAGGAGGCCCGGGTGCGCGCCCTTCGGAGGGCTCAACTTCTGGCGGCCTTGAAGGAGAAGACTGCGGGGATCCCGGGGGCACCCGCACTCTGGACCGAGCTCGAAGCCATCGAGCAGGTAAGCACCGCGGCTCCCTTGACCCCTTGCACCCCTGGGGTCTGGTCTCGATCCTAACCGAGTTCGTTCCTTGCCACAGGCGGATGACGATGCCATGAGCGAGGTGGCAGCCGAGATGCTCTCTCTGCTTTGCTGCTTGGCGCTTGGGCGCGCGGGGAGGCCATAAGGCACCTAAAAGTCCTTTCGGGTTCCCTCCCTTTCCCCAGGCGTCCCCGGGAATCGAGAGTTCTCCCATCGGGCATGAAGAATACAAGGACGCGCAACTAGGAGATCTAGCTCCGAGCTGGCCTTAGCAGCATAGGCTTAAGTAGTTGCAGAACTGAATGTAAATTCAGAATTGTAATTCAGAATGTAAATTCGGATGAGTGCAACCCTAGACTCAACTCTCGGGGTCATTTCCCAAATCTTCCTTTGCACTAACGCGCCGTCGAGTTTTCAGAGGAGGCCTCTTAGGTGCCAAGCACTCTACCTGCGCGCATCCCAAATGTGTTGCTAAGATGCTAACACGGCAGACGTACCCCTAAAGAGGACTATACCTTCTGAGAGTCCTTCTCCACTGTCCTCGGGTACTAGGCCAGAGGGAAATGGACCGTTCGTCGGGGTGGACGCATACCCCCGCAAAGGCTCTCATCAACTATCAAGCATGCGCAGGTCGATGTTATATTGACTCCGAGCGAGATATTATGCCTAAGTGCAGGATGCAGATGCAAGGACTTAGCTGATTTTCTGTCGCGTCCTCGATCCATCCTGTCCATCCCGAGTGCCCAACTCCTCAGCCGAGTTCTGCCACCTGATCCTGTCCCGGGAAGGAGCTGCACACAGCAAACTTTCAGCAGGAAAAGAATAGACCCTCTCTTCAACCATGTTAGCGCGTTATCCGAAGCAAACCGCAAGCACATTTGATAGTGCATTTCTGTGATGAAGTTCGTCTCACCACAGCACTGCCCGATTCCTCCTTTACGCGGCAGTACGACATGATCGGGCAGCAGTGCCTATCCGTGAGGCCACTCGCGGCGCTTCAACCCGTCAGCCACCGGCACATATCAGCCCCCTGCTTATGGGTTGCTAAGGATAACATGCTTGCATGCAAGAATTGAGGCTCACGGAATTGAAATTACTTATCTTTTATTCCCTTGGCGACGATTCTTACACCCTATTACAGAACACTAGCCCCCAGGGCGTGCTTTAACGGATTCAACGTTGGGTGATTCATGTTCGTAATTAGGGGTAGAACTTCCAAAGATTCTCGATGTTCTAGGTGTTGCCCTCCAGCCTGCCTTTCTCGTCCTCCAGGTATACCGCTCCGGGTTTCAAGGTGTGAGTGACCCGGTAGGGTCCTTCCCACTTGGACAACATTTTGTTCATGCCTTCCATTTTTTGCTTCTTGCGGAGTACCAGGTCTCCGGGTTGCAGTTCCCGCGAGCGAACATGACGACTATGGTATCGACGGAGTCCTTGCTGGTACCGAGCTGACCGTAAGGAAGCTCGGCACCTACTCTCTTCCAGCAGATTTATGTCATCGATCCTTCGCTCTTCTTACGTGTTTTCATCATAGGCGAGTACCCGGGGGGATCCATGCTTTAGCTCCGTTGGCAGGACAGCTTCAACTCCATAGATGAGGAAGAAAGGTGTTTCTCCAGTGGCTCTGCTTAGTGTTGTTCTTAGGGACCACAGTACGCTTGGTAGGTGATCAATCCATTTTTTCCCTTTGTTCTCTAGATTGTCAAAGGCTTTGGTCTTCAACCCCTTGAGAACTTCTGCATTGCCTCGCTCTACTTGCCCGTTTCTTCTTGGATAGGATACCGAGGCGAAACACACCTTGATACCCATTTCTTCGTAGAAGTTGAGGAAGGCTCGACTGGTGAACTGAGTGCCGTTGTCGGTGATGATTTTGTTTGGAACTCCGAAGCGATAGACGATCCCCTCGATGAACTTGGGGTGTGTTCGGTTTGGGGATGGGGTGGAATGGAATGGAACCGTTCCGCACCTGGAGCCCTTTCTTGTGTTCGGTTGCGAAATGGAATGGAACGAGGTGGTTCCTCAGAAGGGAATATTTCCTCCAGATGCGGAACGCACCGGTCCGGCCGAATCAGCCGGACGAGGTGGAACGGCTCTCTGTTAAGGAATAATTAATCAAGTTTAGCAATAATTAATCAAGTTTAGGAATAATTAATAAAGTTTAGGAATAATTAATCAAGTTTATAAATAATTAATCAAGTTTAGGAATAATTAATCGACATTAGAAATAATTTGACCACATTCCAAACCATTCCATTCTCACCCCATTCCAAAACCGAACACAAGGATGGAATGGTTCCATGACAATTTTTTGACCACAACCGAACACAAGAATGGAACAGTTCCATTCTAGTGGAATGGAATCCCCAAACCGAACACACCCTTGATGGTGGCCTGAGCCGTCTGGCGTGGTACTGGCATTACCTCTACCCATTTTGTGAACTTGTCGATGACCACGAACATGTACTCGTGTCCTCCAACAGACTTTGGCACCTTGCCGACGATGTCCAGCCCCCAGACCGCGAGCGGCCAGGAGATTGGTATTGGCTGCAGCGCTTGAGCCGGCTGGTGCGTGTTCTTCGCGTAGTACTGGCAGGCTTCGCAGGTCTTCACCAGCTGTTTCGCGTCGTGAAGTACTGTTGGCCAGTAAAACACTTGGCGTAAGACCTTCCCCGCTAGTGATCTTGATGCCATGTGACTCGAGCACGTGCCCTCGTGAATGTCCTTCAGCAGTTCTTGGCCTTGTTCTTGTGCTATGCATAGCAGCTTGACTCCGTTGTCGCGTCGCCGGTAGAGCTCGTCGTCAATTAAGACATAGAACTTAGCCTAGCGAGCCACCCGCTCGGCCTCGTGGTCGTCTTCCGGGAGGACGTGCTCAACCATGTACTTGACGATGTCCTGGGCCCAGGGTGGGTGGGTTCGTTCCACCAGCAGTACCGCCTGGGCAGGAGGAAGCAAAGCTTCTTCTGCCGTGGGCAGTAGCAGCCCTTGGGGGTGATGAAGGCCGTCTTCTCATGGTCCTCGACCGCCATCATGATCTGGTGATACCCGGAGAAGGCATCCAGGAAACACAGCGACTCATAGCCGGCCGTGGAATCCACGATCTGGTCGATGCGCGGCAGAGGGAACGGGTCCTTGGGGCAGGCCTTGTTCAGGTCTGTGAAGTCAATGTAGAGTCGCAGCTTGGAGGTCATCGGTTTTGGCACCATCACAGGGCTGGCTACCCAAGTGGGGTGAGGAACCACCTTGATGACGCCGGCTTCCAGTAGCTTGTCGGTCTCAGTGACGATGGTACGTCGGGTAAACCTGACGCCTCCCACGCGAAGACGTCAGAGTTCTCCCGAAGGAAGGCGATGAGCGCGCTTTCCTATTTGTCAGCGAGGTGGGCACCGATGGTGATGGTGCGGGAACCATCGCTCGTTAGTGCCACCTTCTTGGTCATCTGCGGGTCGCCGTGGAATGGCACCTTCTTGGAGGAAGTGGATGCCGAGCCCCTGGGGTACCCTCCGTTCCAGGAGAATGCGCCGGCATCAATGTCCTGCACATCTTGACGGGTGTTCGCCGTCATTGCCACCGTCTGGTTCAGCTTCTGGATGCAGTAGATGGCGTCGTCGATGTCGGCCTTGACCTTGATCACGCCCCATGCTGCCGAGATTTTCATCATGTTGTAGGCAAAGTGGGAGCGGCCATGAACTTGGCCAGCGCAGGTCGGCCGAGGATGCCGTTGCATGGGAGCGGCGTGTCGGCGATGTCAAAGACGATCTCCTCGGTGCGGAAGTTATCGGGGTCACCGAAAGTGACCGGAAGAGTGATATTCCCCAGAGGCCGCGTGACATTCCCGTTTACACCTTGGAACACGCCAGTGTCTTGCAAGCGGGAAAGAGGGATTTGCCAGGTGGCCAGGACCTTTGCCGTTAGCAGGTTGAGGCTGGAGCCTCCGTTGACCAGCATCTTGGTGACCTTGTAGTTGTGGATGATGGGCGACACGATCAGGGGCAGGGTCCCTACCCCAGCGACGTTGTCGGGGTGATCTTCCGGGTCGAAGGTGATGACCTGATTGGACCATTCCAGGGGCTTTGGTGGCGCCGAGGCGACCACGTTCAGCTCCCGGGCAAGCCTCTTGCTCGCGCTGTTTGAAGGAGGCAGGAAGGCGCCCCCGTGGATGCACCCGACAACTCCGTTGATCTCTTGGAATTGCCCATTGCCGCTGCCCTGAGGAGCCGGAGCGTCCCCATTGTTGGTGAACTCTGGGTCGTTTGGTCCGCGTCCGCCTTGGCCTCCACGCCCCCCGCCACGGCCTCCGCGACCTCTGCCTCGTCCCCACCCCCGGCCGCCACGGCCTTGGCGACCCGTAGGGCAGTCCCGAGAGTAGTGCCCGGGGAGTCCGCAACTGTAGCAGGCGCCTAGGCCGGCTCCGCCAGTCTGACGTTGTGCGCGTACGGCGAGGCCATTTACTTGGCGGCAGTCCTTGAGCAGGTGGTTGCCGTCCGGGTGGACGTGGCACCATGGGTCTTCTTCGCCCTCGGAGGTTGAGGCCGGCTTGGCCTTCTCAGGGAGAGGCTCGGTGCCGAAGACGTGCTTTTTGGGTCTAGGGTCCCACTTCTTGCTTTTGGTAGGGGTGACCTTGTCCCCGGGTTCGTCCTCCCCGGGAACCCTGACCCCCTCCTCTGCGCGGGCGCAGTGGTCTGCAAGCTCCCAGAGCTCACGGGTGGTCTCGATGCGATGTGTGCTCAACTTCTCGCGCATCCGGGTGTGCCGAAGGTTGGCGTGGAAGGACTGGATCACCAGCTCCTCCTTGATGCAGGGGATGGTGTTCATCTTCTGGGTGAAGCGTTGGATGAACTTGCAAAGAGTCTCACCCGAAAGCTGCTTGAAGTCGTGGAGGTCACTGGGAACTCCCGAGCGCTGGTACCCGCCCTGGAAAGCCCCCAGAAACGCCTCCTTCAGTGCCCACCAGGATCGGATGGAGCACTTGGGAAGGTTGAGAAGCCACGATTGGGCGTCTCCCTTCAGGGCCAACGGGAACCTGTTGGCCATCATGATCTCGTCGGCCCCGGCGACCACCGCAGCGAGTGAGTAGAGCTGCAGGAAGTCCCGGGGGTTGGTGGTGCCGTCATAGCGGAGGACGTCGATCTTGAACTTCTTGGGCTAGGTAGTCTGGCGGAACTCGGGAGAGAGGGCGAGGCAGCCCTCGGCGATGTCTTCGTCCCGGTCCTCCCGACGATGGCGTTCTCGGCGGCGCTCAATGCGGGTGCGCATGTCCTCGTGCAGGCGGTTGTTGAGGTCGTTGCACTCTCGATTGCGTGTGGAGGACGATCCGACGGAGATGACGGGTCACAGCCGTGGTTCGCCAGATCGGCCGCAGGAGGGTTTGCTTGTGGAGGTACCGCCTCGCCTGGGCGCTCGCCTCGGGGATGATTCCTGGGTTCACGCGTCTCAGCCCCCTCGGCTCCGGGACTGTCGACGGTGGGAGCGTGAGCGGGCTCATACCTAGGACCACCGTCGGCGAAGTGGAGGAGCCCCTCCAAGCGGATCCGCCACTCCTGGTAGACCTTGGGGGTGTCGGAGCTCGGAGGAAACTGCATCAGGGCCTTGGCGGTAACGAGGGCGTCATGGTGAGCTTGTGCGTCCGCGGAGAGGAACATGCAAGACTTGCTCTTGGCGCCTTGCTGACCCTTTTTGGCGCGGACGCCGTCGCTCTTCTCCCCGGCAATGGGATCCTTGCCGACATTGTCGTCGACGCTCTTCTCCCCTCTCGAGCATTAGGGATGAGGCCTGGTGAAGTTCCCTTGTATAGTCACGTCCTCGCCGCTTCGGACGTTGCCGCCCGCTCCATCCGGCACCACCTTCTCCGGAAGCGGTGGAGGAGGAGCGCCTTGGTTTGCCGCAGCAGCGCGGTGCTCACCAAAATCCTGAGTGCGAGTGGGGGAGACCGGCTTGGACGTCGTGACGTCGGGCTTTTTCTTTGGCGGCATGGTCGGTGAAGAACTTGAGGTAGATCTCAGTGAAGATCACGAAGTCGATGGAGATGAATCCAGCGCTTGCGCCCCTACCTGGTGCGCCAGATGTCGTGTCTTGGATCACAGACACCGGGAGTAAAGGATACCCCCTTTTTAGGTTCGGCACGGGGCGCGAACGAGGCTGGGAGACGTCGACCGCCGGGAGAACCTCGTTGAGACCTCCGATCTACGTACTAGCAAGCAACACAGGGACACAGTGAGTTTACCCAGGTTCAGGCCGCCCGGAGGCTAAAAGCCCTACTCCTGCATGTCTGGATTGAGTGGTTTATCATGGTGTAGTTACAGAGGTGGTTGCGGGTGAGAACCCGGGAGGTGTTGGCTAGAGGTTGAAGACGAGCAGATCCTGTCCCGGAGGAGATCACCTCTCGCTTATGCTACTCTCGTCTGGTGCGCTACCTAGCCTAACCTCCGACTCTCTGGAATCCCGTCCCTTCCCTCAGGTGCCTTGGTCCTCCTTTTATAGGCTAAGGGGATCCCACAAGGGCACCTTTGGGGGCGGAGGGGTTTTAGGCGGGAAAACCCCTCCGGGTTCTACTTATGGGGCGACGTTGACTCTTCTCGTCCAAGTATTCTTCTGAGGGGGTAGGTGCGGTCGTCCACCTTTTATAGGGCGGACGGACAAAGGCTGACACCTTTACCAACCGTGTCCCCCCGCGGCGCCTCCATCTTCTTGGCGCCCAAGTCTTCTAGGAGCTTCCAGCTGGAGCTGACAAGCTTATCCTCTTCGCTTGTACGGAGGCTGGATCCCGGGGGTGAGCCTGGCCTCCTGCCGGACGTCCGGGTCACCGGGACCTCCGCGTCGTCTGCCGGGTTGGGGGCGACCCCGGAAGGTACCCCAGCCCTTAGTCGTGGTTGTCGATGCCGTCCTTGCCTGGTTGCCGTGGGGCAGATGGGGGGCCCATCTGCCAGTCTTGAACCCTTGCCTTGTTCGCCCTTTTGGTGGGCCCACTGACGGTGGACCCACTTTGACCGCATCAGGGGAACCCCTTGTTCCACTGTTGCGACAGAACTTCTCAAAAAAGTAAAAAACATGAGACTTGAGAAAATGTTTAAGATCCTCTAAAAATTGGAGGAAAAGGAAGGATTCTTGTAGGATTTTTCAAAACCAATCCTATATTCAAAAGGTATCACAGGAATTTTTTTTCTATAGGATTCCATTCCATTGAATTTTGATTTTCCCAAACTAGCTTAAGGGCTTGTTCGGTTCCGCCCACCCCAGCCGGGATCGGGGGGAAATCCGCGTGGATCTGCCGGGATCAGACCCGCGGGGGTTGAATCCCGGACATCTCTTGTGATGCGTTCGGTTAAACCCGGGAGGGATTCCACCCCGCCCTGTACCACCCCAATCCCGCCCATTTCGCACGGGAATAAAACCCCGTCCTTTGTCCCGTGGAAGAAATCCTCGACGAGTCGATAAGAAACGCTCCCCTCTCTGCCCCTCTTTGTCTCTCTCCCTCGCTGCCCCGAGATCCGACCACGAGATCCGGCCCCCGCTCGCCGCCGCTACCAGATTCGTCGTGGCGGCCAAAGCCGCGGCGGCCGCCCTCCGTGCAGGCCGGCAGCTCCGCGGATTGGAGGCAGCAGACCACGGCGGCCGCCACGCCGTGCGGCGACGACCATAGCCGGCACCACGTGGACCTCCTGTCGAGCGAGTCCCTCTCGCTGCTGCACGGGGTCGTGTCCGTGAACGGCGGCGGCGTGGGGGCTGGGCATGGCACGGTGCGCGTCCATGGCCGCTCTGGGGGCGGGAGGGGATGATGAGGAGGAGCGGCAGACGGAGGAGTTCTTTGACTCGATGGAGGTCATGTCCTCGTTGTCCGTGGCCTCGCCGGTGAGCTCGGGGCGCCACGACTGGCTGTGTGGCGGGGCGCTGCTCGAGGTCTGGGCCACGGCTCCCTGCGCCCCCGGCGAAGAGGATATCATCCTGGGCAGCGTGGACCTGTTCTTGGCCGTCCTGTGCAGGGGCGAGGAGGCCGGGGCGCTGGACCAAGGTCGCGGCGTCGTCGAGGAGGCGCTGCAGTGCGTGTTCAAGAACCTGGATGAAGGCATGCGCCATGCGATGTTGCCTGCTGCATGTGCTTGTGTCGCTGCCTTTCTATTTGTGCAGGGATTAACCGAATATACATGGTAGTGGGGATTAATTGGAGGAATATACGGAGAGAGATTAGCGGGGGCTGGGGTGACGATTGGGGTTCACCCAATACCTGCAGGGGTTAGATCCACTAGAGGATCTAATCCCTTGTAACCGAACAAAGCCTAAGGCCTCCTTTGATTCATAGGATTCCAAAATAAAGGAATAGGAATATGGTAGGATTGCAACTGGAAAACTACACAGGATTGAAAAGTACAGGAACATTTCCTAAGTGGATGTTTGAAATACAGGAAAGGAATACTGGAGGAATTTGACATGCTTTCTTAATCAACTTGATTAGCTTAAAGAACAAGCAATGGCAGCAGAGTTGGGTGGCTGTGCTGCAACGGAGTCAAGTCACACGGCAGCATTAGCTTTGATTTGCTTCGTTCCTTGCAAAGGAAATAAAAAAAGAGGTCTGGCTAGATTTTTTTTTCCTATGTCTTCCGTTGGAATCAGGTTGCAAAGGAAATCTTCCTTCAAATTTCCTATGCTGCATTCCTGTGAATCAAACGAGTGTACGGTACAAATTCCCATAGGAACGAAATCCTACGTTTTTCCTACACAAATCCTGTGAATCAAAGGAGGCCTAAATATGGTTTCCCTCCGAATCAGAGAAAACCCGGTGATCTTACATTCGAACCCTCGAACTGATGTATATCCCTCTCGCGGGCTCACTGATGCACCGGCGCCGCCGCGGCTGCGCCAGCTGCGCCGGGTCACCGCCCCACCGTTTTCGTTGTCAGAGATCCAGATCCAACCCCTGAGGCAGGCTGATACAAGGCAAGGACTCCATTAGTTCACTGATCTCTACTCCGTCTCCGTGGGCATTCAAATTCGTTCACCTTAGCCTTGCATCCCCTCCCCTGATCTCCCTTCCCCACGCCATGTCCAACACGGACGCCGGCGGCGACGAGGTCATCCACGACGCCCCCAACTTCATTCGCGTGTACAAGAGCGGCCGCGTCGAGCGCTTCCTGCGGGTCGACTTCGCTCCGCCCGGCATCGACGGCGCCACCGGCGTGTACTCCAAGGACGTCGCCATCCTTCCGGGAGCCGGCCTGTCGGCGAGAATCTACCTCCCGGCCGGCCCCTCCGGCGGACACCAGAGCAAGGTCCCCGTCCTCGTATTCTTCCACGGCGGCGGCTTCTGCCTCGGCTCGGCGTTCGACGCCGCCGTGCACGGGCACGCCAACCAGCTCGCTGCGCGAGCAAGCGCGATGGTCGTGTCCGTGGAGTACCGCCTCGCGCCGGAGCACCCGGTCCCCGCGCTCTACGGGGACGCCTGGGCGGCGCTCCAGTGGGTGGCCGCGCACGCGGGCGGCCAGGGGCCCGAGCCATGGCTTACCGCCCACGCGGACTTCGGGCGCGTCCACGTCGGCGGCGAGAGCGCCGGCGCCAACATCGCGCACCACGCCGCAATGCGCGCTGGCGCCGAGGAGCTGGGCCACGGCGTGAAGGTGAACTCGCTCGTGCTGATCCATCCCTACTTCTTGGGGGGCGACAGCTCCGATTCCGACGAGATGGGCATGGCGTTGCTCCGCGAGCTGTTGCGGCTTTGGCCGGTGGTGTGCCCGGGGACCAGTGGGTGCGACGACCCGTGGATCAACCCGATGGCGGAGGGCGCGCCCAGCCTGGCCGGGCTAGGGTGTGGGCGCGCGCTGGTATGCGTTGGTGGCAAAGACGCCATGAGGGGTAGGGGAAAGCTGTATGTTGAGAAGTTGATGGGGAGCGGGTGGCATGGCGAGGTGGAGGTCTGGGAGGCGGATGGGCAGGGTCACGGCTTCCACCTCTTCCGGCCGACATGCGCACAGGCGGAAGCACAGATCCGCGTCATCGCTGAATTTCTGAGCCGCCCATGAGCTCTCCTGTTCTGAGACCAAGGCAATGTTCTCGAATCGGGTACCAGAGCACATTAGGTAGTAACATGTTTTGGTTGTTCTTCGGTAGTTTTATGTTCGTTCTATAAGAAATAGATATATTTGTAAACTGGCACTGTCCTATGGAGTTCAAATTCAGAGCTCTTATTCTGCCATTCTTGTCAGTTACTCCCTCCGTTCCGAAATGTAAACCTTTTTAGCAAACTAGTTTAGCTAGCTAGAAAGGCTTATATTATGGAACGGAGGTAGTATAAATTTGTGTTTGCAACACTTTAAAATGCTAAGATATGAATATGAAGTTCCGAAGTTATCAATTGAAGGTACTTGCTTTCTCAAGAATAAAAAAAGGAATTTACTCACTTATTAGAGCCTAAGTCATCATGTTGGAGCTTTTACCTACATATATTTACCGCTAAAAATGTTTCATTGGTATGCTGCATACTATCTGTATTTCCATTTTGGGCTTTACTTCTTCGATAGTTTTATGTGTAGTCTATAAGAACCATACTTGTTAATTGCTACTATCATTTGGAGTTCAGAATAAGACTAGTTAGTCTGTCAATTATAAATTTGGAAGGGTTTAAGAATGCTAAGATATG
This sequence comes from Puccinellia tenuiflora, assembly GCA_012064385.1. Taxonomy (NCBI): domain Eukaryota; kingdom Viridiplantae; phylum Streptophyta; class Magnoliopsida; order Poales; family Poaceae; genus Puccinellia; species Puccinellia tenuiflora. Next base: position 808,571 of record QRDG01001282.1, read on the forward strand.
AATACAAAGATCTCATTCATATTTCATTAGAAGGAACTTGCTTTCACAAGAAAGAAAGGAACTTACTCACTTATTCGAGCCCAAATCATCTCACATTATCAGATTTATCTTAGAGCTTTTTCCTACATATATTTACTCTAATTATCTGATTGGGAACGCTATGTACTATTTATATTTCCATTTCGGGCTTTACTTCAGGACAATCAATTATCTTTCTCTTCCGGCCATTCCTTGTGATGTTGCATTGCATTGCATGGCATGGCAGACTAAGAGGCTTCTCTTAAAAGTGCAAGTCTATCGAGCAATTATGAAAATGTTACTGATGCAGTGGTGCTGGTGGCTTGCAGCAGCCGCTGCAACACACACTGAAGCAACTCTCAAATACCTACATGGTCGATGGTACCCCTTAGAGAGATCCCCACCAAATGACAGAGGTCTCTGCCCCAGGCTATGAATAATGTCTTGGATAACCTTTTCTTTTCATTTGCCACGGCATCAGGGCTTTGCACAGTGCTTCATTTACTTCCTTTTGCCTTATTTCTGTATCATTGACTAAATGCAGTTTCCTCTGTCATCTGCAAGGAAATACTTTCTTAGCAAACTATATGCAATATGCAAGAAAATCTTTTGTTGCATAGCCATAATATATTGTAGAAATCACAGATTACTGTTCCAAGAGCTTAGTTTTTTGCAGGGTCAGATAATACTGATGTGTCACCAATGCGTCATGTTTTTGTGAGGCGAAGAAGGCTTTTGTGTAAAGAACTGCATGAGAACATGCTGTTTTCAGTGGTGCCAGCAGCCAGACAACAGACCGAATTGAAACAGTCAACATCAGCATATCTGGTAACTACCACATTAAATTCCTTTCATTTGGCCCATTTTTTTTTATTATGTAAGGATGTATGGTTATCTTGACACATATATACTGGGCAGGGGCGGAGCTAGCATACAAGCATTGGTGTCAAATGACACCAATGGTTTTGTGCTAATCCTCTTTATAAGTTGAGTAAAACTCTTAGCAATAGACAATGACACCGGCAGATTTAGAAGAATGACACCAATGGAAATTTTTGAGCTTCGCCCCTGATACTGGGACTACGTGGAAGCAATCACCCGGCTTATTACATAACTAATGTGCAACTTCTCCTGATGTGCAACATTGGCATGCCGTTTTTCCTTGAAGCACAACAGGAATAAACTTTGCCTCTTTATATCAAATAAGTGTTTTGAGTTGCAATATGTACAAGGGCCTTGACCACAAACGGGCAATGCTTGGTAACATACCATTTTATTAGTATGGAAATGCTTCTCCTCTGTTCGATTCTCATTGGCAGTAGAACATCATTGTTCATCCTATTCTAGGATCATACTGAGATAAGACTATAAGAGCACAAAGCCAAGATTTATTACCTCCATGCAAGAGTAAGTCAACTTTCTAACACGACTAACATTTGGATCATAGAAATTTCCTCTTTCTGACAGCACCTCCAGGGCACAAGAATAGCCCTTAGTCCAAGGGCAACTGAGAAAGAGACATTCATCCTTTATTAAATGAAGAGATATATGCTGCATCTCAAATGCCACAAGCAGATACAGGCCTCTCAATCATCACAACAAAGAGAACCACATTTTCCATTTTGAGAAATTCTCTCTTTTATTGTATGTTTGATAACAAAAATAGGACATTTCAACACATTATTAGGTCTATAGGGCTAGAAGTTTCCGTGAAAGCACCTAACGCAGTCACTATTACCAATGTCTCAGAAAATAAAGCTTGTACTTCTGTTCTACATTCTCATGAAGGAAGGACGGATAAGATCTTGTTGCACGTTTAAGTTAGGCGTAATGACTTCTCCTGATTGCTAGAGACCTGCTCGACCTGCATTGCCACGAAAGTTCTCATCCAAAGATTATTAATACGTTCTCAACATTAACTTGAGCACTCACAAATATCGACCTCCTGATAAAATACGACTGTGTGCAACCTACCCTTGGGGAGAGCAGAAGTATGGAGAGTGGAAAACATATCTTGTGTATACACCCACCAACTTATGGCAACCTCATCACAGTTCTCTCTATTGATGGTGGAGGGATTCGAGGAATCATTCCAGCTGTTGCGCTTGCTTTTCTAGAAACAGAGTTGCAGGTAAAACTGTAGTTATGTAGCATAAGCGATTTCATATCATATTGTCAATGCAACGCTAACCTTGTAAAAGATATGATAGATTACACGTCCATGATCAGTATATCGTGTTAGATGAAATTATTTCAACTTTATTGTTTGGTGCTAGTTTAAAGTTCAAACCGTCAATAGCTTAACTCAATCCACCATATCTTGTTAACTTTAACTGCTATTATTTCTTGTCACCTTGTCTTTTATTGTATTATTATGCAGATGTACATGGTTAAACATTGCAGTCCTGCAGAAGATTTTCAGATTCCTGGCAAAGAAAGAAAATCTTATAATCCATTAGTTCAATTTTTCTGCTAGTTTCAGATACCTGTTTTTTAATCTCTCTAGGAATGATGAACTTAATATACTCGCCATGTAACTCTGGTTTCTTCCCTTCCGCACCAGCTTATGCTCCTTTCCTTAGAAAGACAATAAATTTCAATTGATGCTCTTGATTGCATCTCACTGAAACTGTGGTGTTAATTTCTGAAGAAACTTGATGGAGAGGAAGCCCGATTAGCAGACTACTTCGATGTCATTGCTGGGACTAGCACAGGGGGGCTTGTGACTTCGATGCTCACCGCACCAAACAATAAGAGAAGACCACTTTTTGCTGCCAAAGATATTCAAGCATTTTATATGGACCATGCTCCCAAAATTTTCCCACAGCTCAGGTGAACATATATATTATGGTTTTTGTTGGATGTTTAGGGAACTTATCTGTAAACATTTTGTTTTTATAGGGGTGCATTCGGTCAGATAATGAGGATGCTCCGATCATTGTCAGGACCTTCCTATGATGGCAAGTACCTTCATGAAGTTGTGAGAAAGAAGTTAGGAAACACCAGGCTGCATCAGACTTTAACAAATGTGGTAATACCAACTTTCGACATCAAGCGGCTACAACCAACCATTTTTTCGTCCTATGAGGTCTCTCCCTCTCAAATCTTTTGGGAATTCGAATTTGAGTACATGTTTTGTTTTAGATACCAGTTATAAGTTGGAGCAAATTAATTTTAATGGCACAGGAAACACCTGCTAATCCACCAATTCGTCATAATGGAGATTTTGCACAGAAGTGAACTTTCTATTAACATGTGACAGGTTAAGAAGAAGAACACAATGGACGCTTTGCTATCAGATATTTGCATCAGCACATCCGCTGCTCCAACATATCTACCTGCACATTACTTCAAGACCGAAGACTATCATGGAAACATCAAGGAGTTTAATCTTATTGATGGGGGAGTAGCTGCCAATAACCCGGTACTGTAGTTATCTGTAGTTAACTAGCTATGCATAACATAGTACCAGAAACTTTAATCTTTGTGTGTGCTTTATAAGTTTAGTTTTATTACTTCTCATACATGCTGTGCAATACACCTCCACTATGTCTTGATAAATTTAAGTCTGCATTTTAGAAGACCTAATATCCATCTCTGTCGTGTTTAGGCTTTAGTTGCCATCGGAGAAGTAACCAATCAGATTTTGAAGGAAAATCCAGATTTCTTCCCAATAAAACCTATGGACTATGGCCGGTTTTTGGTCATTTCACTTGGCACAGGCTCGGCAAAGTTTGAAGAAAAGTACAATTCACAAAAGGCTAAATCATGGGGAGTGTTGGGTTGGTTAGTTAACAGTGGATCCACACCATTGGTAGATATTTTCACCCGGGCAAGTGCAGATATGGTGGATATTCACCTTGCTGCTGTTTTTAAAGCTTTACGTTCTGAACAGAACTATCTGAGGATTCAGGTAATTAAAATGTAGCTGTTTACTTGCACTAATTAACTAAGAAAACAACATCTTTTTCTCAAGCTGCCATTTCTAATAACAGGATGATACGCTACGGGGAACACTCTCCTCGGTTGATGTTGCTACCAAGGATAACTTGGAGAAACTTGTGAGTGTTGGAGAGATGCTGCTAAAGAAACCTGTATCACGGGCAAATTTGGAGACTGGCCAGATGGTGCGTGCTTGTAGTGACACAGAGGTGACCAACGAAGAAGTTCTCAAGAGGTGAACTCACGACCACCTATCAGGTTATTATAATCACATTATTTGGTCTACATATGAGCTAATTAGCACCTTCCTTACAGATTTGCAAAGCTGTTGTCTGATGAAAGGCGAATTCGCCAAGTAAGATCGCCGAAATGAAGATTGGTCTCTTTTACGTCAGTGCTCTGCGGGAGAGAAATTTTCTCTGCATGGCATACACCAGCTCCAATTTAGTTGATATCTCTGTTGAAGTTTGTCTGTAACATAGTATATAGTTTAAATAAATGTGTAGTGTGGCATACTGACTGCTATGGCTTGTAATGTTAAGCGTTGATGGCTTTATTGATGTGTACATACAAATATTTTTTTAAACAAACCGAGCATTTTTCTATAGTTCTCGTACTTCCGTTGTGTTGTCGATTTCCCTGATTTTATTTCAGCCGACCAGTTCTGAAGGGTTCCAGGCTGGCCATGCAGAAGAGGCATTTCGAATAAAGAGATTGCCACTGCTACTGCATGGAAGGAACAAGTGCCTGGTACGATTTCGCTTCGCTTTGTACGTAGAAATAGTTAAACCTATCTCTGCTTTGAGTATCAAGCAAGATGAGATGCCTTTTCATTGAGAATGGCTTTGCGCTTTGGTATTTCTGTAGGATTCTGCTGTTGGGATGGTCAGAGAGACATGCTATTCCTATTGAGGGTTTGGAGCGTGGATAGACTAGACAAATACATGCAAGGCCCTTCACTAACTCAAAGTAGTTCATTTTTAATGACAAACTTTCCAGGGCAAGAGACTCATCTGCCAGTACCCTTTTTTAGCTTGTAGTGAAGGTTCCAACTCATTACTTTCTTGCAGTATGCATTTCTTTTTGTGAACACTGAAGTGACACTATTCTGTGATCATGATTGGATTTGTTTAACATTGCAGCCACCAAGGAGCAAGATGCAGATCATAGGCGGCAGGGTGACTGGAACTGAATATTTTGATATGGATACTACGGTGCTTAGCCTTTGAGAAGGAGTCTTAACCATGTGCTCTCCAGAACACTCCGTCCCTACAAGGAAAGGACATCATGTAACCATCACCGATAAAATTCGGAGCACCGAAAGATCCGATCGGCGAGCGATCAACCTTGCCCGTGAAGCAGGTATGCCTGCCAGCTTTAAGAAACGCAAACTGTCCATCAACACATAAACATGTAGGCTAGTTTAAAGCTGAGGCAATTGGGATTTTGTAATCCAGGCGCTTCTTTCTCTGGATGGCAGCAAAATATGCTGGAATTAACTAGAAATCTTAGACCTTCTGTCAGCCAGTCATGTGGGTTCAATGCTAACTTTCTGAATATTTTGATATGGATACTGGTAGTGCCACAATGCTGCATCTGATGGACCATAGGTTTTGGAGAGGAAGAAAGGCAAATGTGACAAGTATTTCTTCAAATGTGGTAATACTGAGACCTTGGGGCCTTTTTGCTCATGTTTGTGGCCTGCACCGGTTGAGTGCTAAACCCTTGGTCCTGAGCAACTCTGCCCAGCCCTCACCCGTACACAGGCTATGGAGTTAGCAATGATTAAAAGGATCTCCTAGGTCCAAGGAGGCAGCAAGCGTGCTTGGTCGGTCAAAAGCTGGCTGCTTGATCGACGGAGCAGAAGGCAAGTGAAACACCAATGCAACGAGAGCCTCCTATGCAAGTCCAAGCAAGGAAGATTCCTGGATTCTGCCACCCTTTTCTGATATCTTTGTAAGAAGTGTTTCCCTCCTCGGCCGAGAATCGGAAGAAAAAAAGTTAACAGACAACATGCTCTGTATCTGTCCATGTATGCTCTCTTTCTTTGTTTGTGAAAAACGTATTTCTCATAGTCAAATCTGCACGTTTACAAATGTAATTTACACCCGTGTACATGGGCACGGGTTTTTGACTGTGGCACTGACATGTGAAGAAATTAGACTTAGTTGAAAATGACGTGCATGGTTGACGTCTCTTCATGTCACCCTTTTGGTGAACCTTTTACATGTTGCACAGAGCTCCTTTCCTAGGTAGTTTAATAGTTTATACAGCCGTCGTATCTATACTATTGCTCCCATTTGGCACTTACAATATTGCATGCCAGAGCACTTTATCTACACTATAAATATTCGCTGGAGACACCCTTCAAATCAAACTTAAAAACTTAAGCAAGTTGAGCAGTAGCATACCAGTGTTCCCCTGTACGTGCTTAAGAGTTCTAGAGCACGCACTTTGGTTGTTAGCTTACTAGTACATGGCAGGTTCCAAGCAGGTCTCATCGTGCACTTGCATTCTGATCATCTTGATCATGTCGAGCCACTTGGCGCCGGCCTGCGACGCGAGGAGGCTGATGGCGGCAACGTCATCGACGAGCAACGGGGAGGAGGCATGCACATCACCGGCGGGGTGCCCCGGCGTGCACGGCAGCGCAAGCCTCACGGCGTCGGGGAAGATATCGACCACCGACGGCCGCTCCACGGCGCCTGGGCACAGCCCGGGGATCGGCAACAAGCTGCACGCTGCAGGGAACGACCGTCGTTGAGCTGCTGAGTTAAGTGCAGAATGCTGGATGGGTGGGTACAGAGCTCTTCGTTAATTGCCTGTCTATATGAACTTTTCTCTTGATTTGTATTCCTCGATCGGCTCACTGTGGATGCAAGATGTGTATATGGTTTTAGAAAGTAGAAAAAAAAGTGTGATGTGTATTTCCCGTTCGTTGGAATAAAGTGTGCATTGCCTTCTCTTCTTGATTCTAACAGTGTAGGAGAGGAAACACCTGCCACAAAAAATGGAAAAAAAATCAGGAGATAAATTAAAATTGTAAGAGTCGACATCAAGCTCCGTTAGTAAGCTGCCGTGGTAAGTAATCCCGGGGGTAGATGCTCCCAACTAGAGAAATCTACCGCGCGTAGTAGTGCAAAATATTTTCTCCAGGCAAATACAAGGAAGATTCCGTACCTGCGTACCATTTGGCAGCGACCGGCCGGGCGCAGCGCAACTCCCCGTGCAGGTACGTATACTACCCGTTTCCATGTTAATTGTACAAAATAGCAAGTTGTTGCAACAAACTGCAAATTACGTTTTTCTTTGCACAGACCTATAAATTTGTCTAAAACCGTTGCGCAGTTGCGCTACACCCAAATAGCCGGTTTAGCTCCTTTCATAGCCAATCAACCCATGTAACCTGCACGGTCGTCAGTCCTCACGTGGAGATATCGTGGCCATTTCAACCCGTCCCGCGGTAAGAGAACTCGGCACCATGCCGTCGAGTCCTGCTGGTCGGTGCAGCAGGACGCAACACCGCACCACCTTTGCCACCACGCGAGAAGCACGTGGAGACCTGCCCCCACCACTGAAGTCATCCACTTGTCCCTTCAGTTGATGCACGATTTTAAAGATGATATTCCCTGATGGGACAATGCAGAAACGTCGCAATCATACAATCCGGGGAGCCTAAATCTAGGGTTTCCTCTAGAGCACAATGGTGATGAGAACATCCCCATGACGCCCTTAGCGAGGTAAACGATGCATGCGGGCGCTGGCGTCAATGTTTTCGACCAAGGACGAAACAAGCTTTCGTTAGCAGACTCACCCCAACACCGACTAGACCATCGGATCCTCCTCCCCGTCGACGGCCAGAAATAAGGATGCATACCGAAGCTGCCGCACCCCAGAGACGGTGGTCGGGAAACTTCGGCATGCATCCCTATTTCTGGTCGTCGACGGCATGCCTAAACCCTAGATTTAGGCATGCCAAAGTTGCCCGCCACCGCCATCATCTCCACTCCGGGCTTTGCCATAATGCCCTCGACGCTCCGGCAGCGGGCAAGGAGGTTAGAAGCCCTGGCCAGGGACGGATCTGCCATAGTGGCATTGGGGTGAGCTGACCCCAATGAATGTTGGAGAACACTTCATCAATTAGTACTAAGTAATGCTATTTTGTATAAGATGTCATCATTGAATTAGAGATAATATAGAGCTGACCCCACAGAATTTATCACCTAGCTCCATCCCCGGCGGCGGTTGAAACTTAGGGTTAGGAGTGGGGAAGGGTTAGGAGCATACTTTGCCCAACGATGCTTAGGTGGGGGCGAGGAGAACAAAAGCGGCGCTGGAACAGAGGGTTAGGAGGAGAGGGTTAGCACTTAGCAGGAGGTGATGCTGATGATGTTGTACTTTGAAATCCAAAAGAAAAAATGTATCTTGTAATCGGCACCGAACATAAAATGGTATAAATAGACTCCGTTCGGGATTAACATAAGATATCATCAGTTAGTATACTGAGGAAGCTATGATTCTCTCGTGGTGCATGTATGGCTGTCAACCAAGGAACTGAAGAAGCTAATGATTCTCTCATGGTACGTGCATCAATTAAGTATCTATAACCTTCTCACATAAGCTAATCAATTAAACGCTTTCAGTAGCAATAGTCGCCGAAAAGGATGCTGCATCCATGAGATCCCCCAAACAACAGATCTAGTAAGTTGTACCAAGGTTCCGAACCATTTGACAGCAACCGGCCGGGCGCCGTGAATCCATGCTGCAAGGAGTATATTACTCGCCGTCGCAGCCTTCCAGTCAAACCGTACGAAAGGAAGAGCTTTTTCTAGCCATCGGTATCACGTGAGTTCTTTTACGGTACCCCTAACTGAATATAGACCCTCCATTTTGTGTGATCCAACGGATCAGATGAATAGGTACTCCGATCCAGCTAGTATGGAGTACCGTCACAAAAATTCAGGGAGTACCCAGTTTNCGGAAGAAAAAAGTTAACAGACAACATGCTCTGTATCTGTCCATGTATGCTCTCTTTCTTTGTTTGTGAAAAACGTATTTCTCATAGTCAAATCTGCACGTTTTACAAATGTAATTTACACCCGTGTACATGGGCACGGGTTTTTGACTGTGGCACTGACATGTGAAGAAATTAGACTTAGTTGAAATGACGTGCATGGTTGACGTCTCTTCATGTCACCTTTTGGTGAACCTTTTACATGTTGCACAGAGCTCCTTTCCTAGGTAGTTTAATAGTTTATACAGCCGTCGTATCTATACTATTGCTCCCATTTGGCACTTACAATATTGCATGCCAGAGCACTTTATCTACACTATAAATATTCGCTGGAGACACCCTTCAAATCAAACTTAAAAACTTAAGCAAGTTGAGCAGTAGCATACCAGTGTTCCCCTGTACGTGCTTAAGAGTTCTAGAGCACGCACTTTTGGTTGTTAGCTTACTAGTACATGGCAGGTTCCAAGCAGGTCTCATCGTGCACTTGCATTCTGATCATCTTGATCGTGTCGAGCCACTTGGCACCGGCCTGCGAAGCGAGGAGGCTGATGGCGGCAACGTCATCGACGAGCAACGGGGAGGAGGCATGCACATCACCGGCGGGGTGCCCCGGCGTGCACGGCAGCGCAAGCCTCACGGCGTCGGGGAAGATATCGACCACCGACGGCCGCTCCACGGCGCCTGGGCACAGCCGGGGATCGGCAACAAGCTGCACGCTGCAGGGAACGACCGTCGTTGAGCTGCTGAGTTAGTGCAGAATGCTGGATGGGTGGGTACAGAGCTCTTCGTTAATTGCCTGTCTATATGAACTTTTCTCTTGATTTGTATTCCTCGATCGGCTCACTGTGGATGCAAGATGTGTATATGGTTTTAGAAAGTAGAAAAAAAAGTGTGATGTGTATTTCCCGTTCGTTGGAATAAAGTGTGCATTGCCTTCTCTTCTTGATTCTAACAGTGTAGGAGAGGAAACACCTGCCACAAAAAATGGAAAAAAATCAGGAGATAAATTAAAATTGTAAGAGTCGACATCAAGCTCCGTTAGTAAGCTGCCGTGGTAAGTAATCCCGGGGGTATACTGCAATCTGCGTGCAGGAGATGCTCCCAACTAGAGAAATCTACCGCGCGTAGTAGTGCAAAATATTTTCTCCAGGCAAATACAAGGAAGATTCCGTACCTGCGTACCATTTGGCAGCGACCGGCCGGGCGCAGTGCAACTCCCCGTGCAGGTACGTATACTACCCGTTTCCATGTTAATTGTACAAAATAGCAAGTTGTTGCAACAAACTGCAAATTACGTTTTTCTTTGCACAGACCTATAAATTTGTCTAAAACCGTTGCGCTACACCCAAATAGCCGGTTTAGCTCGTTTCATAGCCAATCAACCCATGTAACCTGCACGGTCAGTCCTCACATGGAGATATCATGGCCATTTCAACCCGTCCCGCGGTAAGAGAACTTGGCACCATGCCGTCGAGTCCTGCTGGTCGGTGCAGCAGGACGCAACACCGCACCACCTTTGCCACCACGCGAGAAGCACGTGGAGACCTGCCCCCACCACTGAAGTCATCCACTTGTCCCTTCAGTCGATGCGCGATTTTAAAGATGATATTCCCTGACGGGACAATGCAGAAACGTCGCCATCATACAATCTGGGGAGCCTAAATCTAGGGTTTCCTCTAGAGCACAATGGTGATGAGAACATCCCATGACGCCCTTAGCGAGGTAACGATGCATGCGGGCGCTGGCGCCAATGTTTTCGACCAAGGACGAAACAAGCTTTCGTTAGCAGACTCACCCCGACACCGACTAGACCATCGGATCCTCCTCCTCGTCGACGACCAGAAATAAGAATGCATACCGAAGCTGCCGCACCCCAGAGACGGTGGTCGGGAAACTTCGGCATGCATCCCTATTTCTGGTCGTCGACGGCATGCCTAAACCCTAGATTTAGGCATGCCAAAGTTGCCCGCCACCGCCATCATCTCCACTCCGGGCTTTGCCATAATGCCCTCGACGCTCCGGCAGCGGGCAAGGAGGTTAGAAGCCCTGGCCAGGGACGGATCTGCCATAGTGGCATTGGGGTGAGCTGACCCCAATGAATGTTGGAGAACACTTCATCAATTAGTACTAAGTAATGCTATTTTGTATAAGATGTCATCATTGAATTAGAGATAATATAGAGCTGACCCCATAGAATTTATCACCTAGATCCATCCCCGGCGGCGGTTGAAACTTAGGGTTAGGAGTGGGGAAGGGTTAGGAGCATACTTTGCCCAACGATGCTTAGGTGGGGGCGAGGAGAACAAAAGCGGCGCTGGAACAGAGGGTTAGTAGGGGAGGGTTAGCACTTAGCAGGAGGTGATGCTGATGATGTTGTACTTTGAAATCAAAAAGAAAAAATGTATCTTGTAATCGGCACCGAACATAAAATGGTATAAATAGACTCCGTTCGGGATTAACATAAGATATCATCAGTTAGTATACTGAGGAAGCTATGATTCTCTCGTGGTGCATGTATGGCTGTCAACCAAGGAACTGAAGAAGCTAATGATTCTCTCATGGTACGTGCATCAATTAAGTATCGATAACCTTCTCACATAAGCTAATCAATTAAACACTTTCAGTAGCAATAGTCGCCGAAAAGGATGCTGCATCCATGAGATCCCCCAAACAACAGATCTAGTAAGTTGTACCAAGGTTCCGAACCATTTGACAGCAACCGGCCGGGCGCCGTGAATCCATGCTGCAAGGAGTATATTACTCGCCGTCGCAGCCTTCCAGTCAAACCGTACGAAAGGAAGAGCTTTTTCTAGCCATCGGTATCACGTACGCTTTTGTGGCTCATTGGGCGTATAAAATTAATGAATGCAGCAGCCATGCAAAGTACAGAGCGTTAACCTAATAACATACTCTATCCGTTTCTATAACCTTTTTCAGAAATCAAACAATATACAGTTTGACTAAATTCGTAGGAAAAACTGTCAATAAGTATAAGTAGTATGATAACCCCCCCCCCCCCCCCCCCCCCCCCCCCCGGCGCCCCCCGCCCCCTGCACCAAGAAAAGTGTTGATTACATAGTCGTCGGACACATGGTTTTGACGTGGACTCCGCCACATAAACGAAACCGTACTCATACCCTCCTCATCCAACACTTCACCTAGAAATAACCGCTCATAGTGAAAAATCATGCCTATGAAAAACCCATTGTCTTGCTATCGTCGTCATTCCCTGCTTCCACCATAAGTTAGCGGTTTTGAAATTGACATGTGTCATTGAGATGTTTCTCTAGTCTTCTAAGAGGAACAAAACCTCAAATATGTTACACTAACACTTAATTTCTACCACGCATGATATTTGGTTATGATAACTGCATATGTATCCCACAAAACGAAGAATAATTAATGATATAAAATCGACACAAAGACGAGAGAGAATAAAACAGACTCTTAGTTAAATATCATACCAAGACTCAAACTTTATTGTCTTTGAACGATATCACATTTGGTGATAACTTTCCGCGTGGTATTAGCTTAAGATGCACCTATTGTATGAACAATTTAGCACTTGACTCCAGATGGTGATGTTGATGGACTGATATGTACCTTTATTGCTGTCCTGACATATGACCTGATTTCTCGAGAAGCTCATGTACTACTTAAGTGTAGATTATCGTGATAAATACCTACACAATACACAATTACACAGTCTTCAGATGTCACGAAAGTTTTCCTAAAAATAAAACCGTTCACAAATCATTTTCTATGCTGTGTACGTAGAAAATCATTGAGGTCTATCCTTTGAAATCAAGAAGAAGGAATTAACACGGGCCGACTTGATTGAGGCCACACGCTCCTCCATTTATTTTATTTTGGGTCTCCATTTCGGCCCAGCTGTAGATTCAGGAATTAGGCCCAGAACAAATTTTGCATCCATCCCTACTGCTCTGCTCTCTCCTGTCTCCTCCTTCCCCTATCGACGGAAGCATCATACAGCAACAGTGAGTCCCCATTCTGTCTCCATCACCATGCATCCACCACCCTGAAATTAATTTCTACCGGCCGGTGCTGAGTTTTTTTTTTAAATATTATTTTTTTATTCGTAATTCGAAATATATTGCGCAGAATGATTAAATTCCAAAAGTATCACGCGGTCGGCCCACGGTCGGCCGAATCTCTGCTTTCGGCAGTCTGCGGGCCGAAAAGTCCTTGTCGGCTAGTGGCAGGCCGACGTGCATGCGCTAGCGGCTGGGCAGGCGCGGGCCCCATCCTTTCGGCCAGACGCCGGCCGAAACTCTCCTTTCGGCGCGCTAGTGGCCGAAACACGCAGGGCCTGGCCGACGCCCCCTTCTTCCTCCTCTCTTCTCCTTCTCTTCTCCCTGCTGCCTCTTTTCCTTTCCTCTCTCTTCCGAAAAAAGCTCCTTCAAACTCTTGATTGATCTCTAAAATTAGCCAGCAAACTATACGTTTTATTCCACAATTGAAAACTAGAGGCCAAGGGCATCCCGGATCTGTTCATGGGATTGTTTTTGGAGCTAGTTTTAGTTTCGGTGGTGGAGCAATGGTGGGCAACAATGGAGGAATGTGGTGCTGTTGGTGGAGTAGCAGGAGCGGTGCAGCGGTGTTGGTGATACTACGTTGAAGTTTGACTGCAGGAACGACTGATTTTGCACGCATCAAGGATAAACCCAAATCTTGTAGCTATTTTAAATTCGGTGTATAATTTTGTTTAGATAAATTGTGAGATTAGATTTATTTAAGGTGGTATATATTTTAAGATATTAGTTATAGGTGCATAATTTTGTTTACATAAGTTGTGAGATTAGATTTATTTTAGGTGGTATATATATTAAGATATTAGTTATAGGTGTATAATTTTGTGTGAGATTAGACATAAGTTGTGAGATTAGATTTATTTTAGGTGGATGTAATTTTGTAGGTGGAGATCCTGTTAAGAATTTTTTGTTATATATTATTTGATGATACAATATATTTGTTTAGGTGAGGAGACATGTCCGAAGTGGTTAGTGTTGTCGTTTACTATGGTTATGGTACTGTCCGCATAAATTATGTTTTAATTTCTAATATGTACAGATGGCTGCATATCCATTGCTTAGTCAGACGATCGATGCAAAACACCGTGCTAGGATATGGGAGGAAGGTAGGCAACCAGGTGTGTTGCGTACACGCACACCAGCAACTAACTGGATGATACACCCTCAATGGATTGATAGGTACGTATCGTCAATATAATTGTAAAATGTCAATACGTTGTATATATTGTAAAATTAAATGTTAATTCTGCAGGCTATCTTGGTCTGGACTTTTGCCGTTCGCACGACTAGTTGAGTCCACAGATGCCGAGTGGGTACATATCCAACCAGATGATGACGGTGGTGCTGACCGTGATATGTAACAGGAAAAATCTAAACGTGTCCAACTGGACAAATCACTGCTCAGCTCTTTAGTGGACAGATGGAGGCCTGAGACCCACACCTTTCACTTACCCTGCGGAGAGATGGCTCCTACTCTGCAGGATGTGTCATATTTGTTAGGTCTCCCTTTGGCAGGCACGGCCATTGGTCCTTTGGAGGCTTCAGAATATTGGTGTGAGGAGATGCAGGCACGATTTGCCGCTGCGCTACCAGGAGTTGTGCAGTTACCTGACCACGCACACGGTCCTCGTGTTTCTTGGTTGACCCAGTTCCAGGTAATTTATTTATACAACAGTTTTAGTATTTTTAGTATGAATTATTGTATAATTATTTATTTCTCCGTGCACCGCAGATTGGTAATTTGGGATATCCTGCCGTGTTTATGGATGCGCCGCTGATTACTATATGTCTGGAGGCATATATTATTTGGCTGTTCGGTAAGTGGATGTTCACTGAGACGCACGTCGACACCATTAGTGCGCGCTATATATCTCTTGCCCGCGAGATAGCCGATGCACATACACCAGCAGATATAGTGCCCAGAAGCTTTGGTTCGGCTGTGTTAGCTGCTACTTACAGAGCTTTATGCAATGTTTGCACGAAGAATAAGTCGTCATCTTCGTTACTTGGTTGTCCACTACTGTTACAACTATGGTCGTGGGAGAGATTCCATATTGGTAGACCGGACGTCGACGCTGAGAGGCCTTGGGATTACAGACTGAACGGTGCAGATCCCGTTGACTTTCCTACAGTTGGCAGCGTCTGGACACGTAGAGAGGTAAATTTCGCACCGCCGTACTTACTTTACGTACGCATCATTTCTTATTTCATCAAGCTAAATAATTCGTTAAAATTGCAGAGACGGTACGCGCAAGTTCAAGTGAAGAATTCATACCCATCATTCACAATGCAGTTTGATCAGTTGCGCGAGGATCAGGTCATATGGGAGCCATATGATAACCAGAGGATCGTTGCGAGATACCCCTTCGGCATATCTCAGTTATGCACGAGAGATCATCTATACTGGTTGACGCAGTCTCATATTATTTTTGATGTCATGGTTGAGGAGATGTCGCAGCAGAGGGTGATGAGACAGTTTGCACGACGACAATTACCGGACCCTCCCATCAGACAGCCACGACTACGACCGGAAATCCACCGGTAAGTTAATTTTCAGTCTATAATTATTTCTAATATGAATAAAACTGTCTATTGAATCTATTTGTAATAAATAATTTTGTAATATTACTTTTCAGACTTTGACGTCAAGGAGGCGAAAAACCTTTGGTGCTTTGGCTTCAGACTCTACAGCCATTCATAAATGAATGGGCGAGTGCGACGACTACACTATGGCAGGCTGATGGCCCCTTTCAACAGGATGATTTTCAAGAATATCTACGGAGGTATAGACAGTCTACACGACTCCGATTGACGCCAACGACTGAGCCTTCTCAGATGCAGCCCCCTTCTATTACGGACATGTACCCATTGGAGGCTATTGCGGGTTCTAGAAACTACGCGGTTAGTACTATATTACTCGTTACGTACGTACATTTTTTTTATTGATCGTACATAACATGTAATTTTTCAATTACAGTCTGAATTGATAGCCGACATTCAGAGTGATGTAGCTCGGTTCACGCCGCCGCCACAACATAGATCTTGGTTCAGGCCTCTCGAGGAGAAGCTGCGAGGTGTGTACAATGTTCTTACTTGCACCCGCTATACAGACGTTGTGCCTCGTCATGGAGCTCCGCGTCCACGTCTCACACGACAGGAGACTGCTCGTACATCACATACTAGACTTCTTACACCTACTGGGGAGCCTGGTAGTTCGTCGCAGCGGCCTACTGGACATACTTTTCAGCCTGGTAGTTCGTCCCAGCGGCCTACTGGACATACTTTTCAGCCTGGTAGTTCCTCGCAGCGGCCTACTGGACATACTTTTCAGCCTAGTAGTTCCTCGCAGCATCCGTCTCCACCTTACGTTCAGCCGACGCCACCTGATGCTTCCCAGCCTGGTAGTTCATCCTGGCAGGCAGCCCAGTCGCAGTACGGTATGTCCCAGATGGGGATACCACCTCAGTTTCAGTACGGGATGCCTCCTCAGTACCAGATGGGGATGCCTCCGCAATACCAGATGGGGATGCCTCCTCCAGGTCATCCTGTACATGTAGGCTGGAACACTTCTTCGGCGCCGTTGACTAGTCTTGTGGGACTAGGTACGTTGTTGTTATTAATTATCCATATTTATTTTTTGAATATAGTATGCACTTATCTACTAGTAAAAATTTTTTGCAGGTGGGTCTGCTGATTCACCTGTGGCAGAGATGGACGAGGATGTGTTGTTCCATACGCCACCACCCGTCACACAGGAGACGCAGACACAGCAGGACACACAGCCACAGGAGGACGCTCCGATGTTGGGCCGAGGTTTGCGTCAGCACCTCGACCCAAACCGAAACCGATTGTCACCTTCAGGGCCTCGGCCGCGGAAAACGAAGACTAGGTATCGTAAACATAATGAAGACTGAAACTTTTATCGATGTATGAGACCTTTTCCTATCTATGTATGAGACATAATCCTATCTATGTACGAGACACTATATTTGTATAAGACATATTCCTATCTATATTTGATCAGACAATGCTTCCGACATTTATTAAAAAACGGCGAGATTACAAATTTTTCATTAAAACACACTTAAATTAATAGCTAGAACTGAAATTAAGATACATGCGACACTTAACATAAATGTCATCTCCCGTCCACGCATCCTCCTGCCTCCGTCGATGGGTCACTCTTGCCCTTCGACGATGCCGCTCCCTTGCCCTTCGACGATGCCGCTCCCTTGCCCTTCGACGATGCCGCTCTCTTACCCTTCGACGATGACGCTTTCTTGGCCGTGATGCTAGGCATGAAGATGTCAGCATCATCCTCGCTCTCTTCCACCCATGACGACGGATGATCTCCTAACCAATCGAGAAACTTCTTGTCCGTAGTACTTTGCTCCACCTTCTTCCACCTTTCATGCAGCCTGAGAAGTTCCTGTCGTATTTCCCGTGGAGTCCTATGAGCCCAATATGGTTTGAGCCTAGTTGATCTGCTAACCAATGTCGCGTCTATCTCAGTGAGCAAACTATCACTACTAATGAGTTCCTCCCATGGAACTAATTTATTGTCTACCCTAAACTCGGCGGCACACTCCAGAAGGAGCTCAGACTGATGTGGAAGAAAGCTACGGTAAGGACGAAAACCCGACATCGATGAGTGAATTCGCTAGACTACTTACTAACCTCACTGAGCAACGGCTTTTATAGCCCGGGAAGCGAAGAAAAAGGCGGGAAGAATTATGGCGGGAGAAAATAGCGGGAAGTGAAAGGGCGGGAAAAATTGGCGGGAACGAGGAACGGCGGGAGAAAAAAATGACGGGAATGAGGAAGGGCGGGAGATAATGACGGGAATCAGGAAGGGCGGGAGAAAATGGCGGGAGATTTCGGGCGGGAGAAATGCAGCAATTAACTAGAGAAATAAACATTTTGGCTGCAAAATTGGGCGGGTGATGTTGCGCGGTTAATTTTTTGCATTCTAATTTGGCCGGGTTAAAAATAGTGCGACCAAAACAAGAAATAGGGTCAAAACGTAAAAATCCGGTGTTTCGGCCAGCTACGGGCCGAAACAATTATTAATCGGCCCCCGGCTGACGCGAAAGGTACCAGAACCTGGCACGCTACTGTGCTCGCCGTGTTTCGGCTGATAGACAGCCGAAAAGTTCCTTTCGGCTGATAGAGTGCCGAAACGTGAGTTTCGGCCGACCGTGGGCCGACCGCATGATACTTTTGGAATTTAATCATTCTTCGCAATATATTTCGAATTACGAATAAAAAAAATAATATTTAAAAAAAAACTCGGCCGGTGCTCATCTCATCTTTCAGAATCAAGTTTTACCCATATATCATCTCGCATTTTCTATCTGCCCTTGCAATGATTTGCCAGCGCATCTCATCTTTCAGAATCACATCCAGCCATGCTTGCATTGCATGCTGTTGGCAAACCACATGGCGCCCCCCCTCGGCCCCTCCTTCGTCTGTCCGTTCGTTTGTTTGATTGTAGGGCAGCCCAAATAACCACGGTGTCAGCCCGGACACTGCCGGCGCACGCCGCCGAGGCTTTAATTTGGCGGATTGCCGGCACGCAGGCTGCAGGCAGGGGGTCGTGGAACGTCCTGACATGTGTTTTTTTATCCTTACCAGCCATTGGCCCCTCTCTCTCTCTCAGGTTCGTCGTCTGGAGCCCGCAATGCCGTTTTCCTTTTCGTGATAGGGTTTTTTGTCCGGCCCCGTCGGGTTGGCAGAGACGCAGAGTGGAGGACAAGTGCTAGAATCTGAATCTGTGGGCGCAACTTGCAGGTTAATTTGGTTGTTTCGCTGATGGTATTGGTGCCCGCGTGTGGTCTTGCTAGCAGGCTAGGCCATGACGCACGCCTATCGCCTATGATGCATATCCATCCGGCAAGGGGTGTTTAAGTTTGGAAAAGTTGCAGGCAAGGTGTGAGACATCAAACGTTTTCTCAAACGCAAAATCTATTCCGTGCCCGGGCACTCTCTCGTCCTTACAAAGTGCTCACCGTGCGCGCCGTCGGATCGCCATCGTGCGGCAGTCACCGATACCTTCGTGTGTTCGACTACGGACAAAACGTACCATGGTTTCGAACTTCGGGAAAACCAAGCTGCTCGCCCACGCCCGCGTGTCTCTCTCCCCCGTCTCCTTCGCGTCATCGCCGCGGAGTCCCCAGTTCCCCACCATCGTCGGCGATTTCCTCCGGCTTTGACCTCCAATCCGGCGGATTTGCGCAAAGAGCTTCTCCATCAGCTGGTTGTTTTCGATTTGGTGGTTTGAGAGCGGCGGAGTGCCTCCCTCCCCCGTCTCCTTCTCAGCTCGCCGCAAAATCGCACACCATTGCCGACGAGTTTCCTTCGCCTCTGACCTCCAAATCCCGGTGGATTTGTGGGGCGAGCTTCTCCATCGGGCGGTTGCTGTTGTTTGGGCGGTGTGGGAGCGGCGGATTTTGCGACTCCATTCCTTTGATTCAACTACATCGAGTTCGATTCCTTCCGTCACCGCCCAGGTGAGTGATGCTGGAACCCTAACTAGTCGTTTACTGGTGGCTATGCGTGTTTTTTGGGGTATTTTCGCGACTGATTTTTGGCGCCTTCTAAATCCATAGTCTCGTTGTTGTGTATGGTTTGCAGGTTCAATGTGATGAAGGACTAGCATGTTTGGCCGAGTTTTGAATGGGTGAGCCTAATCTCCATGTACATCTCCATATATGTAGTTGTTAGCCTCATGATAGATAGTTCTGCCCCTGCAAAATGGATGAATAGAGTTTCTTTGTAGTTTTGTAATTGTGGTAGATGTATTTTTATCAACTGGCGTGTTGGATGTAGTGATGTAGTTCTGTGCACATCTATGTCTGTGTGTAGGTTTAAATTCGAAGTACGCTTGTATTTTACACCCATGCTGTGAAGATCACTACAAGTGTTATAGTTGTGGCTGTATGCAATGTATTTTACCAGTATCGATTGCATATGCAGATGTAGTTTTCTATCATTATTTACTGCATATGCAACTAGGCACTTTTAATTGGTAACAGTCACACAAAATAGCTGGCTAGTAGTTCCTGAAACTTTTGCGATGTATTTTTCTGAATTCTGGATGTAGTTTAGTTTATCAACAGCATGTAATTTATATAACATCCTGTTAGTTTTTGATCTTTTTCGGGATGTTTTTTTCCGGATTCTGGAATGTAGTTCAGGAATATACATATATTTTGCATAACTTATTAATTTTTAAAGTATTTCGAGATGTAGTTTCTGAATTCCGGTGTGTAGTTTCAGCCTGTTGCATGTAGTTTTATAACTTGCTGTTAATTTGTGAACTTTTTCCGGATGTTACTTTTGATGTCTGAGATGTCACTTCAGCTTCTTGCATGTACTTTGTATAACTTGTTAGCTTCTGAACTTTTTCGGGATGTATTTTCTGAAGTACGGGATGTAGTTTCAGCTTGTTAGACGAACTTTAATTATACAACTTGTTGGTTTCACTTTTCCCGATGTACTTTTAAAATCTGTCATATAGTTTCAGTGGTAGCCCGAAGTTATATAACTTTGTTGGTTCTCTTGATTCTTTCTGTGTTTTTTACTGTTGTAATCTTATGGTGTTAAGCAGTTCACTGCTTACTTTTTCAGATGCAAGTATTTTTTTTTTACCAAACGCGTTCACTATGCATATGTCCACATGTCACAACTTTTGAAACTGCTAGATGCAAGTTATCAATATCAATATTAGAGCATCAGTGTTGCAGAATCCATGATCCATGATCAAGTATGCGACTACATTCTGAGGAAAAGACATTCCTGTGGCACTCTTTGTCTATTTTGTAACCATTGAACCATGTGAGTACTGATGTAAACTTGGTGGTTGGAGTTTAGTTAAAGACATTATCCTGCTACAATTTGTTCATGTAACAAATGAAGGATGTAACTTCTCTGCAACTTGGATGTATTGGAGAACTAGAAATGATGTATGTTTTGATAAAAGTTATCCTAGAGATCCTAGTATTATTATGGGTAAAGTTGCACATTGGATAGGTTTATGGGCTGGCTTACAGAAAATACACTTGCCTCATATGCAGGTGCCAGGGGTCGCAGATACTGACGGTGCCGTCGGAATTCTCCATAACGATTGGAATCCTGGGATCCAAAGGATCATTGACTTAGGGAAGTGCTATGATTTGTGGGCTATAGCAGAAGTTCTTTATTTTTTGCACTCTATGGATGTAGTTCTGAAAATACAAGGGATGTAGTACTATAAATATTGTATATGGTTTTTGCATAGTCTGCTTGCAACGAAAACTAAACTAAAGAGCTTGGGGCATGGCATCATCTAGGTCCTAGCGTCGCCGTTATGGGACACATAGTGAATTTACTGAAACACTATCTTTGCTACGACCAGTAATTCATCTTAGGATGTAACTATCATGTTTCAAGTGCTTCTGAGGTACTATTTTGTGCCACTGAATGTAACCATCATGTTCTAGTTAGCACTAATTTTGGGCACTTTAGAAACTGTAGATGTAACTTTCTTCTAGGGTCACAAAATGTATTTGTCATGTTTGAAATTAGTACCAATGTTTATATGCATGTTTTTGAATTCTAGAAGTATGTTTATATTATTTTAGAATGCAACTTTCTGTGTATGGACTGTTTTTAGGCTGTAACTTCTTGTGTATGGAGTATGGACTGTATGTAGCGAGTAACTTTCTCATGTGTTCGGACTGTATTTTTCTGTACCTAGCCTATAAGCTTTTTGAGTATGTACTGTAACTCTTTATATATAGCATGTAACTTCTTGTGTATGAACTGTAACTTTTTATTTCTAGCCTGTAACTTTTTATTGCATATGGACTGTATCTTTTTATATCTAGCCTGTAACTTCATATATATGGACTGTATCTATCATGTAACTTTTCGTGAATATCCATGTAATTTTTTTCATGTTCATTGTTGTGTTTGCACATCATTTTGTTGATGTACACATCTGCATATTCTCTAACTTTTTCATGTTTACTGTTGTGTTGCAGGAACACTCCCACACTCCAAAACACGTTGGCAAGTCTGGCAGAAGAATTATAAAAGGATGAAGCGAAGGTTGCACCTAAAAGTAAAGGTGAATGAACCCGAGGTGCAGGAAGATCAGGAGGTAGTGGAAGAAGACTTCCTAGTGAGCCGCCACAAAGAGAGAAAGTTCCTCCTGCAGATGAGGATGATACCGGGACAGTAAAACCTATGGCTGGAAAGAAAAATCAGGTATAACACCATAGAGCAACTCTTTCTTTCGCGTTTTTTTATCGTTTCCCATGTGTGCATCTTTTTCGAAAAGGACACCGCTGGTACATATGTCTCATAGAACATATATTTACATGTAGGTTTCTTTTTTATATATTACAAGAGCCAAAGATGACACCAGATGGTACAAGGGCTAAAGCATTGGTGAGAGTATTGATACTTCGTCAGCTAAACTGTGTAGATTTTGCTGCTGGCATGTTCAAAGCTATCTCACATAGCATGGACATCAAAGTGCGACGTGTAGGCTGGGAAGAAGCTCCTTATATTGCTGGTTTCGAATGATAGTTACATCATGTTATTGTTTCTCTTTTGTTCATTTTCTGGAAGACAGGACCAAACATCCAGGTGCTGCATTGAAACATAATACATATTCGTATCTCTGTAAATTTACATTGAACATGTCCGGTTCCATGTTCCTATAACTAGTTACAGTTTGCATATTGCAAGGTTCATGTGAACGTTAACATTACTTGCATATTCCTTGGCCTAATCATCAGAAATTTTCATGTTCGGCTGAGGTTATTGAGATCTCTCTTTTACATGTATATCTGGCATAATTTTACGTGTAAACTATGTCTTTTAGGTACACATTTGGTTGCATCAGGAAATTACATACTTGATCATCACAAGTACATGTTTTCTGGATCTCTCTTCAGCCTCGTCTGCATGTAAAAAGCAGACGAAATGAGTCTTGTTTTATGGATCCTATTAGGTTGGAATGGGGATGGATCAGGTAGTATGATCGTGGGCATGTTAATGAGATTCAACAGTACCTGAAGGTGCTGAGCGTTTCTGTAGCAATCAGCAACTGTAGCTGATTAGGAATCTTGCATTGTTCTTCTGCTAGATGTAACAAATAGCAGTGGCCATGGAGTTTTGTATTAGTGGCGGCTGCAAATGAGTTGGGGGAGACTTCGATGATAACGTTTTGGGATCCAGGCCCAGGGGGTTTTAGGTGGAGCCAAGTCTCGCACGTTGCTGCGCCCTCGATTTTCCTCCCTTCCCGCGCGGGGCACGCTTGTTTCTGTTTCTTTCCGCGCGAGCGCGCCATGTGACAGGAGGACGTGGGCCCTTACGTTGTCGGGTTCGGACAAGGGGGCACCGCGGAGCGCAAAACAGTGCGCGCGCACTGTCTAGCCTCGTCCTCAAACCTTTCTCAAAATTTCTTTTATACTTTGATTTTATGTGCGTCGATCTAAACTTCTTGTGCAGCAATTTTCTTTGTTTCTGACCCGGTAAAATCAACTAGACTAAGTATGATAGAAAATGTGAGAGTAGAAACATGATAAAAATACGAGAGCAGTTAAAATGGTCATAGCTTCCTATTAGACTATATATTACTCACTTTATTATCCCATAATATACGATGCTATTATAGATTTTCCTCTGTTCCGAGTTAAATATAGTTTCGATTCACGTGAAAGAAAAAAAAAATCTGGTTTACAACCTGACGTGCTAGAGACTCCTACTTGGGTTAGGAGGGTTAAGTTAATCGGGTCAAACCATCTTAACTTGTCACAAAGGACTAGGATAGCTTGGTAGTATTAGACTCCTACTTAGGTTAGGAGGGTTAAGTTAATCTGGTCAAACCATCTTGACTTGTCATAGAATAACCTAACTTGAGGAGGGTTAGCACATTAGAATTGCAGAACAAACTAAACCCAACCCCCCCTTTTTCTTTTCGCTGCAGCCAACTATAACCACCTACATAAGGAAATGCTATATCTTATAGTAAATACATTATATATTTTTAAACACTGAGTACAACAAGGGCATAAAAATGCATAACGAAGCTTTAAGATTGACAAAGTCACCATACACAGTTCATGCACTAAGCACATACAATGGGTCAAACCTAGGGTTTTATAATTGGTGAGTTGGGTATACAACTACCCTTATAACCATCCACCCACTGACCCACATGCTGGCTCTCAGTTACATGATGTTCTAGAGAGGAAATAGTCAAAAGTAATTCCATCAGCCTTAACTGCAATTATATATACATATAATTTTTATGCTATATACATTTTTATAGTTCATATCATTTTCTACATTTAAAAACATATTGGTCAAAGTTGTTTTGTTGTAGACCGTGTCTGGTGTTAAAACATCGTCCGTGCGCACCAAGTACATGGCCAATGTTAAGACATGTAAGCTTAGGACGCGTATAATGGTTATGGCGGTATCTTACGGGTGCTAGGTAGGATAAATTCTCATGTGGAGAAAAGAGAAAATTGAAAAAGGACTTGGCTTCTTCTAACTAAGAGGTGATCTCCTAACAAAAATATCTCTTATCATATAATTAGGGATATCTGATTACTAGAGAGATAAGATTGAAACATGACCATTGTACATCGTGTTTCTACTCACATACCTCCGTGATATGTGTAAGATAATTAAAACTATCTTATAAATCATTGTACACACAAGTACTCAAGTTAGTTGTCAAGCACAAAATGTAGTTTAGACAGACCTGACCTGGCTAAGTTATCTGTAGTTCTAAGCTAGTGTCTATTTTAAACCCCGAGCCAAGCGCAGACTTAGACCAGCAGCATGATACAACCAACGTAACCGATCACGCAGGACTAGGCGTGAAAAAGAACGGCAAAAACCTCCTAGTCAAACCTATATTTAGGATTTCATGCAATGTTTACCAGCCAAGGTCTCTGACATTAGATCTGGTTCACTAGAATATCAAAACATATCTAGTACGCAAATAAAAGAAAAATAATCTATTGCCACGAGTACTAATTTAATTAGTTTAAGTCGACTTCATTTATTTTCCTCCCATTAATAATCATTTTTATTTATTGTTTATGTCAGTTCATTTATCAGCTCGGGTCGGTGCATCCACATCCGCGCCCTAATCTGAAAGTCAGAAACGACTCTACGTGTAACCCGCGGAGCTGGGTCAGGCCGACATGGACGTGGGATCCGGTCAAGACCGGCGACGGACGGCCAGGGACGCCTCCACGTGCGCCATCCGACGGCTCGCGCGCCTCCATGTCCTCCGCCGCCGCCTGCTTTATTTAGCCACCTCCTTCCCCCACCCGCGAGCTGCTACTGCTCCTCCTCTTCCCTCTCCTCGCCTCCAAATTATTTCCGTCAGAAGGCGGGCGCGTGCAGGCACACGGACAGCTCTGCGGCGAGCCTCGACCGAGGTGACCATGCAGGCGGCGACGGCGGCTAACGTGGGGGGCGACGTGCAGAAGCCGCCACCGCAGCAGCAGCAGCTGGTGGCGCCGCCCCCGGCGGTGGTGCCGCCGCCTCACTGGGTGGCCATGCCGTTCGCGCCGCCCGGGGCCGCGGCCATGGTGATGCCGCACCAGATGGCGCCTGCGCCGCCCCCGTTCGCGCCGCACTTCGTGCCGTTCCACGCCGTCGCGCCGCCCCCGCCGCCGATGCAGCCGCGGCCGGCGCCCGTGGCCGTGGCGCTGGGCTCCCCCGCCGCCGCGCACGGCGGGCAGGAGGAGAACAAGACCATCTGGGTCGGCGACCTCCATTACTGGATGGACGAGAACTACCTCCACAGCTGCTTCGGCTACACCGGCGAGGTGAGCACGCGCGCGCGCGCGTCCCCCCTGCTCTCCCACGCCCCCAGATCTTGCCCACGGCCTCGCTGCCCCCGAGCCAAAGATACCCAAAAAAGGCGAACATTTCCCTTTCTACTGGATACCCAAAGATACCCATGACTAGGAACCCTCTCTCTTGGATGTGACAAGCCTGTGAAAATAAATGTGTCTTAATCCATGTCGCAGTTAACCAAAAAAATGGC
Source organism: Puccinellia tenuiflora (assembly GCA_012064385.1). Classification (NCBI taxonomy): domain Eukaryota; kingdom Viridiplantae; phylum Streptophyta; class Magnoliopsida; order Poales; family Poaceae; genus Puccinellia; species Puccinellia tenuiflora. The sequence goes on from QRDG01001282.1 coordinate 834,660, forward strand.
ATTTTAATGGCATTGAGGTCGGAGAAAGATAAGAGAGAAGAGAGAGAGAGAGAGAGAGAGAGAGAGAGAGGGATCTCAAGACAAAGTTGGTAGTTGCAGACTCGCAGTGAGTAGTAGTGCAAGAATTCAGGCGCAGGTACGAATGATTGGGTCGTCATTGTGCAGAAAAAGGAAATGCCTGGCTGAGCGACCGCTGGGCAAAACGCAATGGATCTGCGAGCTAAAACTGGAAACTCGCAGTCCCCTCGTCTCTCTAGATTGGCTGCGGCAAAGGGAAGATACCCTTCCTGGTACTGGTCATGGGAAACGTTTGGTCTGATTCTGATGTGCCAGGTCGCCTACCTCGTAACGGCCGGACTGCTGATGCACCCTGGCCGTACATCTGGTTCATGCTACCTGATTGGTCCGGTTTAGTTTGGCGGTGCTGGGTGATTGGGATGTACTGTTTTCCACGATAAAGTATGGTTCTTATATGTAGAAATTAGCTTACTGCTAGACAGAAAATGAGAACACAGTAGTGAGGAGTTACATTAACATATGCTGTTTTCATGGTAAAGTATATGCTTCTTTGGCGTAGAACTCTGAAGACTATTAGAGCCTGAGGAACTGCAACTGTGAAAACCTAGTTAGTCTATTGCTAGACTAAAAATGAGAACAATACTGGCCTGTTGCCCCTGTCACTTTTACCGTTTGAACTGCACAGTCAGTTGATGAATATAAGAGTGCGCTAGCTGCACATAATGTGACTACATATTTCTAGTTTTTTATATATTATATTATGCCAAGTTCAAACTTGTACCAATATGTTTGAACTCTATGATTGAATATGATGTAGGTTGTTGCAATCAAGGTTATTCGTAACAAGCAAACAGGACAATCTGAAGGATATGGCTTTGTGGAGTTCTACAGTCATGCTGCAGCTGAAAAAGTACTTGATGGTTTTTCTGGCCATATAATGCCAAATACTGACCAACCATTTAGGATAAACTGGGCATCATTTAGCATGGGGGATAGGCGTTCCGATATTGCTTCAGATCATTCCATATTTGTAGGCGATCTTGCTTCTGATGTCAATGATGCCACACTATTAGAGACTTTCTCCACCAGGTACTCCTCTGTCAAAGGTGCAAAAGTAGTTATTGATGCTAATACTGGTAGATCGAAGGGCTATGGTTTTGTGAGGTTTGGAGATGATAGTGAGAAGACACATGCCATGACTGAGATGAACGGCGTGTATTGCTCTACTAGGCCATGAGGATTGGCCCTGCAACTCCCAGAAAATCTTCAGGTTCAGTTAACAAGTTACTCAGTCACTATATACTCAGTTAAACTGTTGGCCCATTGAATAAATTTTCTTTGATTTGATTCTCTTCCTATTCTGTGTTAATTTACGTTTTCTTGGATGGTGTGAAAATGAAATCCACCTAAGCTTATTCTGTATGTTGATATGTAAATATATGAACCTGGATGTCGTATTACTTGCGCGAGATTCTGATGATTTTAACAATTCTTAGGTAGTTCTGGTTTCCATGGGAAAGTACTTTTCGATAGTTCTCAGCTCTTTAGCTCTCTTTGCCATTTTACCTTTGAATTTACTTGTAATTTACCATACACCTGGACTTGTTACATTCAGAATGTATTTGGGTAGGAGATTCACTCAGAATTTGTTCAATGTCTATGTCCAAATTATTTTTTTCTCTGCACTTAAGATTTGCTGTTTGTAGGCAGTAACTGTTTGGAGAATGGTTTTGTATTGGTGATGATGATATAGATTGATATTGTAGACATACTCATTGATTGGCTCAAAAAATAGAGAATGCAGTGGCCTGTTTTCTTGCGAATGCTATTAATATTGTTCTTCTGGCTAAAAACTTCTTCTGGAATCAATTAAGTAGTCTGGATAGCTGTAACTGTTTATTTCTATTCCTGAAAAAAATATTGGTTTAGGTACTTCTGGGTCTACTGGTTCATCTGCTCGATCAGATGGAGATTTGACAAATACAACAGTGAGTACATATACATTGGCTTAACTTATGCAATATACTACATCATTACAGCTTTTCCGTTCTCATCATCGTGTTTAACTGTCCGTAGGTATTTGTAGGTGGGCTTGACCCAAATGTTAGTGAAGATGATCTCAGGCAAACCTTCTCCCAGTATGGTGAGATTTCTTCTGTGAAGATTCCAGTTGGGAAACAGTGCGGCTTTGTGCAGTTTCTTCAGAGGTATGAATGATTAGCCCATACATTTCATACTTTTCAGCTCTTCCCCACATACATATTTGTTTGGTTAAACTGCTTCTGTTACCATACTGAAATCCAGTCGGTTAAACTCTGTCGATATTTTCCCTTTCCCAGAAAGAATGCAGAAGATGCATTGCAAGGGCTAAACGGGAGCACTATCGGAAAACAGACTGTGCGTCTTTCATGGGGTCGCAATCCAGCAAACAAGCAGGTATTCACCTGCTCTTATTGACATACTCTTCGACCAGGGTGCAAATATTGCAATCCAAATACATTTATATCCCCTTTGAAATTAACATAATTTTGGAGAATCCCACAATTATTTTGGAGAAATTTCATCAAATTTTGACGATTGAGTTCAGTTTGATGTCGGTGTGAAATTTTGTGATAAAAATATTTCAGTACCCCTCGAAAATTCTGGAAACTTTAAACCTGCTCCCAACAGAACTCAGGAACCTGCATTTCTTCTTTTCAGTTGAGGAACGACAATGGCAACCAGTGGAACAACGGGATGTACTATGCGGCATCCCCATTCTACAACGGGTATGGCTATCCTGCGGCGCCATTCCCTGACCCAGGCATGTACGCCGCCACTGCCTATGGCGCGTACCCCTTCTTCGGGAACCAGCAACAGGTCAGCTGAAGAACAGGGTTTCACAAGCCGATCACTCAAAAAATGGAGGCGCACGCCCACACGCAGTAGCTGTAGCTCTCGCTAGAGAAAGAAGGTAGACGTCCGGCGGTTTCTTAGGTGAGCTAGGTGTAGTGACTGGTTATGTAAAGTACATTACTATTACAAGAACTAGCACCGCTAAGACGCCTATTGACTCAGATCTCCATGGTCCTCGATCTAGCTGGATTGTTCTAGGAAAGAAGAAGTTTTGGCCTGGAGCTGCAGTATTAAGGTAGAATGAACAATAAGATATTTGATGCCGGTCTCTCATGGATTTCGCTTTTGGCATTCTAGTTTTAAACTTTCGTAAGCTTGAGTTTTGCACTGAACAAGTAGGGATAACTGCTAAACCCAATTTATATACCCTAAGTGTACACTAAAATTACGGTTAGAGCTGAAAACGGAGCCTGAGCTCAGCCTCGCTAATACGAGAGGAGCCTCGCTAATGCTCAATCCAGCTTATACGAAATTCTGACCAGAGCTGTAGCACCAGCATTGTCGGAACGAGCCGCACCTAACCAGAGAGGGAAGACGAAGAGGAGAGGAGGACGCCGTAACCAGAGAGGGAAGAAGAAGACGAGAGGAGGACGCCGCCACGCTCCAGATCCGCCGCTGCAGTCCCGATCAGCTTCACCTGCGCAACCACCGCCTGCCATCGCCACTTGCGGCTGGCAACGCTCGCGTGGCCGCATCACCGGACCACCCTCCTCAAATCCCCCATCCATCCCTCGAAGGTCCGGCGCCACTGGTCCGTCTCCGGCGTTGGCCAGCCTCACCGTTAAGTCTTTTGCTCACCAACGTCTTCTTCACCTCGGCTCCATGGCGGTCATTGCGAAGTCGTCGGCTCTGGCGAGGTTGGTGGGTAGTGGCCGTTTTTTGGGTGGTGTCTGGTAGATGACGGGAGCATACGAGACGCGACATGGAGACACGTGGAAGGAGTTGAGAAATTGAGATGCGATCAAGGAAGAAGGAGAAGGGATAAGATAAGAGGAGGAGATGGTTGCGATGTGGGCCTCCTGGTGAGCATGTGTTCACGATTGAACATGGACACGGTCACCCGGTAATAAGGAGCCGTTTCGCAAAAAGTCCGAGTCTAGTGATATGGACACGCTACAAGCTCATCTCATCCACTTTGGTGCCGGCCAGGGTTTTATATGGAACTACGCTGAGATTATATATGATTCCTCTATTCGAAAAGTGTCTTCTTCTCATATGGGATTTTCACCCACTTCCATCCATCAATCACAAAATTGCTCTTATTATTTTTGCATGTATGTCGGGCCTGTTCGGTTGTTGTGGATAGCTGAATTGTGTTTTCGATCTCAACATCAGCACCTGCGCAACCACCGCCTGCCATCGCCACTTGCGGCTGGCAACGCTCGCGTGGCCGCATCACCGGACCACCCTCCTCAAATCCCCCATCCATCCCTCGAAGGTCCGGCGCCACTGGTCCGTCTCTGGCGTTGGCCACACCCTACAGCCCCACCGTTAAGTCTTTTGCTCACCAACGTCTTCTTCACCTCGGCTCCATGGCGGTCATTGCGAAGTCGTCGGCTCTGACGAGGTTGGTGGGTAGTGGCCGTTTTTTGGGTGGTGTCTGGTAGATGACGGGAGCATACGAGACGCGACATGGAGACACGTGGAAGGAGTTGAGAAATTGAGATGCGATCAAGGAAGAAGGAGAAGGGATAAGATAAGAGGAGGAGATGGTTGCGATGTGGGCCTCCTGGTGAGCATGTGTTCACGATTGAACATGGACACGGTCACCCGGTAATAAGGAGCCGTTTCGCAAAAAGTCCGAGTCTAGTGATATGGACACGCTACAAGCTCATCTCATCCACTTTGGTGCCGGCCAAGGTTTTATATGGAACTACGCTGAGATTATATATGATTCCTCTATTCGAAAACGTCTTCTTCTCATATGGGATTTTCACCCACTTCCATCCATCAATCACAAAATTGCTCTTATTATTTTTGCATATATGTCGGGCCTGTTCGGTTGTTGTGGATAGCTGAATTGTGTTTTCGATCTCAACATCAACAATATCAACTTTCTCGTGTGGTTGACCACTTTCATCAAGGCATCATCTAGCAATTCCTCAAAATTTTTATAGGTCTATAAAACTACAAAATATATATAATAGAAAATTTAAAAAATAAATAAAAATATCCATAAATTACTTGCAAATTTAGCGACATCTAAAAGTTCAAAAACACCCCACAATGTGGAAATAAATGAAACAAAACTATAGTAAGGAATCTATAAAAAAAAATCACAAACATTGTTTGAACATTCCCCCTTTCATTTAAAATAGAAAGTTTAAACATTTTTTTGTGATTTTTTCGGTTTCCTTACTATACTTTTGTTTCCTATTTGTTTATTTTCTGATAAAATTTTTTCTTGTACTTGAGGTTTATTCTTGCTTTGTTTACTCTAACTAGGTATCAGTGTCTGTGAAGCTCTCATCGCATTTTCTTGATAACCTACAGGAGATCTGCGTGTCATTAGATTAAGTTAAAGAAGGATTACATAGTTTGACAAAATAGAGGGTTAAGGCCTTAAGGGTTAACCTTGTACTCCTCCTCCTACTCTTTTTTTGTGAAAGGCTTTCTCTCCTACAATCATACAACTAAAAGATACTAATACATGATGCCATGACATCATTAAATATTCCATTCATTTAAACTTCTAATTTTTAAATTTCTTCAACTAATTTGATTGTGTTATGTTTTCATCATTTATTTAGTCGTGATAAAATATTCAAAACTTGATTTCATGTGAAATGTTTTAATAATTTATTTTTAACTATAACAGCTAGATTGTTATCACTTATTTGCCATATTATGCACTACTTAGTGGTTCAGACTTAGCAGTTAAGGAGATGATATTTACCATGAGGTTGCAGATTACTGCATGCATGCACATCCCCTTTTTATGGGAATATTTACATGCAACATTCGTCGCATTGGAATACTAATTGGGATAGTTATATTAGCCATATTTATCTTTTTGGGTGTAATCAATAAATTTCAATTTTCCTTATAGAACCTTTTTGGAGTGATTCAATTTGGTAAATGATGACCAAACAATAGTAGACATGAGCCATAGTATTTTCTTTATTATTATTTTTTTAATTTGAAGGCGTATTGTGAAGTCAATCAGAAGAAACCCATGCTCCCAAAGAAGGGTATGCACTTTCTCAGTTCTAACTGAACATGAGAAAATGCTTACCCAAAATTATGCAAATAAACCATCCAAAGGAAGGACTTAATCAACTCATCGTAAGTGGCATCTCCATTGGCGCCTTAGCGGCTGTCTCTTCATGTCAACAAAATGTGACACAACAACGTCAGAACTGATTTTCTCCTACAGTTTTCCCGAGTTTGAGCTGAATTGTGAACAGCAGTGTTAGAGTATTACGCTTGATTTCCTCTAGTTTTATCTAAAATTTCTGAACCTTGCGAATTTCTAACTAAAATTTCGAGAAAACTTCAGAATTGACTTTCTCCTTAAACATCGATGCTCTTGAGCTGAGATATGGACATTGTAGTGTAGGGAACATTAGAGTCAGGGCAACTGCCAGGTAAACTTTTATATGCATATGCTGTTACACTCTGTAGGATTAATAATCTTTTGTGTTAGCATCTGAACCTGAGTCATCTAATCTCATTCTCTCATGATTATTTCCTACAACAGACACATGTAAACCTTGTTTTAGGGTGAGCGCGTGGTTAATTTGGCATCATGCTCGTAGTTTGAATTGCAATTGGACATATGTTTTTCCAAGAAGGTATATGTTTTTCCATATGCTAGTTTTTTATTTTTTATAAGCCAATTAGTTCGGTATTGATGATTGGCACATTTTTATAATATTCTTATTGTGTGTATCCAAGGATGTAGAGGTCGGGAGACTTGTCCTTACTTTTAGAAAATTAAATTCCCTCAGCCTCTTTATCAAGGTGCATACAACCATATGAATCAGGACTTATCTCTTTCTTCCGAAAAGCTGCAGCATATATGGAGCAGAGAAATTAGTGTTACACTATTCGCTTACGTTGAACGTAAAAGAGCAGCAAACGCAAAAGTAGATGCAAAGTATAAAGTGGGACAGATGTGCCAAGCCATTGCAAAAAGAAAGCAGAGAGAACCTTTGCATACGGCTGAAAACTAAGTCACGATACAAACCCAAGAAGGAACAAAGCAACCATCGTATCGTACGGGTAATGTGACAGAAAGACCCGACTCATCAATCAAGAACATACTAACCCTATAATGCACCATCCATGGTATGGATAATTTTGGCAAGTAGAGCATGGATCAGATTGAAATCCGGATTAGGTATGTAGACCTTTCAGAATGATCCAAAAGAACATGATCCGATAGAAAAGCAATCTGTTTCTCTCGGTAAGACTTTTTATCCCCTTATTTGATTGAGTGCATGCATGATTGGGGTGCCACGCTCAGGATACCTTGCGTTGGAAGAAGCAGGGACTTGCCTGTTCCATCCTGGGAACAGGGACGTTTGCCCAACACAACACGTTTTAATCTGAAAGCTCACTGGTCTTATCGCTCGCTCCGTATTCTATATTGACTTTCATCCACCCTAACCATACCGAAGTAGGTATCTTCTCCTGGATTGTCTTCTTTTTCCTCTCTCGCTATATATACATATATGACTCTCTTTTCCTTCACCAAGCCCTAAGAAGTAAGAACACTTGGCCCTCTCACTAGAAACAAGAACAGGAGCGCTTCAGTGATCCATCTTGCTTGAAGCAAAAGCTTTGTCTGATCATTCATGGGCGCCTTGGATCACCTCTCTGGTTTGTGCAGCTTGACAGAGACAAGGGAAGCCTTCAGGCACAGGAAACAGCGGCCACTGCAGGTGAGGTTTGTGCATGGAGTTCAAATATCCATGTGCTTGCTATCCCTCTTTTCACTAGGCTTGTTCCTCGAAAAAACATTTCAACTTGTGATCCTACCAAGGTTCAGTAAGTTGTTTTGCCATTTGGTGAGCTGCTAGTTTTGTTTCTAAAATCTTTGCAGACAGTAAACATCAAGGTGAAGATGGACTGCGAGGGCTGCGAGAGGAAGATCAATAACGTTGTCAAATCGATTCGGGGTACATGTATCTATAATTCTATATAGATAGTGATGAATTAATATCTCAATGATTTTCTTTTGAAATAAATCAGTTTGGTATTAACTGTAAATTTATCCGGTGAACGTTCATATAACAGGTGTGACGAGCGTGACAGTGAACCGGAAGATTAGCAAGGTGACGGTAACGGGGTACGTGGAGCCGCGCAAGGTGCTGGCGCGGGTGAAGAGCACGGGGAAGGCGGCGGAGATGTGGCCGTACGTGCCGTACACGGTGGCCACCTACCCGTACGTCGGCGGCGCCTACGACAAGAAGGCGCCGGCGGGCATGGTCCGCAGCGCGCCGCAGGCCATGGGGGACCCCGCCGCGCCGGAGGTCCAGTACATGAACATGTTCAACGACGAGAACGTCAACTCCTGCGCCGTCATGTAATCTGTGCTGATCATCCTGAATCTGCGCTCCAGACTGCCACCCAGCGACGACATGCCTAGCTAAATATATCTGTGTATTTGTTCTCGCGTGGGAAAATGGTACCAAGAAGATGAGCTTGTGCTTGTGTACGCTACTGATAGACAAATCTAGAGTCATATTACTACCGCTCTATGATCTTCAATACATATATCGCTCTCAATCTCGACTGTTCTCAAGCACAAGCACAAGCACAAGCATTCAGGAGGCTCAACCTAAAATCAAGATTGCAGGAGTCATTACTACCGCTCTATGATCTTCAATACATATACCGCTCTACCTGATAACCATTGCCGTTCCTTTTGGGTTGCTGTGGGAAATCACACAAAATGAATCTTGCAACTCTTGATTGGAAAAACAAAAAGAATCTTCCAACTTTTCAATCTACAGTATCTGACCATGCAGCTAAAATGTATAGACAAAAATGTACTTGTGGGGAGCTATTAGCAAAGGGTGTTTTTAAGCTTATAAGTCGGCAAAAATTTATTTCTTGACGGGATGTTGCCGCCAGTAATCATAGCACTAACTGATCAATCCTCACATCAGCACGACTACTGCCTCGGCCACAATGGTAAACTATTAAGAAATTTAAAAAGCAGACCTGTAATTAACTGATGGGGAGAAAAGAAAACAATGGAGAAACCGATTTTTTACCTTTTCTTTAAGTGGTAAGACACCCAGCCTTTGCATTATGCACACATCTATATTTTTTTTCCGATAAGGGGCACTTTTAATAGACTGAAACAGGTTACATCAAGATGATACAATCTATAGAGTCCACACCCAACCTCTGCACTGATAGGATGCACATAGCTGAAAATCAAAGAGAAAGAAAAAGAAAAAGAAAAGGAAAAACAACGACCCCGCCAAAGCAAACTGAGCCTCACAGCAGCAAGAGTACCACCAACTCGGATGACCCCTCGACTCCGCGAAAGCTTCTCCAAAAATGATGCCTTAAATAAGGAAACAGTGCGCAAACATTGTCATCGTCCGGGCTGACCAATATAGTCAGATCCTGAGTTTTCACCTGGAGGAGGTCCAAACTCCAGACAATGCCTTCAATAAGAAGATGACTCAGGAGCACCATTGCCAGATACAACCACCGAAAGTCGTACCTAGGATTTTCACTCCGGATTTTGAGACACAGAACTCCAAGAGCACCGCCAAAAAGGGAGTCAGATAATCACCACAAACTGACAGGGACCGCAACTAATGCTGCAGAAAACTGATTGCCAAGCACACATCCGTCTTCACCCCATCCCTCTTGATCCTTGTCACGTAGAAATGGTAGATCTCACTCAACGAGCGAAAGCCCTCTGGTTTTCAATTTGTCTTTACAAACCCATGTCCGACTATTCCACAGACGGAGTATGCGAAGTGGACCTTTTAGTTGCCAATGGTCCTCCGCCGTCAGCAAGGTACAGCTGTGAGGCCGCTTGAATGTAGCATGCTAGCCGCCAATAGGCAAAACCGGGGCCAAATCCTAGAGCAAATGAGAGCCAAATGAGCCAGCGCCCGACTGCCTGCCCCGATCCTATCAGCCGCGTAGGCACTTGGATGATCGACGTCGAGACTTCGGTCCACCAAGGATCAGCGACAACCTAGACCAGGTACACAATTTTGCGGTGAAAAGGATCTCGGGGCAGGGGCTAGAATAGCCTGCTATGGGTCCTCCCTGCCACCGCTGTCCACTGTCAGACGGCCTCCTCTGTCGGAGGTGGGGGTAAGAGAAGGTGGAGGTAGGGAGCGGCAGTGGATTCGAGCTGCATCAGCAGAGCCGCCCCATGTCGCATCACCATCTTCGGCGTCATGGCCTTGAAGGCTGTCCGCCGGGCGTAGGTTGCTCTGCCGCCCCCGAGATGCGCCACCACTAGGCACCGCAGGTCACCGGACCGCCGCGACCCTTGCTCACCGTTTTTCCCACGTTGACACCCTCGACCCGCATTGAGAAGCCCCGCCGAGGGAGTAGGAGGAGTCCCGCCACCGTCAGCGCCCGGCCTTCGGTCAGCGACGCCATCCCGCGACGGTGAGGCGAGGGAGGAGAGGTGGGAGGGGGCCGGAAGGTGGCGGCGGTTAGGGTTCCCCCTTCGCACACGAGAGCGAAAAGGGGAACAAAGGATTGGTGAGATAAATACCTGCTCCGTCATGCACACACCTATATATATTATTCATTACAATTTTTACAATAACTGTTCATACTATTCGATCTAACAGTGTTAAAATAGACGGTACCATCAGTATCCAACAGTAACGAAAGTGTGGGACTGGTACTAAAATTATGTGGGACCGGTGCCGAATTATGTGGGACTGATACCTTTTTTTAGTTCGTCCTTAATTCCTCCGACAACTCACTTTACAACCGAGCAGCCGCCGATGCTCTCCCAGGTTCATAGCCGCATGGACTCCGGCATTCGTGGGGACCTGAAGGCGGAGCTCGAGGCCAAAATCCAGGGAGGAGCCTGGAGGGCAGGCCGGCGCAGACGCACGTGTACCATCGGGTCAGCTGACCTTGATCTAGCGGTGGAGGACGGAGGGTTGCACGCGGAGCAAGGAAAACAATAGTGAAAGAACAAACGATGTCGCCTAGAGGGGGGGGGGGGGGGGGGTGAATAGGCGATTAAAACTTTTCCGGTTAAGGCTTGATAATTGCGGAATAAAACTAGGTGTTTAAATTAACAAGCCAACAACCTAATATACTAGGTTCACCTATGTGCACCAACAACTTATCCTAAGCAATATAACAACAAGGTGATAGCCATATATATGACATCAAGCACAAAGGCTATCACAATGCAAATTGCATAAGTAAAGAGCTAGGGTATAGAAATAACTGAGGCACGCGGAGACGAGGATGTATTCCCGAGTTCCTCCTTGTTAAGGGAGTATGTCTCGTTGGAGGGGTGTGAGCTTGCCACAAAAGGCCCACTCAAGATGCCACAAAGGCCTCACCCTATTCTCCGATGAACTTCACCCCAAGGGTTAGGTTCACCTTCCACTATCGGAATCCTTCAAGGCGGAATCCGGAGCCTTTACAATGATCTTGGGGCACACACCCACAACTCAATCGGGGGCTCCCAAATCTTGCCCGAAGCTTCACAACTCGAAGTCTTCGCGACACCACCAACCGCCTAGGGTACACAATGCACCCAAGAGTCACAAGCTCTTGGGAACACAATGCACCCAAGAGTAACAACCTTCTCGACCTTCAAACCCACGTATCACCGTGGGGAACTCAAACCTATGTACCAAATACAAAAGGCAAGACCACACAAGGTGGTCAAGTCCTTCGCTCCCAAATCCAACCAAAGCAACTAATACTAGGGAGGGATTTGAGAGCAAGAACAGAGAGGAGTATCACAAAAGAACTCCAAGAACTAGATCCACTAGGTTCCCCTCACTTAGAGGAGAAATTGATTGGTGGAAATGTAGATCTAGGTCTCCTCTCTTGTTTCCCTAAAGATGGGCAAGAATCATTGGAGGGATTGGGAGAGTGCAAGGTTTTCCAAGGTCAACAATGGTGGGAGAGAGAAAGAAATTTGTGCTACTAAAAACCTTAGCCACTTGGGGAAGAAGGGGGCCTTTTAGAGGTCCCCACAAAAACTAGCCGCTGGACCTTGCCCAGACCGGAGACACCGGTGTAAGTGGGCCGGAGACTCCAGTGTAGGCCGGAGACTCCGCCCCAACTTTGGTCTTCCTCCGGACAAGGCATCTGAGGCGCGCCACACTTTGGGTTATCGGGACAGACCGGAGATTCCGGTCTAGAGGGGCCTGAGACTCCGGTCAGACCGAGACTCCGGTAACTTTCCGGTGTCCCTCCGGACTGGAGTCCAGTGCCGCACCACAGCTTGGCAAAGAGCAGAGAAAAACTTGAGGCCGGAGATTCCGGGTCCTGTGGACCGGAGACTCCGGACCATCTCCGGTGTTCTTCCGGGCTAGATTCAAACAGTAAAACCTGAACTGCCATAACTTTTGCAAATGAAGTCTGAATCGAGTGAATCCAATTTTGTTGGAAAGAGGACGACAAGAGCTTACCCTACAAAAACTTAAAATATGAAAACAAGCAAGGGAGATTGTGCAAAGGGTTGGAAGGGTGAAACCTTCCACACGGATGAACCGACAAAATCACCAATACTGAAAACGCAATAGAAGACACATACGAAATCCGTTTTCGGTGAACTTGGTCTTGTCATGACGAGCACGACAAGCACCAAGACCACACCACGATAAGAGCCAAACAAGAACCAATAAAGATGATTGTAAGGATTCAAAGCTTTGAGCTCTCCACGAATGATACGATAAAGATACTCGGTCGAGAGTCCCTCTTGATAGTACGGTTATCTATCCTATAACCCGATCTCTCAACTAACATCATGAGACCGGTAAAATAGAAAGCCTATCAAGATGATACCTTTGCCTTGCGCATAATCCACTTGAGGTCGATGATGATGATCTTCATCTCCTCAAGACGAACCACCTTTCTTGATTGCGCTTCACTTGGTGAAGACTCACATGTTGCTCCCCCATACACCAATATGGGAGAAGCACCTCTTTGGCATATCTTCACTTGGACTTGAGTGTTTATCAACTCGTACTTAGCCTTGATCAACAAATACTCTTCTTCCCTTAGCCTCGACTCCAACAAATGTAGATCAAGCAAAGCAAATGGACACACCTTTGCCTTACGCATAATCCACTTGAGGTCGATGATGATGATCTTCATCTCCTCAAGACGAACCACCTTTCTTGATTGCGCTTCGCTTGGTGAAGACTCACATGTTGCTCCCCCATACACCAATATGGGAGAAGCACCTCTTCGGCATATCTTCACTTGGACTTGAGTGTTGATCAACTCACACTTAGCCTTGATCAACAAATACTCTTCTTCCCTTAGCCTTGACTCCAACAAATGGAGATCAAGCAAAGCAAATGGACACACCTACAAGTAGCTCAATACAAACATTAGTCCATAGAGATTGTCATTAATTACCAAAATCACACATGGGGGCAACCATGCACTTTCAATCTCCCCCATTTTGGTAATTGATGACGATCCCTTTTAAGAGGGTTTATATAATGAAAAAAGCATCCTTGCAAGACAAACAATCAAGGATGCAAGTGCATTAAAGGCAAATACAACAAAAGTATAAAACCCAAATTCCCTTAAACCCTCTAAACTTCTCCCCCATTGGCATCGATTGCCGAAATGGGAGGAAAAATTTAGAAGGCCAATATAATATGAGTTCCTAAAAAATGTGTGCATTTCTCAAGATATGAGTGAAATCAAATGCACATATCCAATGATGAATAATTAGAGGAAATCAAACTATATTGAGGATCCAAAGATTACGAAGAGATGAAATTATTCTAAACATCTCCACAAAGGAGATAGGCAATCAAAAGATCCAAAACAAGAGTTCTAAATAAAAATGAAGAAACTCCCCAATGTTCATGCACTATTGAGGAGTGCACAAATATGGAATCCTCACTCCCCCAAAATCATCTAGAACACGCAACAAGTGCAAGTGTGCATAAAGCAAAAGCAAATCATAGCACTTGCACCAAAGATATGGTTGAGCCATAAGGAGATACCAATTTTCAAAGATTCAACATAAGATAGGCCCAACCGAGATAAAAAGAAGATCTTTAAAGGAGTATGTTCACAAGCTTAGGGATATCAATTGGAAACTAAAACCAATTGAAAATGCCAAAAGATAGTGAGAACATTTAGCCAATAAAAATCAACATACTCACCATGGTAAGCATGAGGTAAAAGATCCTCAACAAATGCATGAGTGTGCAAAGATGCAAATAAAATTAAGATAGGCACTCATGAAACAAATTTGGAGCCACCAAAGAATTATAGATAAAAAACAAGGTAGCTCAAAGGAAATAGGATACCAACTAAAAAGTGACCTCTCTCATATGTCTAGGTTTCTAAGTAGACAAATCATTGATGATATACATCCACAAAGAAACTTGCACATATGAAATGGTCGATGAAGAGGTGACGACGGTATACAAAAGGGAAGTCATGAATATACAAAAGAGATTATTTCTTAAAAGCATCACTCGTAGCTCAATTTTATCTCATTGTATATAAATGAACTTCAAAAAATATCAAATACATCACACATATCACTAAGGGAACAAGAGATAGTGACGATGCTTTGAGATATGCAACAAGTATCACAAAGAAATAATACCAATTGAAGTAAAGGTTTTTGCAAATTCATCACAAATATCACAAAGATATACCAAGTGAAGGAAATAAGCCAAAACCACAATAATTGGACATAAAAGCTTTCATGCCAAGAAGCAACCTACACAAGGTTGAGACTAGAAAAGTATGCATGAGGTAGATACTTGTTACCGAGATACATTGACGATGAAGAAGATGAGAGTTTGTTTATCATCAAAGCTTGACTCCAATAATCACATGGTGAGAAAACCTTCCTTATGAATGAGACAAGCATCCAATGCATCTCCATTGTACCTAAAACAAAATTCAAGCACAAAATGGTTCCCAAACTCATTGGGTCCCATAGTAGTTAGATAAACTACAATATATAGGAAACACTCCACATAAATATGTGCATATAGATATGAAATTGAATTTCTTGCACATCTTAGCCGATTTAGGATTTGGTGGAGTGACGAGGCTGAGACTCGGCAAATCCCTGGGTCGTGTACCCCGGGTTGATTGAAGGGGAGAGAGATGGCGCGCTGGTAGTTCCGTCGGCTGACAAGTAAGGATTTACCTAGGTTCGGCCCCTCATGGTGAGGTAAAGACCTACATCCTGCTTGTCTGATCTGAATAGATGATGATGTGTAGTTACATGGTGACCGCAAGGGCGATGGTATGAGACGTGGTCTCGCTAGGGCTATGCCTATCTGTGTGTCCCGTGGCCATCCCCCCTATGGGGTGCCCCTGCCTTGCTTTATAAAGGGAGCTAGGCAGGGTTTACATGAGGTTCTTGTCTTGTACTTCAAGTCGTAGCTTGTTGGGCTTCATTGGGCTGCCAGGTGGGCCTTTGTTGTCATCTTCTAATAGGCCGCATGTCGGGTCCTAGTCTTGGCGTGACCCAGGTATCACCACCATGGGGTAGTCAAAGAGTGACCCCACGACAGTAGCCCCCGAGTGCTTAGTCGAATCGTAGAGTCGGGTAAAGGACTCCTTCCTTCTGGGCACGCCACCAGGTTCCTGAAAGGGACAAGTAAAAACGATTCGACTCCGGCCGTTGAGGGCTTACAGAGGATGGTTTAGTCAGTAACGTTTTGACTGAATATTGATCTCATGCTATCGGGGGTGCGACAGCGCTCCCGATGGGAGTAGCCCCCGAGATTAAGCTGAATTGCTTATAATTGAGGTTAATCTTAATTAGCCTTCAGTCGAAAGCCGGTTATTGCCATACTCCCGATGGGAGTGAATGAGGGACTCGATAATGAGTAGAGTCTCGTTCAGCCTGTTGGCTTACCGTGTATTTTTATTCAGCCTGGTGGCTTACTGTGTATTTTTATTCAGCCTGGTGGAGAATGCTCGCTCAGCCTGTTGGCCTACTGAATGATTTGTTTTGTCGATGACTGTGAATTGCCAAGACGAATTTGTTATGGCCTGTGCGGCGCAGCACCCGGGAGATCATCGGGTACGGCCAAGGCAAGTTTGTTGTGGCCTGTGCAGCGCAGCACCCGGGAGAGCATCGGGTGCGACCAAGGCGAGTATGTTGTGACCTGTGTGGCACGAGTATGTTGTGGCCTGTGTGGCGCAGCACCCGGGAGAGCATCGGGTGCGGCCAAGGCGAGTATGTTGTGGCCTGTGTGGCGCAGCACCCGGGAGAGCATCGGGTGCAGCCAAGGCGAGTATGTTGTGGCCTGTGTGGCGCAGCACCCGGGAGAGCATCGGGTGCGGCCAAGGCGAGTATGTTGTGGCCTGTATGGCGCAGCACCCGGGAGAGCATCGGGTGCGGCCAAGGCGAGTATGTTGTGGCCTGTGTGGCGCAGCACCCGGGAGAGCATCGGGTGCGGCCAAGGCGAGTATGTTGTGGCCTGTGTGGCGCAGCACCCGGGAGAGCATCGGGTGCGGCCAAGGCGAGTATGTTGTGGCCTGTGTGGCGTAGCACCCGGGAGAGCATCGGGTGCGGCCAAGGCGAGTATGTTGTGGCCTGTGTGGCGCAGCACCCGGGAGAGCATCGGGTGCGGCCAAGGCGATTTTGCTTCCACGCGACGGACCTGAGTCGACACGGCAGAAGGTGTAAGTGTGGCGGACTGGAGTCGACGCGGCGGACCGGAGTCAACGCGGAGGAAGTAGTCGTCGCGGCGCACCGGAGTCAACGCGCGGAGGTAGTCAACGCGGCAGACCAGAGTCAACGCGCGAAGGTAGTCGACGCAGCGGAAGTAGTCGACGCAGCGGACTGGGGTCAACGTGCGGAGGTGGTGAAGTTGAAGCGCCAGCCCCCGAGTGTCGGACACAGAGCCGATGAAGGCGAAGTCGACGAAGGCGGGGCCGCCAGCCCCCGAGTGTCGGAGGCAGAGCCGATGAAGGCGAAGTCGACGAAGGCGGGGCCGCCAGCCCCCGAGTGTCGGAGGCAGAGCCGATGAAGGCGAAGTCGACGAAGGCGGGGCCGCCAGCCCCCGAGTGTCGGAGGCGGAGTCGATGAAAGCGGAGCCGCCAGCCCCCGAGTGTCGGAGGCGGAGTCGACGAAGGCACCCGAGTCGCATGTCGCCGAGTGTCGGAGGCGGAGTCGACGAAGGCGTGGCCGCCAGCCCCCGAGTGTTGGAGGCGGAGTCGACGAAGGTGGGGTCGCCAGCCCCCGAGTGTCGGAGGCAGAGCCGATGAAGGCGAAGTCGACGAAGACGGGGCCGCCAGCCCCCGAGTGTCGGAGGCGGAGTCGACGAAGGCGGAGTCGCCAGCCCCTGAGTGTCGGAGGCGGAGTCGATGAAGGCACCCGAGTCGCGTGTCGCCGAGCTGGACGGTACATGTTGAAGTCGCCGAGATGTGCGCCTGTTGTTCCCGAGCTGGACGCCGTCGCAGTCGAGTCATGGGCGCCGCGACTGTCGAGTTGTGGATGGCGAGACGAAGCTGTGCCTGTGCCAGGTTGGAGTCGACCACGGCGAGTGTCGCAATGGTTGCCGTGGAGAAAATCGATTGCTGCGACGAGCGAGTCCGTGATCGCAGCCTTCCACGTAATCGTTGTCCATGGCACTGCGGCGTGGCGATGTAATCTCCATTTAGCAGCTCTGTAGCTGACTCGCGCGAGCGTCGATCTTGGAGTCGATGATGCTGAGGTCGAAACGGGCTGAGTGGACAACACTGCGGCGAGGTAGGAGTCGCGACAGTTGCGAGTCAGCGGTGGCCGACTGAAGTTGTCGCGGAGTTGTCGCGTGGTCGTCCGCGTCCGTGCTCGATGCACCAGCATGACTCCATCTCCAAACGGGCATGCAATACAAGATAAACATATATGAATGTGGAGGCTGATTAAGTAAAGTAATTAATGTATAGAATAGTCAAAGAGTTGATCAGATTGAGTAAAGGGAAAAGGTCACGCAGTGGCTTCCCAGGTTCCTCGGAACTTGATCCAACTGTTCTTATCTTCTTCTTTCTTTTTTTTCTTTTTTTATTGATCTTCACGTGGAGGAGTATACTTGCTAGCAAATTGAATTGCCTCTTTCTCTTTTTCTACGAGTGCATGCGGGAGCCAGGTCCGCGCGTGGGCCGCTGTTTGTTGCAGGCGATTGTGCGTTGATCCGGCGGCCACTGCTTCCGCAGAACGCCGTGATGTAGTCGATGTAGATCGGGCCATGAGCCGTGGTGATGTCGTCGATGCTTGCCGGTTGTGCTGATCAGCACGAAGGGAGCCGACCGCCTGGATTCGTTGTTGACGACGAATTCCCACCATCCGAATCGGATGAACCGACCAGCGGTTAGATGCGATCTGCATGACGGCAACTAAGGCGGCAGTTTCTGACGAGCTTGGTTGCGCCGAGCCGGCCAGATGCGATCGGCCGCAGCTGTCGATGAAGATTGGAGCCGCCGGAACGTTGAATCCAACACGCGTTCTAACCCACAGACGACGCCAATTGACGAGGCTGAGACTCGGCAAATCCCTGGGTCGTGTACCCCGGGTTGATTGAAGGGGAGAGAGATGGCGCGCTGGTAGTTCCGTCGGCTGACAAGTAAGGATTTACCCAGGTTCGGCCCCTCATGGTGAGGTAAAGACCTACATCCTGCTTGTCTGATCTGAATAGATGATGATGTGTAGTTACATGGTGACCGCAAGGGCGATGGTATGAGATGTGGTCTCGCTAGGGCTATGCCTATCTGTGTGTCCCGTGGCCATCCCCCCTATGGGGTGCCCCTGCCTTGTTTTATAAAGGGAGCCAGGCAGGGTTTACATGAGGTTCTTGTCTTGTACTTCAAGTCGTAGCTTGTTGGGCTTCATTGGGCTGCCAGGTGGGCCTTTGTTGTCATCTTCTAATAGGCTGCATGTCGGGTCCTAGTCTTGGCATGACCCAGGTATCACCACCGTGGGGTAGTCAAAGAGTGACCCCACGACATGGAGTATCCCCTATATATTGGAACTAGAAAGACAAACATGCCATATAATATATATATTAGAGAATATACATGTAAAGACTTTCAAGAAACAAACGAGATATAATTTGGACGAAAACACCAAGTAAACCAAGAAGAGAGCACACCAAAGTGTGACACAAAAAGGTTGTCCAAATTATATCAAAATCCAAATCAACACATGATTGAGGAAAAATCAAATCAACATATGATTGATTCCAAAACACATCAACACATGAAGTGTGATATCAATAGGAATCGAATCAAAACAAACATGATTGATAAAACAATTGAATCGAATCATTACTCTCCCTATTTTATTTACAACACCAAACACTACCAATTGAAAATTAGGATCCGCGCAAGAGGCAAGGAAGGCAATAAATAAGGCAATTCAACGCAAGAGCCAATATGAGGATGAACAAAAATATTCTACCAAAAATGTGAATAGCAATTGTCCAAGGACAATGAGTATAAGGAAATATTTTCCCGGTGAGTAGAGATATCTAAGGTCATCCTCACAAGATAAATCATATGGCAAGAGATAAGAAATAAAACCACCATATTTTACTAAAGTTTGTTGGTAGATTCAACTATTCAAACCAACCGGCAAGGCCATGGTTAGAATAATATGGAACAAATGGTTTCTCAAATAATATATACAAATGCATATTAGAGAAAAACCACACCAAGCAAACTCACACAAACAAGAGCCAAAGGATAACCAAAATGAAAATTGGAACTTGTTTGAGCAAACATGCCACATAGGAATAAGATAATTTACAATATCAAATCTAAGTGGCAAACCTCAAATGTTCACATTTTATGGGATTGTAATATGCACATAGCTTGTTACTCCCCCATAATGTGATAATTCATTTTATCTAAGCAAGAGGCAAATAAAACCAACTAGAGAGATTAATGGACATTGTAGAATTTGAATTTCTCATGAATATGACATACCACATAGAGACTAGATAATTTTGGTATATCAATAATATGTGGTGTGCATCATGAATACTTATTTTTAGGATTGTGAAGTGCACGAAGCACATCACTCCCCCAAAATGGGATAGTCCATTAATATCTCAAAAAGAGCCAAATAAAATCCACCGAGGATCCAATAAGGCTCAACAAACAAGTTACACATACATGATACACACCTAACATACACAACCTTGAACAAAAAGGTAAGTAAGAAAGTAGCATATCACATACAAAGACATGCTAGGAACAAAACTAGCACATGCAAGGGAGCAAGCAACTTTCAATGTAAAGAAGGTTTGATACAAGTTATCGCAAGGAGGCACAATGGATATGAGATAGATATGTGATAATCAAATTGACTTGGCTTGATGAAATATAACCATGAAGATCCCTTAATTCTTCAAATGATAGCCAAGTCTCCAATGTCCTCCACTAACACCTATTGATCAAGTTTGAGCTTGTTGGTCCCCAACCAAGTTGGGTCCTAAGAGGTTAGTCACAATAGGCTTGGCAACCCAAATGGTTCTTTTATTGACACCACTTTGAGTACCAACATATTTGGCAAACACATTGCCAACTCTATCCTTCCCAAGAGAATAAACATCATCAATTATGATAGAAGAGGATAGGTTACTGATGGTGCATGAAAAAGCAAAGTGACCCTTGCCACGGCAAAGGTAGCAACATCGACTCTTCTCTTTCTTCTTAATAGGCTCCTCAAGTTGAGGAGTATTGACTTGAGTCTTCATATTAGGTGGCCTTTGTTCAACTCGTGGTGGAGCATGAGATTGAACAAGAGGCCACTTCCCTAGTTGCTTCTCACTAAGAGGCTTCTTCATTGGGCAATCCCTAACATGGTGCCCTTCAATCTTGCACTTGAAAAAAGTAATCTTGGCCAAATTCTTGACTTGTACTTGGCCCTTCTTCTTATCAATCTTGGACTTGTTCTTATTGTTGGAGTTGAATCCAAGTCCACTCTTGTCATTGGGGGATTGTTGCACACTCAACATGTTGTCAAGTGCACTCTTCCTTTCATGACGCTTTTCCAAGCCTTTCTTCATAGAAGTGGCTTGGGCCTTGAGATCTCCTCTTTTCTCTACATGGTTAGTGACAACACAAGTACTAGAGGAGGTAGATGCATCATTGTTAGAGCAACAAGGCAAAGTAAGTAATTCATCACAAGAGGTACCAACATTGTGAGTGTATGAACTACTAGGACTAGCACATGACAATATAGCATATTTAGATAAAGTTGTGTCATTGTCCACATGAGGTTCACAAGATGTTACCTTGGTAGTGATAGCCTCATGAGCTAACTTTAGACTAGCATAGGATGCTAGAAGATCATCATTAGAGCTAGATAGCTTTTCATGACTTTCTTTCAACTTCCCATACTTGCTAGTTAGAAACTCAAGTTGAGCCCTTAGCTCAACATTCTCCTTCAAAATAGATGCTTCACAAGAAGTGGAGTTAGTAGCAGAAGCATCATTAACATTAGAAATGGAAGGAGAAAACTTGGCAAGCTCTTTCTTAAAACTAGCATTTTCCTTTTTCGTGACTTTATATTTAGCATGAGCATGGTCACGTTCTTTAATGAGTTTAGCAATTATTTCCTTATGAGACTCCTCAATGGATTCGAGTTTCTCCTCAAGAGAAGCCCGAGTCTCTTGCTATTTCTCAAGAGCCACCTCTAAAGATGCTTTTTCATTTGCATCCTCTCTTTCTATCCTTCCTTTTTCTACAAGGCTTGCTTCCAAAGCCTTAATTGTAAGCCCACGCTCAATTAGGGTTTCCATAATTTCAAAGAGGATAGCATGAGCATTTTTATTTTTAGGAAGGGCATTAAGAATTATTAGACCTTTCTTATGAAATGACTCATCATCATCCACATCATCTTCTTCATCATTATTATCATTACTACTAGAAGATTTAGCCATAAGGCAAAAGATGGTTGATGAAGAAGAACAATTAATTTTTGAACTACTCAAGTTCACATCTTGTTCCATAGCTAATTGGGTTTCCTCTACATTATTATTCATACAAGAGTTGGAGGGAACACAAGCATTTTTATCATGGCAACAAGGTAAAGCAAGCATATTATCAAGAGATTTATCCAAGCAATTTTTGGATGATATGCAAGGACTATCCACACTAGCATATATGACATTTATAGTGCTATGTTGATGCATGTAAAATGCATACATGAACTTTGCATTATAATACTCATATTTCAATCATATTTGCATCATATAAGGGTTATATCATTGTTTTATAATGATTTTGGGAAGATTTCACAGTTTTCCTATTTTTCTAGAATTAACCCTACACTGGCAGAAAACCCTATTTTCTATATTTTGATGTTTCAGGGACCCAAACGATGTCCAAATGACCTGAAAATTTATGAGCATCAGTTTTTGGAAGGAACAAAGCATAGGAGCGAAGGAAGTGAACAAACGGAGGCTAGAGGGCCAGAAGAGGGTGGCCCACGCGGCCAGATTCCTTGACCGCGTGGGACCCACCATCTGGGGCCTCGAGGCTCCGTTGCCGTCGATCTTTTCTCCAGAACCTTTGTCTTGACCTAAAACCTACTATAAAAATAGTCTCCAACGCCGTTCGGAGGGGAGGCTGCCAAAAACACAGAAACATCGAAACAGAGATCTGGAGCTGCAGATTGGAGGGGGAAAACTCCGGCAGAGCGCTGCCGGCGTGGTCTCCATCTCCCCCAACGACATCTCCACCTTCTCCATGATGAAGAGGGAGTAGTCCACCCCTGGACTATGGGTTTGTGGAAGTAACTTATGTATCTCTCCTCTCTCTTGAGCTTCACTAATTAGCACCGTATGAGCTGCAGAACATGATTACGGTCATCTATGTAATTCCTTTGTGGTGGATCTCTTTATGAGTTAATATAGTTTGAGATTGCAATTGTTTTGTTTCGGTTATGAAAGTAGATGCATATTATGAACCCCGTTCTTGTCTACTTGTTTTGATCAAGCATGTTTATGAGAGCGTGTGTGGGGGAACGTGTGCATTAGTTGGAGTAATGAGGGGGTGGCTAGTGCGGTGAAAGTGAGAGAAGTTCCGCGATCCACTTGGGTATTTTTACCATACTTTGTTGCCTCACTAGGGATAAAGAAAAATACCATGCTACCGGAGGTGTGGGTGTGACCATTGCCACTTCTTCATGACTAGATCTAGCATGTTCTTATTTTAACTTCATGTCATAAGACTTAAAACTATACTCTGATTTATCTTAATTACTGAGGTGCTAAGATTTAGTTCACATCTTGGTGGAGTATAAGAGAGATTAATAAACAAAAGATCTCTATGTTAGGACGTGATGCCCATATAATTAGTAACTTGTCATTAAACCTTTTTGTTGCAATCTCATATGTCAATTCTAGTGTTCTATTATCTACCACTTTATTAAAGAGAGAGTGCATTTGTGAAACCATGAACCCCGGTCCATTTTTAATCATAAGAAACACCTTTCCAACAACTTATAAGCATTTTTCATTTTCTGCCATTTAAAAATCAGAAAATACAAAAATACTTTCATATCTTGCATTCACAATACAAAACCCAAAAATATCATCCATCATTGTTTCCATCATCCTTGCATATTTATTTATCATCATTGCATATTTATTTCTTGCTTTGCATTTGTTATATTTTCATATCATTCTCACACCTTGTGCTTGACAACCACTTGGTGAGGTTGAGGGCACAAAACAATTTACTTTGTTTTGCAGGTTTTCAAGAGAAGGATAAGAAGATAAATCTTTCACTACTGATTCCCCGAGAGTTCGATATTAAACCCTTGAGTCACCCCTCGTGGGGAAACCGTCTTTACTATACTACACACTCTGCGCTTGGAGTCTCAACCTAAGCTAAGTTCAAGGCCATCAAAGATGTTTTCTGGCGCCGTTGCCGAGGAATCATTGCTGTAAAGATTTGTCCAAAGTAGTATCTCACAACAAAGTCAACTTCATCACCAACTTGTGCAAACACCTAAGCTTGGGGAGGTTGCACCTAGGTGAGCATCATCTTATCCATCTTTACCTTCAAAGCATTTTATTTTGTTTTGTTATTGTCTTGCATATCATATTTATATTTCGGTTTGCATATTTTATTTCAGTTTTGCATTTAAAAATTAAAAACACATAAAAACTTGCAAAAATGGGTGATAGAACTAAGTTGTGTGACTACACAAACACTCCAAATGATCAATTTATTGCTAGACCCATTGCCACACCTGAGATAACAGCTGATAGTTATGAAGTAAGTTCTAGTTTGTTGAACTTGATAACTAGGGAACAATTTGGCGGTAGTGCTATGGAGGATGCCTCTATGCATCTTCATGATTTTGTTGAGATATGTGACATGCAAAAATTTAAAAATGTGGAAAGTGATATTCTAAAACTGAAGTTATTTCCTTTCTCACTTAGAGGAAAAGCTAAAGAGTGGTTGCATTCACTACCTACTGATAGTATTAATTCTTGGGATGATCTAAAAGAAGCTTTCATTAAGAAATATTATCCTCCTGTTAAAATTTTGCAAAATAGAAACAATATTCTTTATTTTAGGCAAAATGAAAATGAACATGTGGCCATGGCTTGGGATAGGATAAAACTTATGCTTAGAACTTGTCCATCACATGGGGTCAACGAATGGACCATATTACATTCTTTCTACAATGGTCTAAATTACATGTCTAGAAATATTCTTGATTCCGCTGCTGGAGGGGCTTTTATGGGAAAAACTATAGTAGAAGCTAAGACCATCTTAGAAAGTATTTTGCAAAACTATAGTCAATGGAATACTGAAAGAGCACCTAATCCATCTAAGAAAGTAAACTCCATAGAAGAAACAAGTGATTTGTCATCTAAAATGGACACTATTATTGCTTTCATTAATAAACAAAATATTGAAAATGTCCCTTTGCAAGAACTAGTTGGTAATAATCCTGAAAATGTTGATGTTAACTTCATTAGGAACTATGGTAATAAAGGGTATGGCAACAACAACTATAATTCTTATAATAAAACCCCATATGTGTTCCCAACAACCATCCTTTTGTTCCATATCCTAATACTAGTGATAATAAATGGAAGCCTATGCCACCAAGTAATGATAATTTTGAGGCTAATAAATTTCATATGGAACACGTTGCTAGTCATAATACCATGATACAAGAGTTGAATAAGTCTGTTGCTTCTATTAGTTCTGATATTAAAGGCTTACAACTCCAAGCTGCAGGACTAGACAAAGCCCTTTCAAAACTAGCTGATAACCAAGCCACTTTATTGAGTATGTCTGCAGGGAAACCACAAGCACCACCTGTGGTTGGAATGAATTCTATTAATATTGCTGAAAATGTTCCTCTTACTTTGGAGGAAACTCTTAATGAATTATTGAACTATCCTGAATATTTGTTGCCATTTATGTCTCAACTTGTTGGTTTAAAAGAAGAAGTTAATGTAACTAAATATGATGAATCTCTTCTGTTAATTGAGTTAGAAAGAAAAGTTGAGGAAGTTAAAATGCTTAGTGAAGTCAAGAAACCACTACTTGACTTAGATAATTGTAGCTTGCATTAATTAATATCTATCTTACAAAAAATTGCAAGTGATCCTTCCATCAACTCCAACCAAGCAGGTTTTCGTTCTTATATTGCTAATCATGTTTTAAAAGAAAATATTGCTAGGTACAACCAAGAAGCTATGATACCACCTAAGCTTGGGGATGTATGGATTCCCAAAGTAGTAGTAACCATTGGAAAAGAGACACACCATGCTATATTAGATCTAGGATCTAGTGTCTCTATTTTATCTAAAGAATTATATGAAGTTCTTGAATTAAAGAATCTTGAAAAATGCTCTATTGAACTTGCACTTGCTGATGATTCCATTAAACGTGCTTTAGGAAAAGTAAGTGATGTTATGGTAGATTTGCATATGACATTTGTACCTGTTGACTTTCTAATCATGGATATGGGGAATAAAACCTCTAGTCCAATTATTCTTTGAAGACCTTTTCTTCATACCACAGGTGCTATCATTGATTCAAAAGAAGGGAATGTGAAGTTTCAGTTTTCACACAAGAAGTGCATGGAACATGTCGTGGTGGTGTCATGGCAGATGCCATAGATAGGCTAAAGATGGGGCCGATGGACGCTGGAGGTACCGGGGAGGCATAGTGCGTAGGAATACACACACGGAATACACAAAGACACACACAATTTACCCAGGTTCAGGGCCCTCGTGAGGAGGTAAAGCCCCTACTCCTGCTTGTCTGTTTATATGGTGGATCACAACTCGGGCTACAAGACGCTCCTTGAGCTATATGAGAAAAGCTATGAACTAAGGAAATGTCTAGCTCTCGGGCTCTCTTGCTGAGTCTGGCTGTGGCTCAATGTCTCTCCGTAGGCTATGGTGTTGAGGTATGATGGTGGCGGCCCCGCAATGGGTCATCTCTCAGACCGCGTCCGGGTTCTCGGGATCCGGAATGACCTGCTTCCGGAACTGGAAGTACTTGGACCACGAATTGATGGTGGGCCAAAGGCCGAGGTAACCCTCAGCGAAAGAGACAAAGGCAGAGAGGGTTGTCATGGCGTTAGCCGGAAGATGATGAGGTTGGAGGCCGAATTTCTTGAAGAAGGTGTTCATAAAGTCGCTGGCAGGAAGCCCAAATCCGCGCTCGAAGTGGGCTACGAAGACGACGTACTCGCCTTCCCTGAGATTCGGCGCAGTCTCGGAAACTGGCAACCGGCATTCCACCCTGGCCGGGATCCGCCGCATCCGGATCAGCCAGTCTAACTCGGCGCAGGAAACGTCGGAACCCTCCCAGGCTGCCCGGATGGATCCCTCCACTACTCCTTCCTCCACAAACTCGATGGCGGTGCTGTCCGACATCTCGAGGAGAGATTTCCGAGGGCTGCAAAGAGAATCACCGGCGGTGAGCATTGTACGACGTGACAGAAAGAAAGGAGAAAAAAGTGGTACGGCGAAGAAGTGGCCGGCGGCGCGCGACGCGCCGCATCTGTGGCGGAGCGAGTCAAGAGGAAGGGAAAAACAGAGAGAGGAGGAAACTTACCACGGCGGTGTGGTACTATGGCGGCGGCGAAGTGCTCGACCACGGCGTCCTGCGCATCGTCCGGCAGCGGTGTACCGGGCGCAAAGCATAGGCGTCATCCGGTGACGGCGTCGGTGCGCGGGGAGCGTGCAACGGTGGCGGTGCGCGCGGAGCGTGCGGAGGGGCTGTGCTCTGTGCGCTGGAGAAGGAAGAGGAGAGAGAGCGAAGGGGAAAGTGAATGCGGAGGGGGAAAGAGTTGTCCCCTCCCCCCTTATTTATGTAGCGGCCGGGGGAGATCGTGGGCGCGCGATTTGCTGCGCACGATCTCCGTAACCGGAGGAGGTTAACCACCCCACGATCTTTGCCATGATTCCCGTGATGGCGTAACTGCCGCACGATCTGCCGCACGTTGGGCCGCAGGGTGCCAACGGTCCGGTGTGGCGCATCTGATCGTGCAAAACCCGAGGCGACACGCGAGCTGTGCAGTCAAAGCGCGCTTGAGTGCCTGCGCGGGCGCAGAGACTGAGGTGACCGGCGTGACACGTGTGGCACGCGTGCCATCATCACGTCCATCCATGCGCGAAAAACGAGGCATCTAGCAGAGATGCTCTGCTGCGTATGGGGACCGATGACCCGGAGGAGTCAAGGGGTTCTTCCGTAAGTCGGAATAATACCGACATAAAGTTGGACTTCAAGTTTGAATGGCAATCGGTTTCCGACATATAGGCTGAGCCGGCATAGGGTATGTCGGTGCCCACTATATTTCTTGTTGTCGGGGAAACCTGCCGTGGCCATTCATCCGAGGCTGCAGGACCGCGCCAGCTTCGGGGACTAATGTCGGGGGGCAACCCCCGGATAGGGTCAAGATGACGAGATATGTATAGACCCGGAGTTGATCGGGTCAAGGCTAACCAACATACCATGCTGACATACGGATACCGACATACAAATTGGATGTCGGATCCTCTCCTTTGTTCTTCATATGTGCAGGGAAGGAAAACCGAGTTAAAGATATGACTGGCATGCCTATGCCGGATCTGAAGAGATGGAGTTGTATCCCGGAGGACGGTCAAGGTTCACGTCTTGTCCCTACAATCACGGAGCAGGCGTCGTGCCACTGGCACGAAGGGACGTTGCTGCCTAACCCTTGACCCGGAAGTCACGGGATGGGGTGTCAGGTCTCCATACCGCTGACCGCAGTGGTACGGGGGAGTAGTGCGCCAGGAGTGGATACACGTCCAATCCAGGACGTGCCAGGCAGTGGTGACGGAAGCAGTCAGAGGCCGGTCGTGGCCACAGTGTCGGGCACGTCAGGGCTAACGTCAGCCCTAACTTGTGCCCTGGGTTTCATTATATAAGGAGCACCAGGGGCTCCTCTTACGGGGACGATGCTTTAGACACTCAACACCATAGCCTACGGAGAGACATTGAGCCACAACCAGACTCGGCAAGAGAGCCCGAGAGCTAGACATTTCCTTAGTTCATAGCTTTTCTCATACAGCTCAAGGAGCGTCTTGTAGCCCGAGTTGTGATCCACCATATAAACAGACAAGCAGGAGTAGGGGCTTTACCTTCTCACGAGGGCCCTGAACCTGGGTAAATTGTGTGTGTCTTTGTGTATTCCGTGTGTGTATTCCTACGCACTATCCCTCCCCGGTACCTCCATCGTCCATCGGCCCCATCTTTAGCCTATCTATGGCATCTGCCGTGACACCACCACGACAGAACACTTCCCAAGGAAGAGGGACACACCAAAGTTCAAGCTCCCTCATGAGCTTCGTCCATCATAAATATCAAGTAAGAAGCCTAGCTATATGGCTATAAAGAAAGCGCTTTACGGGAGGCAACCCGGTTGTTTTTATTTTTGATTTTCTTTGTGTCCTCTTGCTGTAACAAGAGACTTAGTTTTTAGTTTTGTTTCTGGAATTTTTAATAAAGTACCAAGTTTTACCCATTTTGGTTTGAAAAAGTTGCTATTTGCATTCGGAGATTTTATTCCAGCACGAATCTGTGCATGGTTTGATTTTTCATTCCTATTCTGTAACTCCGAAAGAGCTGAAAGTTTTACTATAACTGCAACTTTTAATCCTCTATATGCATGAATGTATTCAGAATTTTTCGACATTCTTAAGCTGGGTATAAAAATGCGTTTCACAGCTGCTGTTTTTCTGGACAGATTCTGTCCCATTTTGTTTGATGCATTCTTTGAACTTTTAACTTGAATCTTTTTGATCCAATTGAGTTTATAAGTAGGAATACAACATTATACACTTTCTGGACATTCATATGAATAGTTGTTTAAGGATTTTATGCAGCAAGCAATTCATTTGTCTATCACTACTAATGTCACCCCACAGAAAAGAAATGGGAGAAACGGTGTTTTGAAGTTTTTTCACAGGGATTAGAGGAGATGCACCAAGAGCTATCCAAGGATGGTGAAGACCATAAACTTGGGGATGTGAAGACAACCCCACTGGACCAACACACTCTCGGTTTGCACACGTCTAAC
The DNA here is from genome assembly GCA_012064385.1 of Puccinellia tenuiflora. NCBI lineage: Eukaryota > Viridiplantae > Streptophyta > Magnoliopsida > Poales > Poaceae > Puccinellia > Puccinellia tenuiflora. The sequence goes on from QRDG01001282.1 coordinate 864,280, forward strand.
TTATGTTTTTCGATCAATGCACTTTATCGCATAAACTTGGAGCGTCTTTTGTTTGCTTTTTATTTTTGTTTGATTTTTGTTTTGATACCACCACTATCATTTTTATATGAGAGAGCTACTGGAAATGTGGGTTGAATTAAGTTGGATGCTATTAAAAAGATTGGGAAAGGGATGTTTGAGTTGATTTAAAAAGATACATATAGTTGCATGATTCATGTGCTTTTTAATGAGTGTTAATTTGCAAGTGTTTTATCAAGAGCTATCTCTTATTCATGTTTTGATGCTGAATGTTACTTTACTTTGATTAACATGAATTGGTTAGTTCTATGGACAGTTGTGCATGCATTTAGACGGTCAACTTTCTCCCTTTTGCTAGCCCAAAAATTCCAACAAGTAAAAACTTGTTTTCCAACACCTTCAACCAAAGTTTTTCCAGTGAGTCCACCATATCTACCTATTAGCTTTATGCTATTCTGAGTATGTTTATCATGTTACTTTGTATTATCTATACCTCTGAATTTAAATGCTTATGTTATTGATTGTTATGGGGAAAGTTGGTTAAAAAGCTCTCACACCTTACTTTTATTGCACTTAATAAACATGAACCATTGTGATTAAAATTATGAAGCTGTGAGCTTGACAAGAGTCTTGGTTGGGGGTTAGCCCATATGTGCTGTCACATGGCAAGCTTTCAACATGTTCTTAATTATATTTAGTTGATATCATGCACTTTTGTTTATGGATACCTATCATAGTGCCAAATAAATGTGGAAACTAAGTAAGTTTAACTAGTTTGTACAAATGGCTAGAGAGACACCTGGGCCGCTAATCTAAGCCATGCATCGTTCATGGTGGAAATTTACTTACATACTATTGTGAACCTTCAGTGATGCACCTCATAATAAAAAGCTATATCAATAGTAAATAAAAAGGGTGTTGAGATTGTTCCTTATGTTTGTTTGTCTTGTCATTTTGACATGAGCTTGTTCCATGTCCTGGGACAAGAGGTACCCCAGTTGACCCTCTTGATGACGCTATTTTTACAATGACTTTAACTTGAACTTGCTTGGTAGCCCAAATTGAGTAACACCATGGTGTAGGTACTCGTATTCACGGGGCATGAAGCTTTCAACCCATACTTTGTCAAGCACACTACTCATATTTGCTTTCACTTTTAAACTTTAACCATTCAAGATGTTATGATGGGGGTAATGAGAGCTTGACACCAATGAATACCACATTGCAAACATTAACTTAAGTAGAAGCATTTGGAAGTTAGATGAAACTTATTCATGTTTTACCTCTACTCATTTATATATCTTTCCAAAGTGTCCACCTTTTATATTCAGATTTACAAGAATACTCTATGACCATTATAGGATGTTTTTACTTTTCATTATGCATACATTTGGTCCATAGTACTTTCTTCTATGTTACACTTTGTGAATTATCATTGAACATCCTTACATTGAATATTTGATATCACTTCATAATCTATCTTGTATATTGCTACTCCTTTGAAGAATGAATCATTTGACTCTATGTAGCAATAGTAATCATCTTTGATATCCATTGATAGTATTAAAAAGCAAAGTCCATGTTGGTTTTATCACCTTTATACTCGAGGACGAGTATAGGTTAAGCTTAGGGATGTTGATGCATGTAAAATGCATACATGAACTTTGCATTATAATACTCATATTTTAATCATATTTGCATCGTATAAGGGTTATATCATTGTTTTATAATGATTTTGGGAAGATTTCACAGTTTTCCTATTTTTCTGTAATTAACCCTGCACTGGCAGAAAACCATATTTTCTATATTTTGGTGTTTCAGGGACCCAAACGACGTCCAAATGACCTAAAAATTTACGAGCATCAGTTTTTAGAAGGAACAAAGCGTAGGAGCGAAAGAAGCGAACAAACGGAGGCCCGAGGGCCAGAAGAGGGTGGCCCACGCGGCCAGATTCCTTGGCCGCGTGGGACCCACCATCTGGGGCCTCGAGGCTCTGTTGCCGTCGATCTTTTCTGCAGAACATTCGTCTTGACCTAAAACCGACTATAAAAATAGTCCTCGACGCCCTTCGGAGGGGAGGCCGCCGAAAACACAGAAACACCGAAACAGAGATCTGGAGTTGCAGATTGGAGGGGGGAAACTCCGCCAGAGCGCTGCCGGCATGGTCTCCATCTCCTCCAACGACCACTTCTAGGAAAATGCTTACCCGTGGCGCACCAAAATTGCTTACCCGTGGCGCAGGGGCCTGCGCCACTGATTGGCATGCCACGGGTAATTTTTAGCCATGGCGCAGGTAGCTCGATGCGCCACGGGTATATTACGTTAGCCGTGGAGCACAGGACCTTGTGCGCCACGCGTAGTTAGCCGTGGCGCACAGCCCCATCGTGCGCCACGGGTAAGGTGCGCCACGGCTACACTGACAGGTGCGCCACGGCTAAGGTATTTTCTGTATTTTTTATATACTGTGTATTTATACAGATGCTAATATAGGTATTTATAGACATATATTCTATAATACATTTTGCAAAATAAAATACATAGATCACATGCATTATAACTGAAAATAGATATAAGTAGACAAAATTATATACATCACACATGTGTCTCCATCGGAATCGAGTAGCAAGTTAGATCATCACATTACAAACACAAATTTCATCGATTGTTTGAACATAAGCTATACATAGCTAGACAACATAATGAAAGATAAGCTAGGCGTCGACGGTCTTCGGGGCCGGGAAGGGGCGGACACCATCTTTCGTCGTGAAGGGCCGGATGTCGCCTTGTGCCTTTATGCGCCGTTCCACCTCCGCATTATCGAGTGGAGCGCCGTCGTAGTAGAACATGCCTGGGTCAACAATGCCTAAGTCAAAATTTCGTTGCAAAAGTAATATTAAAATTTACGAAATGCGAGAAGTTAACAATGAAAAGCCTCATATATCATTGCCGTGCAAAACAAGGCAAAAAGAGTGTGTACAAGACCATGTATTAATACAAACACTCTAATTGTATATACTACAAGGCATTGTAGACACTCTCCTTGCCTTTACCGTGGCATATTTTAAATCATCGGCTTTGTCAATTCATAGAGAAGAAACAAAATGTTTCGAGTTTATGCCTCATACATAGATTAGACACACATTGATTAGGAACGGGGCAAGCGGACCAAGTAATAGTATGCACAAGATGTTTATTTGTGCATATCACAAGGTCCGCTAGCACCTCCCTGAATCACATAGTGTGACACAACATTTTAATCATCGGCATTCGGAAAGAGATAGAAAAAACAAAATGATTTCGGATTTGTGCCTCATACATATTTAAATTGGACACAGATTTCAGAGACGGAGCAAGTGAACCAAGTAGGATGCACAAAATGTTTATTTGTGCATATCACAAGGTTCACTAGCTCCTCCCTGAATCATACTTCACCGTGAAAACGGGGTACGATGGATTTGTTTCCTTAAGAAGACCCTCCTCTAGAAACTGAATACTGCGCATTAGGTTCAACATCGCTCCACTTACGTTTGCGGCCAGCTCATCACTCATAATCGGTTTTCCAACTTCGTGAATTATGCCCTGCAAGGTGCCCTCAGTGGGTTGTGACATCGGGTCGTCCTGAACCCGGGGCCTCTTCGGAGCGGCCGGCCGCTGGCTCGGAGACGGCTTATCATTCTTGCTTCTCTTCTGGTGGTGCTTCTTCTTCTCGATATGACCACGGGCTGCCAACTCCTCATCGGTCGCCTTTTGGAGTGTGTTGGGGCTGAAAATATTTCCCGGATTGACTTTAGGAACATCGGCGCCAGCATCCGGAGGCGTCTCCTCTAGGGCACCATGGAAGTCCAGACGCGTGCATATTTTGGTGCGAGCAATTTGATCATCTTCGCGGACGCGGTAGGGTTCTTCCATGTTTGGCATGAACAAAGAGTCGGTGGCGCCAGTGTTGAGCCACTTATTGGGGTCCTCATCATCATTGATGTCCTCAGGCGGTGGCGGTGCAACGACGGCCTTGCCATGTGGTGGTGGTGGTGGTGGCGGCGGCGTTAAAGCGGCGGCCAACAACTGCTGGTGACGGGAGGTGGTGGCGGCAACTGCTGGTTGTGGCCGCCGAGGCGGTGGCATACGTGGCGGCTGAGTAACTTGTTGTTCCTTCACAAGCCGCATCTGGGTCTTCGGCCATGTCAAGACCCAGCCGCAACAACCCTCAAGGTTCTTATGTTCGTCGGCGCCTTGAGGTTGGGAGGGGGGTCCATATCTTCGCACCCGGCAACACCAATCTAGAAAGGTGCGATAGTCTTGAAAGAGCCAGTCGGACCTTGAACACGTCATTGACCATCTCCTTGTGGTGCATGATTGTGCTATTTGGCTGAATGATCGTGCCCTTGCCAACATCCTTCAGCTCGCCGTCCACGAAATGCAAGAGTGTGCAAGGTGTGTCCTGTGGGAAAACAGGTTTGCATGCATCTCGTGAGATGGCGCTGGCTAGCTATAGTCATCAAAGGCAAAGGAAATGAAATGAGTTGGCCGGAGTCATTACCTTGGAGATGGTGTTGAGCTCAGCTAATGTCGTGACACCGGTATCATTCTCCCGCCGAGGTTGTGGCCGCCGAGGCACCGTCCTCGGCGGCTGCGCCTTAGTTGTGGTGAGAGGGGGCACCAGTGCGACCGGCTGCTCGGTGTTAGCGTCGGCGGGAGGTGGTGTCACCAGGTGCGCATTGGTGTTGGCGCCGGCGGGAGGGGGCACATGAGCGGCCGCCGGCTGCGCCTCGACGTTGGCGGTCTCGGGCGTCACCACGTTTGGCGACACGTGCTGGATAGAGTTGCTACCGGAGATGCTGGGCACCACTAGCGGCCCTCGTCGACCTGCCGCATTCCAAGCAGCGAGCCCCTCCCACAGCTCATCGGGAATGATCTCACGGATCTTCTGCTGCACTTGCTCGGCGATCAGGCCCGGCATCTGCTCCCGGAGCATTTCAACCTCACATTTTTCACTCGCGGCCGCCGTCGCCGCCGTGGCCTTCCTCGCTTTCTTCTCCTCTGGGTCCTCTTTCTTGAAGTCGCCAACCTTGTCATACGTACCATAGCTGGACACGCGGCCAGCTGAAGTCGGCGGTAAGGACTTGGCCCTCCCCTTGATCACGTTTATCACCCTGTTGAAGGGCGTGTCCCACCGCGGGTCTGCCATTGACCCCTGGGACGAGCTCGCACTTGACGCACAAGACCTTTCTTCAATTATCTACAGAGAGAAGGAAAGAGAGGGCCATTTATAAATTTAGAACGCAGATCGACTCGAGATCCGTGGTAAATTCCTTACCAGCTTTTTCTAGAACTTCCTCACATCATTGTCATCGGTAACGAATTCCTTGAGGTCGGGGTGGAGATAGTAGCGAGCGCGGACAAACTGCATCACCTGCTCGTCCGTGAATTTGTGCCACGGGTTCTCTTTCCCTAGACGGGCATACTCGGCATCCTCCTTTGCCCAAACGGCCTTCTTTCCTCGGTAACCGCCACCTCCGCAGCGTTGGTTACCTATGTTGAGGTCCCGCATGTTCTTCCCCCACTTGGTCCATTCGATACCTTCTGGAGTGAGGCACGCATCCTTGAACTTGATGAACTCATCTTCGTCGAGCATCGGCTCGGCCTTCTTTATATCCTCCCAACTTTTGTCTTCGAGAATCCTCTTCTTCACTCGGCTTTTCCAGCTGCTCAAGGCTGTGCTCATCCTCGTGAGGGCTAACTTGTTGACCTTGTTCCCTTTGAGTTTCTTGTTATCAAATGGCTCTGGGAACTTGTACCGGTTGTGAAGCTTATCAATGAGGAGCTCGCGCAACTGCGTATTGCCCTTAGCTCTTATGTTCTTCTGGCTGATGGTCATGCTCTCCCGCACGATGCACCTGAGCTGTATGCCGTACCCAGCGGCAGGCTTCTCAGGCTCCACGGGTTGGCCACTTGGTTTCACACGCATAAACTCTTCGCGGTTGAGGCCGAGTGCTGCCGGCGTCCGATCCAGCCTTTCCTTCTTCTTCTAGGCAGCGGCGTCCGATCCACTGACGTTCGTGCCATCGCTGCCATGACTGGTGCTATCCTCCTCGTCGCCATTACTGCTTCCGGCGCCATCGCCATCTTCGTCCTCGAAGTCATATTCGGACTCTGAGTCATTTCCAGAGACCGCAGCTTCTTCGGCCTCCTCGTCAACTTCATCGGCCGCAGCTTCTTCGGCCTCCATGTCGGACCCGCTCCAGTCATCCTCAAGCCGCCAAACTTGAGGTTGGCTTTTCTTGCTTTATCTTCGGCGCTCATGGGCCTAGAAGGGACAGCCCCGATGTCGTTGTCTCCGCTCGACATGTCGGCACTTCATAGAAAAAAATGCAAAAATTAAGCTACAGTGGAGCGGACCGAAAAAATCGGCATGACCTTTGCTGTTTTTTTTACCTAGGAGTGCCCATTTCTCAACCGAAACGGAATTGAATCAACACGTCGGGAGAAACGGGCAGCTCATTTTCAAATAACACATACAAGATATTGCTAGAGACCATAGACATCAATAATAACCGAATATGCCAGCAATAGAAAAAAATGGTAGTGCTAGCAGCCTCCTGGAGGAACCAGGATTGAATTGCGATGATTAGAATATTACCATTATGTGCAAGTGGTAAAGCTTACAGGTTCTAGGTCAAAAAACCACCAAAATTTAGCTACATGACAACCTGTCCAAATTTTATCCTGTTGTTTCATATGTTACAGTTCATGGCCCGCTGCAGTGGCTCAATTTTTTAATAAATATTGTAATGGTCTACAAGTCGAAGAGTTACCTCTAAAATTTTAATACATCTGATCCCACAGTACAAAATATGCATGCTGCATTTTTATATCACAGGCTTTCGAAGTTCAGAATACAAAACAATTGAGATTTGCTGAAAAATAAATACAATAGGCCAGGACCAAATCTTTGCTGGGGACAGGTTAATATACTGAGCTTAATGATTGGACAATTATAGGATAGCTTGCTAAAAATAAAATTTTATCAGCTATGTAATTCTTACTAAGGTGCAAAGAAGTTAGCCTTTCATCTTGACCATTTCCTGTCATCTATGTAATGTGTTCATGTTTTAATTCAAGTTCGTTGAAAATTGTAGTAACACACTAGATTCTCTCTTTTCTTCAAAAATAATCATATGTGACCCCTTAAGCCTTGTGACGCTCTTGTCACTTACCACAATGGTCTTTGAGAACCAGACACATTAGATGACCATCACTGTGAGACATGGTTTGGCAAACTATTTTGTAGAACAAAGCATCTGCCCATACACACATTATTTTCTGTACCTATCATTACCACTAGTGAGCATGACCAGATCATCAAGAGTAATCTTGTTTTCTTAATTCCAGATCATCAAGAACCCTAATTGGAACCAAATGCAAGAGAGAGGATAGGGGAGAGAGGGGGTGGATCACCTCCACGAAGAAGATCTTGAGGACGAGGTCGTCTGTGGGGCGCGGCGGCTTCGATCGAGCTGTGGACGACGGCAGGAGGCTCCTCCTCTACGGTGTCTGTGGGGCGAGGCGGCTTCGAGCGGTGGATGACGGATCCTCCTTCCCGCGGCTCCTCCTTCCTGAAGCAGACCTAGAGCTGTGGAGCTGTGAGATTTGGGAGAAGGGGGAAGGGGGAGAAGGGGAGGAGGGGCACAGGGGAGGGAGAAGGGGAGAAGGGGCACAGGGGAGGAAGCAGGGGGAACGAGGAGGAGGGACTCACCTCGACGGTGCTCAGGGCGGCAGGCGACGGTGTCGATCGGCTTCGAGCGGAGCAGCTGGGGATGGGGGAGGGGGAGGGGAGGGCCGAGGGGATCAACGGCAGGAAGCTGTGGCTTCGATGCGGGCGCGGTGGCCGGAGCGGAGCGAGCACTGCGGCGGGCAATGGGGGTCGGGGTCGGAGAAGAAGTAGACAGCACTGCGTGGTTGCAATGGGGAAGAAGACAGAGCTGCGCGAGGGGAACGGTTATTTGGCTAAGTGCAAACTATGCGTGGCGCATATTTTTCGAAATGCGCCACGCATAGTAAAACATCCGTGGCGCATATTGTGAGGAATGCGCCACGCATAGTTTGCACTTAGCCATACCAGCACAGCGCAACACCACAGTGTGGTAGCAAAATATATGTCTCTAACAAAATTTCTCAGTTTTTTTATTTTACAAAATATATTCTTTTCTCTAACAAAATAGTAACTTCTTTTTTTGCGGGTAACTTCAACATTTACAAATCTATTTAAATCAAGGATTTAAATGTCATGTATTAGAGTAAAGGCATATGCATACATGCACAAAAATGTCTATATATTCGAGTAAAGACATATATTCGAGTAAACGCATATGCATACACAAAAAATGTCATGTCTCATGTGCATGATCTCGATTCCGCGCTAGCTAGCTAGAGCTAGCGTCTCTTTTTGCAATCTTCTTGCCCTTCTTCCTCGCGGTTGAATACTTTAGCCCGGGAATGTTGAGGTTTCTTCTCATGAACGGACAATCTTTAGTAGGTAGGGTGGTCTTCCTTTTTCCTGCGGCAGTCCGATTGTCGATGTACTTGTCGAATTCCTCTTCGATCTTTGGATCATCGTTCTTTTCTAAGTCTTGCTCGTTGGCGGGTCCTTCCATTCCGATGATGCTCCTCTTGCCCCTCCTCACAACAACACGGCTTGGCTTTGACGGGTCGGTGATGAAGAAGCATTGGTCAACTTGGCTCGCGAGTAACCATGGCTCGTTTTTTGCGGATGCGTTCTTCGCGGAGGCATCGGGTATAACCATGGTGGTGAAATACCGGCCCTCTTTCTGGATGCTCTTGGCCCATCTGACACGAAACATCGGCACCTTCTCTCCGGCATAGTCGAGCTCCCTGATCTCCTCGATCCTTCCGAAGAATCTTTCCTTGACTGTGGCTTCGTCATCGGCATAGGATAGCATCGTTACACCTGAGTTCTGATATTCGCTACTCCTGTCCCTTTCCTCGGTGTAGAATCTGTATCCGTTGATGTCGTAGGCCTGATATGTCCTCACGTTGTGCCCGGGGCCCTGTGACAATGCGAAAACGAGTTTTTCATCCTCTGTAGAAGGCGTCGACTGCAGGCCGTGAAGCTTTTTCTTGAACCAAGTCGTCAAGCTGGAGTCTCTTGTTACGTCTCCCTTCTTCCTTGGCCGGCCAAGGTCAATGAACTTCTGCTCGACAAAGCTTTTGTGCTCCTCCACCCAAGGGTCGACCAATTCGATGTGTTGTAGTGCGACTCGGTGTGCCCTGTCCAAATCGAGGCGTCGACCCTTCGCGCCGACATGCAGGGCGCAATAGCCTTCACGGTGATCATATCCGGCGAGCCTGCCGAGGTGCGTCCTTTTGGGAAGACCAACAGGGTCGTCCGTGTCGTCATCCTTGGTGCGTAGAAAATTCTGGCAGAAAGAGACGCACTCATAGGTCAGAAAGCCCTTGGCGATGCTTCCGTCTGGACGGGACCTGTTGCGGACGAATCCTTTGATAACACCGTTGATCCTTTCGAACGGCATCATGTTGTGTAGGAATGTCGGCCCGAGATGAATGATGTCATCCACGACATGGACGAGGAGATGCACCATATGTCGAAGAACGCGGGCAGGAAGTAAATCTCGAGATCGCACAGTATCACGACGATCTCTTCTTGCAGCGCGTCGAGCTACTTCAAGCCGATCGATTTCCTCGAGATGACGTCGAAGAAGTTACAGAGGCCAAACAGCGTCTCATGGACGTGCTCGTCCATTATCCCTCGGATCGCAATGGGAAGTATCTATATCATCAGCACGTGATAGTAGTGAGACTTCATCCCGCTGAACCTCTTCTTCGTTTCATCCAGATATCTGCCTATGTTCCCAGAGTAACCGTGAGAAACTTTGACTCCTAGGAGGCACTTGAAAAACTGCTCGAGCTCCTTCTCACTTACAGTGAAGCAGGCAGCGGGAAACACCACATCCCTCCTCTTAGCCCTCTTGCGGCGACCCTGGGTATCTTCGCCCATCTCATCATCATCATCTTCATCGGGCGCCGAACGATGAAGTTCTTTCTTGATGCCAAGCAATTCCAGGTCGCTTCTTGCCTTTGGCCCATCTTTAGTCCTCTCTGGCATGTTGAGAAGGGTGCCAAGCAGACTCTCACACACGTTCTTCGTGATGTGCATCATATGAAGGCTATGGGGCGTGTGGAGGTATTTCTAGTACGGCAGGTCCCAGAAAACAGACCTGGCTTTCCACACACCATGCAGCGGCTTTGTCCTTGGACGCTTCTTTCTCGGCAAAGGGCACTGTTCCCAGTTTTCCAGCATGTCGTTGATTACTTCGCCTTTCCTCGGACGTGGGGCTTTTTCGAGCTCTTCTTTACCGTCGAATAGGTCCCCGCGCTTTCTCCACACGTGATCCATTGGAAGCCACATTCGAGTCCGTTGGAACACGGTCTTCGAAGAACCGGGATCCCTTGGTAGCTGGAGATGCGGGGTCTTATCCATGCACCTCACACATGCGTTGTGTCCGTGGTTCACCTGGTAAGACATGTAACTGTAACCTGGATAGTCCTGCACCGTCGTCAACAACGCGACTCTCATAGGGAAATAATCTCTTCCGTATGCGTCCCACGTACGAGTAGGCGTCTCCCAAGCGTGCCTAGCTCCTCTTTCAACAACCCGAGATACAGATGCATGTCGACACCTGGCTGTTTCGGCCCCTGAATCAGAATACTCATGTGTACGTATCTCTGCTTGGTGCACAGCATGGGAGGGAGGTTGTACGGCCATACAAACACGGGTCAGGTGCTGTGCGTGCTACTCTGGTTGCCAAACGGATTGAGTCCATCAGTGCTCATACCAAGCCTGACGTTCCTTGAATCGGCCCCGAACTCAGGGAAGTCGATGTCCAATGCTTCCCACTGGCAAGCATCTAAAGGGTGTGTCAGGATCCTACCCTTCTCCGGATCTTCTTCGGGCTTCTCCCTTTCCGCGTGCCATCGCATGAGCTTTGCTTCCTTAGGATCTACGAAATACCGCTTCAAGCGGGGAGTGATACGAAAGTACCATACCACTTTCTGAGGTCCTTTCTTGTTCCCTCTCTTGTATCGTCCTTGGCCGCACACCGGACATGTGGTTCTATCCTCGTACGGACCCCGATAAATTGTGCAATCATTGATGCAGGCGTGGTATCTGTCGTACGGCATGTCCAGAGGGCACACGATTTTCTTGGCCTCCTCGATATTAGTTGGACACGTGTTGCCCTTGGGAAGACGTTTTTGCCAGAAGCTCATGCTTTTGTTGAAGCTTACGTCGGTCCATTTGCTTTCCGCCTTCATCTCCAGAGCCTTGAGCGTGACGCTCAAGCGTGTATCCTCGGGCCGGCAATCAGGAAACAACGGAGTTTTCCCGTCAATCTCCATCTGCTCCAGCTTGGCTTTCTCTCTGGCAGCAGCTTTCGCGTTGATCGTCTCCTTGAGGAGCAGTGCCTGAACATGTTGGTCCTGCAAGGCCAAGGTTAGCTTCGTATGTGTGTCCGTCGACGCCGCGTCTTCTCCACCATCATCTGCTCCGGCATCGTCTCCTTCGTGATGATCATCATCATGTCCGCCGCCGCCATCACCTTCATGATGATCATCATCATGTACGCCCTCGTCTTCAGGACCACCATTGTTGATGTCCTCGTCATCTTCAGAATAGTAGTCGGGCATGAAACCACGCGTGAGCAGGTGACTCTCCAGGTCTGCGGAATCAGGGTCGATCAAGCTCCCGAGCTTGCATTTTTGACACGGACATCTTATGTAGTTCCTCTTGTTCATCCTCATGTCATCCACCGCGCGTTCCTTGTATCTACCCACTCGACCTTCGCTCATGTGTCTGACCATGGTTGCCTGCGTGGTATAGATAGTATCTTAGAACCACACACCATCATGCACTCACACACACACACACATGCATGCATGGTCGCCGGAAAAATTCGGCATGACCTCTCCTAAAAATAGGACGTACGGGTAGTGCAAAAATTGCCAAAACGGAAGTTAATCAACATTTCGGCAAACATCCATGCACCACGCCGGAGCAAGCAACATGCTCTTGCTTGTTCGTCACTTGCAAACATTCATGCACCACACACAAGCTAGCTTGACACGTAGATCATCCACACACAAGAGCATGCACACACATGCGCACACCGCACACGAGACGTCCGCCGGCCACACAAAATATCCACATGCATGTCCTCCAACAACTCACCTAGTATAATCGTTATCGAGCCAAGTCCACGACGAGAGAGTGTGGAGTTGTTGGAGAAAGAAGTGGACAAAGATGTATGTTGGAGGAGGAAACTAGTTGGTTTAGTAGATCTACAACATGGAGAGGCTTCCCCTCACAAAACTATGAAGCAAGGTAGGTTTAACAACCAAGAATGGAGGCAACAATGGAGAAATTGAGTTGGTGGGAAGGAGGAGGACGAGCTGGATCTAGTTTGGGGTGCTAGATGGAGAAGAATGGAATGGTGGTGGTAGGTAGGAGGGGCTGCCAACTTGTAGATCTGTGCGAGCTTATCAGTGGCGCATATTGAAAAAAATGCGCCACTGATAAGTATGCCACCTTTTCAAAGGGGTGGGACCCGCCTCATATGCGTGGCGCATATGCAATATGCGCCATTGATAGATGGCCTATCAGTGGCACATATTCTATATGCGCCACGCATAATATATGCGCCACGCATAACACTGACAGAGGTGGGGCTAGTGGGGCCCACGTGGGGCCCACAGCTTATCTGTGGTGCACATTACCCAATATGCGCCACTAACATGCATAATATTAATGGCGCATCTTGCATATGCGCCACGCATAACCCAGGATATTTTGTCCACGACCCTTCTGGTGGGTCCCACAGAAATATCCGTGGCGCATTTTGTTGTGTATGCACCATTAGTACAAAAATATATCAGTGGAGCATATTTCTAAATGCGCCACTAGTAAATACTAGTGGGGCATATTGAAAGATATGCTCCACTGATAAAAAATCTATCTATAAGCCTTTTCCCACTAGTGAGTGGTTTAAGGACACATTGCCTACATATATTATATATCATAAGAATTAATTATTACTAATCGTTTACATCTTTATATTATTTATCCCATGATACTAACACACTGGCCTATTTTAATGGTTTTTTTTATTTTCCTGCCCCACTTCCCTTAGTTCTCCTCGTTCTAGCCCCACTTCCTTAGCTAGCCTCGCCTAAGGCCCTACTTCGCTATTTCGAGGATCAAAAACGGCCGAACGGTGCGTTTCCGTTGGGTCAACCTCGTTTGACCATTACTGCACTAAAGTATGTCACGTGTGGGAACTTTTTGTTTGTTTAGGGAATGTCATGTGTGGGACCAGCGGAGGAGTACATGCACCCGTGTACGTCCATGCTGCTGGCCGTCCCAACTTAAAGCTTACAAGTGGGACCATTATAGAAGGGGCGCATGCAGCCGTGCCCGTGCGCTTCCATGCTGCTTGTCATGCCCATGCGCGCGTCCATGCCGCTCGCCGTCCCCGAATTAGCACGCCTTTAATGGCAGTGTCCCCTGGCCGGCAAAAGGATGCATCACCGCCTACACTGCCGGCCACTGTCGGCCTAGCCGCTCATCTGCTCCGCCGCCTTGTCGTCTCTGCCTGCCTAGTATGTGCCACTCTGCCGAGCCGAAACAATGCCCGTGTCGGCGGTTGTCGTTACTGTCGGTCCGAATACAGATGCCTAGAAAAGGAGCCCTTTTCCTCTACCATTGCACCAACGTCGCCCACTGACCTCCTCTTCCTCTCTACTTGCCACCCACGCCTCGGTCCTCCGATCTTGCCATGGCTTGTGGTGGTGGACACTCCACTCCCGGTTGCGGCGGCAGCTCCAACCGCCGCTGCCGCATCACCTATCCTTGTTTTCTTGAGTCGAGCGAGGGTGGAGGAGACGATGGTTCATGTTCGAGCAGGACCCCTCAGCGCTCCATCAGGACTCCTACGAGCTCGAGTAGGGACAGGGCAGCTATGCCGTCCGTCGGGCCATTGCTCCCGATCCCATTCCCTCATCGATCTTGAGTCTGATAAGGAGGAGCATGTGGTTAACCCGGGTCTGGCATGGGCTAGAGCCGACTATCAAGCCACGGAGCAGGCCAGACATTCCGATGAGCAACAACAGCTCACGGAGACTCTGGTTGCTTTTGCGGTTGACGAGGAGCAGGCAAGAGCCACAGAGCAAGCCAGAGCCGCGCAGTACGAGGAGGACCTGTATAAGGCTCTGAACAACTCGGTGGAAAACCACGAGGGAAAGGGAAAGTGCAAAGGCAAGGATCCAGTGGAGGTTTCTGACGATGACGATAAGTGGTAGTTCTTTTTAGTGCTAGGGTTCTATGTAAAAGGGCACTCTATGTATAATTTTGTTGGAAACATGGGGAATGTTCCTTCTAAGTGTAGTAGTATGAAGGAAAAAATCATGAACTTGTAAAACCGGGGGGGGGGGGGGGGGGTCTACCTTTTTAGACAAACATGTGTTTTGACATTGTCAACAATGTTGCCAATGCAAGATTCTAAGATTTTTTCATTTTATTTTTAAACATTTTATTTAGTGTCGAAACCCCCATTTTTTGTGAAGTAGGTACCACAAATAACATTTAAAATTGACCTCTCACAATTAACACAAACTATATCATATGGGAGGCATGACCCCTGAATATAATGAATTTTTGAGCTTTTTAACTATATTCCACACATTAAATGAGTTTGCTAGCATTTATCGAGAAATTAAGAAATTTGAACTACAAGTGTGTTATTGTTTGGCCCCAAAATTATGTAAAAATCATAAAAACATAGTCTATCATGAGTGCACGCAATTGCAAAGAACAAAATAGGAAAATTCACCCTTAGCTACGAATGGTCACACGGAAATTTTGGCCCTGTTTTGAACAAAATCTCACAAATCGAGAGCATCAAAAAATTATAAAACCTGGGGGGTCTTCCTTTTTAGTGTACTAGTATGGAAGGGAAAATATAAACTTGCAACACATAATATGTGATAACCTTGTCTTGGATGAAGATTCATGACTTTCAAGCCAAGAGACCAAGATCATGGCATATCCATGTCTACCTTTGTGCTATGATGACCATACTCGGCACAAACATGTGTTTTGACATTTTCAACAATGTTGTCAAACCAAGAGTCCAAGATTTTTCATTTTATTTTTAAACATTTTATTTAGTGCTGAAACCCCCATTTTTTGTGAAGTAGGTACCACAAATAAGATTTAAAATTGAGCTCTCACAATTATCACACAAACTATATAATATGGGAGGCATTACCCCTGAATATAATAAAATTTTGAACTTTTTAACAATATTACGCACATTAAATGAGTTTACTAGCATTTATCAAGAAATGAAGAAATTTGAACTACAAGTGTGTTATAGTTTGGCCCCAAAATTACGTAAAAATCATAATAACGTATTCTGTCATGATTACACTCAATCGCAAAAAACAAAGTAGGAAAATTTTACCCTTACCTATGAATGGTCACACGAACAATTTTGGCCCTGTTTTGAAAGAAAATCTAATAAATCGAGAAAACATCAAAAAATGTAAAACCGGGGGGGGGGGGTCTTCCTTTTTAGAGTACTAGTATGGATTAAAAATCATAAACTTTCAATAACACATAATTTTATAAAAGAAGTGTTCACAAAATGGACAACCTTGTGTGGAGTTAAATGGCTTTTAAGGCAAAAGACCAAGATCATGGAATGTGCATGTCTACCTTCGTGCTATGGTGACCATACTTGGTACAAACATTGGGTTTTGACATTGTAAACAATGTTGCCAAAGCAAGATTCCAAGATTTTTCATTTTATTTCGTGCCGAAACCCCCATTTTTGTGAAGTAGGTACCACAAATAAGATTTAAAATGAACCTCTCACAATTATCACACAAACTATATCATATGGGAGGCATATGTAACAGCCCCACTTTTGGACCCTGAAAATATGAGTAAAATTTTCACTTTTGCATCTCATTTGCATCATGGTATCCCTCATCCATATTTGCTTCACATGAAATAATAAGGAGGCAACAAATAAGAAACCAAATATGATAATGTGAATGATGAACCAACTCTCAAATTAAATTCTCATATTTGTCCAGGAAGTTCCTACAACTACAAATATTATTGTTGCAAATTTAAATGCAATGGAAAATCCAAATATTGGAATAAAGCCCTAAAATGCAAGAGGGCAATTTCTGAAATGTTACCACATGAGATAACTTCCAAATGGGCTGCAAATTTTATCACAGGTTCAAAATAATATATTATGGCTCTGTGAATTTTTTCAGAATTTTTAAAATAATTAAGGGCCTCAAATAAATGCCTAAACTTTGCTGGAATTAAAGAAAATGGGAAAAGGAGAGATCACTGACAGTGGGTCCCCACTGTCAGCAGCATCGTCACTGTGGCGACAGGGGAAACCTTGGCGCCATGGCCGCGCCCACCTTGCTGCCGTGGCCTCTCCACCGCGCTCCCCCCTCGCGCCTGGCCCCCCTGGAGGTTAAGAAGCACCTCCCCGACGCGCTGCTCCTCCTCCCCCTCCTTTTTCCCCCCGCTGCAGGAACCCTAGATCGGGCGGAGCCGTCCCGCCAACTGACCGAGACGCCGCCGACCACCGCCGTCGATACCAGCCTCCCAGAGCAGATCGACCAGGGGCAAAAGCACCGCCGTGGTATCCTCTTCCTCCTCCTCCAGGCACTCGAGCTCGGGAGCCTGGAATCGTGTCGTCGGTCTCGTCTTCTTCCCCGCCGTCCGCCGCACCGCCGCCACGATTCCGTCGCCGTTGGCCCTCCTCTACCACCACCGAGCACACCTACGCGTCGAGGGTGAGCTCACGGTCCTCCTGGACATCTTCCCCTCGCTCCTTCCCCTCTGGTTCGCTGGACCCCGTTAGACCGAACTCGTGCCGCCGCCGTAGCTCGCCGCCGGGGATCCTCCGGTGACCTCTTGGTCACGCATCGCCGCCACCTAGTTCGCCTCAGCGCATAGATCACTCCCGTGCCCTCCGTTTGAGCTAGGTAGCAACGGGTGCGTCCTCGCCGTTGCCGCCGGTCGCCGCGCCGCGTCGCACCGGTCCTGGCAGCCCGCGCCGGTCAAACCTGCCAGTGGCCCTCCCGGCCGACGTGGACGCCAACATGGCTGCTGCCCCACCTGTCCGTCTCAGTGGCTAGACCACACCCGGGTGAAAAACGATTCGGCCACAATTCCTGAAATTTAATTAAAAGACATAATTTGATTTGAACTTTGAAATTGCATATCTTTTGAACCATAAGTCCAAAAAATGCAAATAATATATCAAAATGCTCAGGAAGAAATTATCTATCTGTTAGTACCATTGGTTGAATTAATTGACCGAAATAAATTGCCTATAATTAATAAAAACAGAAATGGCAGATTTATTCAAATTTTGGATATTGTATAACTTGAGTTCTACTCATCCAAAATTTATGAATAAGCTCTCAAAATGCTCAGGGAACAATTATCTAAAAGTTTATGTCATTTGAGGGAATTTTAGATGCAATGTTGGTGCTGTTTAATAAAAATAGCTAAAAGGGTAGAATTAAATCAATTGTTAAACATATCATAACTTGTTGAATAATGATCCAAAAATTGCAAATGATATATCAATTTGATCAGCCACTCAAATGCCATCTAGCCATGCTGAATTCACAGTATGAAAATAACTTTTCCTTTGATGTCATTTTCGAATTGGTTAAAATGATTTAAATCGCATAACCGTTTAAATCACCGTTTCTTCATCGTTATTCGGAAAATTGCAAACGAAGTACCAAAATGATCAGTAGGACAATACCTATCTAATAATGTCATTTTCATGCATTTAGGACCCATGATTCAGTACTAGAAATTTTGGACAATAATGCAATTCACTAAGTTAAATATGGAGTTTTGACCCGTTAATTGCAATATTTATTTTAGGGGTTCCATTTAACTTGTGGGACATGCCCAATATGATTTCAGTGCATAATTTGACCATCTCATCATGATTGTGCATTGCACCTTTGTATTCATGTTATTTATTTCGTTTCTTGTTATTGTTGTGTTTCGTTAGATTCAGGAGTCGAGGTTCCACCACAATACCTCGACGATCAACGCGCCCAGTACTATCAGCAAGGCAAGAACTAACCTAACCTTCTTGGCATCTAGCATCCTACTGTTTTATAAACTTATTTTATCCACCATAATATTGCATGCGATTCAAATGTCTCTTTCGATCAAGATATAGAGTATCCTACAAATGCATGTCTTCCCCGAACCATCACATGTTTCCCCTCCTATGAACCATAGGTTTGATGTGTTGGCCGGAGACAAAGATATAATGGATATATTTATATGCTTAGCCATGATTAGCCATGCTTAGTCGTATGCTAGTGGTGTCCGTTGATTAATTCCATATTGATGATGTTGATGGAATGATTCGGGCGTGGTGGATATATGGATGCTTAATTAAATTGCTAAGAAGGCTGGGATGAGTTGCCATCGGGGATGGTGTTTTGTCTCGTTCCTGCCCCTAGGTGCGAGTTCTTATCTCTTGAACCAAGATCTAGCATGCTACCAACGGTGGGGGTATGGGCCCCTTACTAACTGAATAACTTGTGCGGACGTATCCAAGGGTCCTCTAGTTTGCGCTTTCCATTTGCGAGTGTGTGGTCGATGATGATGATGTGATGATGATGGTGGTGATAGGAGTGGCGATGGGGCAGGGTGTTGAAATAGGCACTGAACTTGTCCTGTCATCACGATGACCCTTGGATAGTCTCATGCGAGGTAAAGGTTTAACCGCGCCCGCCCTGCCGACTTTCCCCGAAAGAGAGCTAACTGTACAGGCAAGGGGTCGGACGGTACCAATGGATAAAAACAGTACACCCCTGCAGGGTTAAATCTTTTCGAAAAGCCGTGTCCACGGTTATGGACAACTTGGGAATAGATTATGAGATCATAGATAACATTTAACTTAATTGATATGGCAGATAGAGGTTGCGTAATCAACGTGTGGTAAAGGTTCATTTCCTCGAGGGTGATTCGAGGGAGTGCCTTGGTGGATACGTGTGGTGAATGCTGGTTACCGCTGGTGCAAGGTGACCTGAAGAAGAAAGTTTTACTATCTTATCCCCTTTGAGAAAAACCTTCTGAGTAGACGATGCAAAGGGCCCTGATGTCTTTTAAAATGGAAAACTAGCTTTATGCAAAACCAGCTACATTATACAGCATTAGAGCCTCCGTCAGCATCGGGCCTATATCGCCCTACTAATTCTTGCGAGTACGTCGTACTCAGCCTTGCTTTGCTGATTATTATTTGTTTCAGAGGAGGACGTCACCGAACTGGAAGGTGGGTTCTTTATTGACATCGACGAGTAGTCTGGGGTTCCCAGGTGGCAGCTTGGGACGTATCAGAACAGGCTGGCTGGGATATGTTATTGTAGGCCTCTTAGGCCATAATTTGGATCTTGTTGTAAGACAACTATATTTGCTTCCGCTTGATGTAATGATGGGTCCGTGACCTCTGATTGTGACTTTTGCTATCTTTCTCATATATGAGTTGAACTATGATCTCTTGTGTCGTAGAGTCTGTGATGCGCCAGTTGTTCCGCAGTCTTGGTCTCTTTGTTATACGTGAAAGCGATGTCTGAGCTTATGGCATGATCGAGGTGTTGTGTGCCGAGGATGTATTCCGAGCACGCCTGCCAATGAGTTTTGGCCTGGGATTGGTAACCCCAGTAACCCTTGATTGTGTAGTGTGACCGGTTGCACAACGTTTCACTGTATTGCTCTGGGGTCGGGGCGCTACAGCATAACCCCTAAATTTAATGAATTTTTGAGATTTTTAACTATATTCCACACATTAACTGGAGTTTAATAGGATTTACCGAGAAACAATTTCCATAAATCGAGAAAAGGTCAGAAAAATGAAAAACTAGGGGAATATTCATTTTACGTGTACTAGTATCAACAGAAAATAATAAACTTCAATTAGCATCGAATTCATGTCCAGAGCATGCAAGACAACGCTAGAGCGCGCAACAGGGCGCTCTAGATGTGAACTGGCATGGCACGAATCAAATTATCGTGTCAGTTCGTGTCCAACATGGTTGTGAAATGTCTACATGGACCACATTGTATTTTTGGGCTCATTTACAGAAGGACGAAAAAAAAACTTTCTTAGAAATGGGTTTGTTTACCCTAGCTTTGGAGCTCATTTGAAGCACAAAAATGGATGTGATGCGTCGAGATGTTTAACATGTCAAAATGCAAGCGTCCGTGTCAGAGAAGGTCGTCCGCGTCAGAGAAGGTCATGATTACGCGAAGAACTGAAGTGTCTTGTCTTGTCAAACTAGTCTTTCCAAGAAACGAAGCGATCTCCGCTGGCGGTTAAATGTTGTAGATTTACTCATTGCGGTTCCCACACTTCACCACTCTCCGCTCTCCCAACACCACCAAAAAACCCCATGGACCGCTGAGTCAACCATTGGTGGAACGACGGCACCGTCCCGAGCGACGACGCCTCCGCCAAAGACTAAGAGGGCTTCCAGGGCTGGTGGGAGGGGGACCCCTCCTCATCGTGCTCATCGGAGCCCTCCTCCCTGGAGCCGGAGGAGGAGGAGCAGCAGCATCAGCAATAGCAACAGGAGGAGTAGGAGGCGGAGGCGGAGGAGGTCCCACCGCCGACGTTGACAACAACGGCGATCGATGACGAGGAGGATGACGGCGACCACGACGCCGACTATCGGGGGGCGACCCCCGGATAGGGTCAAGATAATGAATTATGTATAGTCCCGGGGTTAACCGGGTCAGTGTTAACCGACATATGGTGGACCGGTGATACGTCTTCGACGTATCTATAATTTTTGAGTGATCCATGCTAGTTTTGTGATATTGTCACATGTTTTTACTGTCATTTATATCATTTTTAAGCATGTTGTCGGACTAACCTATTGACAAGATGCCCAGTGCAAGTTCCCTGTTTTTGCCGTCTTTTTGTTTCAGAAATTTACTTCTGAAAATATTCTCGGAATTGGACCAAAAATTTTGAGGATTTTTTATTTGCCAAGACGAAGACGGAGTCCGAAGGACAGCCTCGGAGGCGACTCACAGGGCACACGCGGGCTGCTGTCGCAGCCTTGGGGGGACCCGCGGGTGGGACCCGCACCTGCCCGTGGGCCACCTCCTCGGCTCCCTCCGACGCCTATAAATTCACATTAAACCTAAAAACATCGAGGCGGCCATTATTTTCCAGAAACTCGACCCTGATGCGCCGTCACCGAAAACCCTAGTTCGGGGTCCAATCTGAAGCTGATCCTGGCACTCTGCCGGAGGGGAGATCGATCCCGGAGGGTTCTTCACCGCCATGCCTTCCTCCGGGATGATTTGTGAGTAGTCTCACCTTGGACTATGGGTCCATGTCAGTAGCTAGTTGGTAGTCTCTCTCTCTTGTGCTTCATGTCTTATGATCTTGTGAGCTGCCTAACCTGATCAAGATCGATTATTGTAATGCTATGTGATGTGTTTGCTGGGATCCGGTGGATTATGAAGTTATGTTCAGATTGTGCATGATTCTTATATGAGTAATTTATGTTCTTGCATGCTCTCCGATGTGCGTAGTTACTTTGGCCAAGTGATTGTGTGTATCTCCAAGAGAGGGTATTTATGCTAGATAGTGGGTTCATGCCCCCTTTTGTTCCTGGGCACGAGTGACAGAAACGTCTAAGGGCGAGGGTGTGCTGTTGCTACTAAGGGTAAAACAGCGGTGTTAATGTCTCTTTTGATAATAGTATTGCTTACGTCATGCACTTTACTTAATGCAATTGTCTGTTGCTCGCAACTTAATACCGTTGGGTGACAGGCTGGATAGCGATCCCACAGTGGACTTTTTAGACAAAGACGCAGTTGGACTCAACGGTCTTTGTTCCTTGTCGTGATGCCTCCATAAATATTATCATGTCCTTTTTTTCATAGCTAAATTGGGTTTGTGTCATGATCTTATCAATTGCCTAGCTGTAATTCGTTCACCCATCACATGCATATTTTATTTACTTGAGAGACTCCACTAGTGAACCCATGGCCCCCGGTCCATCTTTTTACATTGTTTTCAACCTCATTTACTTGCTTTTAATCATCATTATTCCTCTGGTAACTTTTCATATTTTATCTATTTCATCATACAATTAACCGCTTTGTTTTCTGCGAGACCGGAAAGATTGACAACCTTTCCGCCGTTGGGGGCAAAGTATTTTGGTTGAGTGTGTGCAGGTCCATGTCTGTTGAAGGTTAAGCGCCAGAGATCTTCAACATTCACCTCGTTGTTGATTTCAAAGTCCTACTGTTTCGATAAACCTCGGTTCATTAAATGAGGGAAAACTGCTACTAGCTATAATTCTGCCTTCGCTTGGGGCACCACCCAACTTATCCATATCCACCATCAAGCAGTTTTCTGGCGCCATTGCCGGGGACTTTGGAGCTACAGCAAGGGGAGTCTCATACTCTCAATCTCTTTACTTTGTTTTTGTCTTGCTTGCTTTATATCTCGTTTAGTTTATTTTCCTGTTTCAAAATTTTAAAACCCAAAAAAATTTGTGTAGTCTTTATTTTTCGTTTTGTTAGTATGCTTAGTTATTTACTTGTTCTCAATGGTTAACTTCTTTGAAACTAGATCTTATTGGCAAGGCGGGTTCACGGAGGATCAACAAGAATATTATAAGGAATACCGCTTGTCACAAAAAGGGATACACTTATGAAAAATAATTAATACTCTGAACAATTATGCTAGAGACTTGTGCATTAAATATGATATATCTTATTGCTGTGATGAGTCTAGTTGTAGCATGAATTTTAAACACCTTCCTTTTCAATGTGTTGGAAATGATAATGAAACCTTAGCATCTTATGCTAAGGGAAACTGTAATTTTTATGATGTGGCACCTATTGAAGAATTTATTGCGTGGAAGGGTGCTTATGAAATTTCTTCTTTGATTGAAAATGATGATGATGCTCCTTATAAATCTGAAAGTTTTGCTATACTTAATTATTGCATGGATAATTACAAAGATGAAAATTGCTATATTACTGAATATCTTATGGGTTTATCTCCCCTAGAAGAAGAGACTAATGCTGTGCAGGAGCCTATGGAAGAAGAAATTGTTGAAACAGGAAGCTCATTGGATGAAAACGAGGAGGAAGAATGGAGTAGCTACCCATCTCTACCTTCTAATGAGAGTAACTCTCTAACTCATACATTATTTGATTGTCCTCCTTCCTTACAAAAGGAGAATGAATGTTATGATCCCATTGATTCATTTGAAACACCCCTTTTTGATAAAAATGATCTTGTTATATATCATAATCCATGCTATATTGATAAATCTTATGATAATCCTTTATTTGGTACAACCAATGAGATGCATGATAATGAGGAGTTGTGTTTAGAAATTTCTTATGATAAAGCTCTTGATGATGGTCCTAGATTACTTGATGATAAAAATTATAATGCTATTGAAAGTGGGTTTAATCCCACTATTTTTGAGATGGACCGAAATTATGTGCTTGTAGATCATGAAAAGCCTATTTTAGGTGATAATTATATTGTGGAGTTTGTCCATGATGCTACTGAAAATTATTATGAGAGGGGAAAATATGGTTGTCGGAGTTCTCATGTTACTAAAACGCCTCTCTTTATGCTAAAAGTTGTGAAGTTGCTCTTATTTTACCTTCCTATGCTCAATACTTTGTGCTTAATTGATTTATTTGCTTACAAGATGTCTATGCATAGGAAGTGGGTTAGAATTAAAAGTGTTTTATACTTTCTCGATGATGCTCTCCCTTGCATTTCAATACTTATTCTTATGTGAGCATCATTGAAATTACTGGGCCTAGCTAAAAGGCGTTAAAGAAAAGCGCTTGTTGGGAGGCAACCCATCTTTTACTTTCAGTTTGATTTTTGTTTTTCTTGAGTCATGAAGTTATTAACTATGTAGAAACTTCATTGTATCTTTTTCTTTTGGTTTTTTGTGCCAAGTTTAGCCTCTAATGCATTGAAAGTGCGAAGTATTGTGTTGCTGTCCAAAAACAGATTCTGTGTGCCTGTTGTACTAAAATCCTAAAATCTCCAGAATACTATATTTTTTTGATAATTTTTTACAGCAAGAGTTATGCTTTTATCTATCTTTCGTTAGTTTTAAGTTTTTTCATTTGAGCTGCAGAAGTGCCTCGAAAAATTCGGTCTTTATAGACTGTTCAGATTTTGACAGATTCTGCTTTTATTTTGCATTTGTCTCTTTACCATCGTCATATGTGATACTCTAGGGGTGGAGTGCCACATTGAGGGTTAGTAAACAGTAGCTAATGTTAAATTAAGTTGGTTTGCAATTTGTCATGAGTTGAACACATGTGCATTTTAATTTATGAGCACTAACCCTCTAATCAAATTATGAGAAGTTTTGTGTGAAGGGAATTTTTAAGTTCCAAAGGAGAGGAATATGAAGAAATCGAGGATGGATCAGAGCTCAAGCTTGGGGATGCCTCCATGGCACCCCCTCTGAATATTAAGAACTATCAAGAGTCAAAGCTTGGGGATGCCCAAGGCATCCCCTCATCTTCATAGACTATCATAAGGTCGTCTTCGTTGAACTTCATTTTTATCACTTTACATATTATGTGCTATGCTTGGAGCGTCTTTTTACTTTTAGTTTTGTTTGTTTGTTTGCTGGTCATATCTTTGTTGGATCCTAGCTTTATTTGTGTGGGAGAGAGACATGCTCCGCTTTTTCGTTTGAATACTCCTTTGCTTCGCTTATATCTTTTTGAGTATTCTTAGCTACTGTTTGTTTTCTAGTAAGCTCTCGCTTTTAGCTTTTATCTTGTTTAGAGCTGCTAGTTGTTAAGTTAAACTCTCTTGTTCTTCACTTATATTTGTTGGAGAGTTGTTGAAAAATTGCTTGAATTGTCAATGCGACAAAATGCTATTTGTGTGATGATAGAATAAAATGAAAAGCCTGCATAGTTTTGTAGATCATGGTGTGGATACTTGATGCTTATCAATTGTTTTGAGATGTTAAGTTGAATGCTTAAACTTTCTGGTTATTTGAGTGGAATTTATTAGTAAAGAAATATGGTTGAAAGCTTGAAATTGTGTGGTTTTTCACAGTTGTTAATTCATAGTGCTAATCTTTCCATCAAAAGAATTATTTGGTCAACAAGGGAGACGGTGTAGAGTTTTTATGGTTATGACCGGTAGATGTCTTATGTTGTTCTGTTACCGGTTATTGATAGATGTTTGCTTCAAATACCTTTTTTTTTTGCTAAGCCTAAAAATTCGTATTGAGTGTATGTTTCACTCGTGCATCCAATCCCCAAAGCCAAACTTTCTTGCCAGCTGAGTCCACCATATCTACCTATGCATGGTATTTCCTACCATTCCAAGTAAATTTGTCATGTGCTACCTTTAAAAATTCAAAATACTTCTTCTTTGTGCCTCTGTTTTTAATCTCATGAGGGAGCAGTAGAGAGCTAGATATAACTTGTGACAAGCGAGGTCATTTTCCCCCTTTTCACCCGGTGTTGATGGATTACGTCTTCACTTGAATCAACCCGAGAGCAGCTTAAGAAAAATATAAATATAACTCACCAATTCTCCTTCGCGCAATGCAAATCTGAGAAATCAGCCCAAACATTGGACAGTGGTGAAACCAAGGAGAAGGAGGAGCGTACTCGCTCTTCTAAGAACCAGCTGCTCTCACAAGTCTAAAAAACCTTGCTTGTCATGAGGGACTAGATAGTTTCTCTGTTGTGAAGTCGTTGACGAAAGCATGCATGCCTCAAAATCATTTTACTTCTGTTTTAAAAACCAAAAAGCTCTAGCACATGACTAATCCCTGCTTCCCTCTGCGAAGGGCCTTTCTTTTACTTTTAATGTTGAGTCAGTTTTCCCTTTTCCTTCTATCTCCACAAAAGCAAACATCTAGCATTGACCCTGGGTAACGCTGAGCATATTACATTATCGAGATTAAACATGAATCTTTATATTGACTTTATCTATAAGATAAGCCGTTGGAAGTTGAAGCTCTTTGCTAATGCTTACATCTTCCTTTGTGTTGATTCTCAAACACTTTTGTCATGGAATTATTATCCTTGTGAATTATTCAAATATGTTGATCACATTGTTTTCATGTCTTTGACATACTATTTATGAAAGGTTTTGCTTGGATGATTCAACTTGTTAATTCATTGCTTTCTTGCTATCAATTATAAACAATTGTTTTGTATCTCTTCATTCACATCTTTGATTTGCATTACTATCTTGATCAAGAATGTGTTGGTTGCATGTCTCATCAAAAATTATTTGTTATCACTTACCTACTCGAGGACGAGTAGGAGTTAAGCTTGGGGATGCTGATACGTCTTCGACGTATCTATAATTTTTTAGTGATCCATGCTAGTTTTGTGATATTGTCACATGTTTTTACTGTCATTTATATCATTTTTAAGCATTTTGTCGGACTAACCTATTGACAAGATGCCCAGTGCCAGTTCCCTATTTTTGCTGTCTTTTTGTTTCAGAAATTTACTTCTGGAAATATTCTCGGAATTGGACCAAAAAATTTGAGGATTTTTTATTTGCCAAGACGAAGACGGAGTCCGAAGGGCAGCCTCGGAGGCGACCCATAGGGCACACAAGGGCTGATGTCGCGGCCTGGGGGGACCCGCGGGTGGGACCCGCCCCTGCCCGTGGGCCACCTCCTCGGCTCCCTCCGACGCCTATAAATTCACATAAAACCTAAGAACGTCGAGGCGGCCATTATTTTCCAGAAACTCGACCCCGACGCACCGTCACCGAAAACCCTAGTTCGGTGTCCAATCTGAAGCTGATCCCGGCACTCTGCCAGAGGAGGGATCGATCCCGGAGGGCTCTTGACCGCCATGCCTTCCTCCGGGATGATTTGTGAGTAGTCTCACCTTGGACTACGGGTCCATGGCAGTAGCTAGTTGGTAGTCTCTCTCTCTTGTGCTTCATGTCTTATGATCTTGTGAGCCGCCAGTTACTTTGGCCAAGTGATTGTGTGTATCTCCAAGAGAGCGTATTTATGCTAGATAGTGGGTTCATGCCCCCTTTTGTTCCTGGGCACGAGTGACAGAAACGTCTAAGGGCGAGGGTGTGATGTTGCTACTAAGGGTAAAACAGCGGTGTTAATGTCTCTTTTGATATTAGTATTGCTTACTTCATGCACTTTACTTAATGCAATTGTCTGTTGCTTGCAACTTAATACCGTTGGGTGACAGGCTGGATAGCGATCCCACGGTGGACTTTTTAGACAAAGACGCAGTTGGACTCAACGGTCTTTGTTCCTTGTCGTGATGCCTCCATAAATATTATCATGTCCTTTTTGTCATAGCTAAATTGGGTTTGTGTCATGATCTTGTCAATTGCCTAACTGTAATTCGTTCACCCATCACATGCATATTTTATTTACTTGAGAGACTCCACTAGTGAACCCATGGCCCCCGGTCCATCTTTTTTACATTGTTTTCAACCTCATTTACTTGCTTTTAATCATCATTATTCCTCTGGTCACTTTTCATATTTTATCTATTTCATCATACAATTAACCACTTTGTTTTCTGCGAGACCGGAAAGATTGACAACCTTCCCGCCGTAGGGGGCAAAGTATTTTGGTTGAGCTGTAGAAAGAGGGAGCTTTGGACACTGTAACTTGGGCACCATTATATAAGGTGCCCGAGGCCTTCGTAGAAAGAGGGAGCTTTGGAGACTGAACGGAGAGCTATGCCAGAACTGAGAGCTTGAGAGACCATAGTTCGAGAGATAGAAAAGAGCCCGAGTCATCTTAGCTCTAGGCATACAACTCGAGGAGCTCCTTTGTAACCCGGGTTGTGACTTATATATACTCAGACAGGCAGGATTAGGGGTCTTACCTCCTCACGAGGGCCCTGAACCTGGGTAAATTGTGTGTGTGTGTTGTGTCTCAGTGTGCGTAATCCTGCGCATAATCCCTCCCCGGTGCCAACAGCGTCCATCGGCCCCAACATAAGCCATCCCATGGCATCTGTCAGTTCACCACGACGACAGTTGGCACCCACTTCCTCCGTGAGAATCGGGATATCTTTGCATGGTCGAGTCAGGACCTGCTAGGTGTTCCGAGGGAGTTGGCTGAGCACTCATTAAATGTCAGGCCGGATGCTAGACCGGTGAAGCAACCGCAACGACGTCTCGCTGCGGAGAGAAGGAAAGCTGTTGGGGACGAGGTAGCCAGGCTACTTGCGTCAAACTCTATCGTGGAGGTGAAATACCCGGACTGGTTGGCTAACTCGGTCCTGGTGGAAAAGAAGAAAGATGACCCGGATGCGGCCAAGGTTTGGTGCATGTGTATTGATTACACGCATCTGAACAAGGCATGTCCTAAAGATCCATTCCCGTTGCCTCGGATTTATCAGGTGATCGATTACACGCCCGGGTGTGAACTGTTATCATTTGTAGACGCCTATTCTGGTTTCCACCAGATCCCACTGAACCCGGTTGATCAAATAAAGACTGCATTTATTACCCCGTATGGGGCTTATTGCTATCGTGTTATGTGTTTTTGTCACATCCCGAATTTTGCCCTATAAAATTTTCTTTGACAAAACCAAAATTTGGATTTGGATTTGGACCCTCTGATCTTTTCCCCTCTATTTTCTCCTACATTTCTAAAACCCTCAAGGTTCACAAAATATTTGTCTTTTCTTTAACACAAAAGGACCTAAACCCTAGCCTACCAAAGGAGCCATACCAAGGGTGACTTCAAAATTCCCCAAAAATTCCAGAGTGATCCTCATCTAGCCTAGAACCCATTTATGCAAAAATATTGGGTGACTTGTTAAGAAAAGGGTTGACTTTTTTCCCTGATTTATTTTCTGCCAAAAAAATCCCCAAAACCCTAGCTTTCCAAAGGATGTATGTCAAGACCATCTTCAAAAATTCTACAAAAATTCATGGAGGACACCTAACCAGTATGTAGTCCAAATATACAAAAATATTCCATACCTTGTTAAGAAAATATTGGAGTTTTTCCCTGTTCTACTTTCTGGCCTAAACCTTGTCAATTTTGGAAACCCTACTAAACATTTTTCAAAAATTCTAAAAACCCTAGGGTAGATGCTCCTAGCCATTATATACTTCTGTGAATTTTCCTGGCCAAATATATTTATTTTAGTTGCCCAAAATCCAATTTCCATTTTCAGCAGAAGGTGTTCGATGAAATCTTCTCTTCTTCCAAGTTTCAAACCAGCCAAACTCAATAACTAGAAAGTTGTAGCATTGTGAATTTGGCACCTAGTGACGCGAATGGTTTTGTAAATGGAGCTATGAGCTGAGAGAAACATCTCCATGCCGAGATCGGCATGGCCAGAACGCGGGCCAGATCGTGCCCGGCGGCGCCGCCGGTTTATGGTCGCCGCCGTCAGCCCTCCCGCAGACCCTAAACGTGTCCCCCTACACCTCCACCACTGGCTAGACCACCACGGCACCTCCATGCTCCCCATCCCCTCACGTGCGCCGCCGCTCACTAGGCGACGCGCCGCGCGCGCTGCACCACCGCGGGCCCCCCCCCTCCCCTCACAGTGCCGCACAGCCTCTCCGCGAATCCCGTCGAGGCAGAATCGCACAGCAAACCCTGCCGCTACACCCTCGACGCGCCGCCCGTCGCTTCCCTCTGTCCAGCATCCACGCGCCACCACCCCGACGCGCCGCCCAGACCCGGTGCTTATCCACGACCGCGCCACGCCATCCGTGCTCATCCACGACGCGCGAATCCCGTCGTCTAGCTCCACCCTGTAGCTACACCGACGGCGCGCCGTCCGTCGTCTCCTCCCCTGCCACGACCTCCTCTCTCGACACCTCGCCGCGGCCCGCGTCCGGACCCCCCCACCGCGGTGGGCTATAAAAGGAGACCCCGGCTCCCTCGACCACCACACCACCACCCCCCTCCCTCTGAGCCCCCCCCTGGCCACGATTAGCTCCCCGGGAGCACCGGAGCGTCGGCGACGAGCCCGTTCCCGCCGCTCTGTCCCCCAAGCAATTCACCACCTCCAGAGCCGCCCCGCCGCCCGAGCCTCCTCTCTCGTCCAATCCACCCCTCCTGGAGCCCGTAGCCACCTTCTCAATGCCCTAGGACCGCCGGAATCGACGCCCTCATCCTCGACGGTGAGCACGCCGGCGACGGCGACTTCTCCCCCCCTGTTTCTTTTTCCTGGAGCGTACCGGTTCGGCTAATGGGCCACTGGCCAGTGGGCCCAGGCCGTCAGATTTTTAAACATTCCAAGCGTTTTCCTTTTTATTTTTCTCTGTTTTTGAAATGGCAGATTTTAGGTCAAACTTTGGACATTCATATCTTTCTCAAAAATGATCAGAAAAATATGAGCCTTTTTGCACTGGCTTTGTTTTGAAATTATCTATCCAATGACACTGGTTTCAATGGATTTGAAGCTCATTTGCCCACTGAACTTTTGAATGTCTTATCGGAGGTTTTAACCTTGTTTTTAAATTTCTTTAATAGATTCAAACCCTCCATTTGAAGTGGAATTTGAACCAGTCCCTGCAGGCAAGCCATCAGCCCCCAACCATCTGTTCCAAGTTCTCGATGTTTCATTTGTTGCTTGATTGAGCGGTAGTTGCATCTCATATGTCACCCCTATGCTAATATTTCATGCTTATGATTTCATGCAATTTATTATTGTCACCTTTATTTCATGCAATACGATAAACTCATGTTCCGTGAGTTGAGTTCCGGCCGGCGACTAAATACATGTCGGGCTCCACCCGCGTGGATTGAATCTCGCCTACTTTCCGTATTATTATTTCATGTACCTTTACTTTCCTGCAATACGATAAACCCATCAAGTGTGGGTTGAGTTCCGGCCGGCGACTAAATACATGTTGGGCTCCGCCCACGTGGATTGAATCTCGTCTACTTTCCGTAGAGTGGGGTGTGCGTATTTATTTACTCAACCCGTGGCTGCAACTGGCCGGAGACATCTCCGTCCTCGCCCGGTTGATTTTGTTATTTTGTCTTCTTACTCGACCCGTGGCTGCTACTGGCCGGAGACATCTCCGTCCTCGCCCGGTTGATTTTGTCACTTTATCTTCACCCAACCTGTGGCTGTCACTGGTCGGAGGAAACTCCGCCATCGCCCGGTTGACCTTATATTATCTTGCTGAACTACCATGTGATTATTGGATGCTCATGTATATCTTGTGGACTAACGTTTGCTGCTGTCTTATGGCCGAGAATAAAAATTGACTGAAAAGATAACCACCTCCGTCGACTAGATTGGGTCAAATAGTGCCACTCGCCAAACACACCCGCACAACCATGCGTCGTTGAAATGGGCAGACCGTAGCTTAGTAGCCTATCGAGCCTCTTTTGATGCTACCCACTTGGCAAGTCTAGTCGGTTACTGCATAGTTGTGGTCGGGGCTAGTCTTGTGAAGGTTCCGGAGCTAGGCGTTGCTCATGAGTTGGGGACGTGCCGGATTCACTTCGTCCTAAGACTTAGCCCGAGTGGTAAGTCGGTAGCTATACAAGGAGTGTCATGGTAGAGCGGACGGCTACGGGGGAATAGGTTTGTGCGGCAGGTACCGGCTGTACAAGCTTAGACCCCAACGTGTGGATAAAAGTTGCAACCTCTCGAGAGTGTCAAATCTAGAATCTAGTATTGTTCCTACCTCAGGAACGGTGTTGGGTCCAGTCACACTAGAGTCAGTCCAGTCGAACACGGAGAAATAAATCCACCAAGCGGTCAGAGTTGGCCAAAGTTGAGTGAGCTGAAAAGTGGACCATAGTTGGTCAAAGCTAAGCCCAGAAGTGGACCAGAGTTGGTCAAGCTTGAGAACATAAGAGTTGTGGATAGTGTGGTGCGGAAATGAGACTCGTTCTCATAATCCACGGTTTTCGTCACAGGTAAGTAGGTAAGTTAAGTCCAACCGTTAAGCTTGGACTCGCACCTGCACCCATGCCATGCCATATAGGACCGTTGGTTACGGTTGATTGTGGATTGATGTCTTGCGAGTACATTCCATGTACTCACCTGGCTTTTCATGTGGCCAGATCCTCCTACCCCCGTCGCCGAGTACCCCTTGTACGAGAACTAGATCCGGTATCCAGGCAGAGCCCTGTGGAGTTAGGCCCTCTTCGTCGCACGCTTCCGCCAAACCGCTGACGCCCTCTGATGAAGTCATGTTCGATAAATAATGTACAAACTGTTGTGTGCGCTAGGGCGCAGCCTTGTAATGAGACCCTTGTAATCCTTCGTCGGTTCCCGACCCCTTAATAAAGTGGTTATGTTCTGTTATCAAGTTGTCATATATTCAGTGCTCCTGGGACTGATATATGGGGTAACTCGATCTCCGGATCGGGGTGCCACAGAGCTTGGTATCAGAGCCTAACTGCCTATAGGATACCCTAGTTCTAAACGGAGCCTTAGATAGCGAACGTTGCTTTGCTTGCTTTTAATTGTTTCTCTATCTGTTGGTGTTTATCTAACCTTGCAACTCACATTTTTTTGGCTTCTAACTTTGGTACAGATGAAGTTTGAGCTACCCGTAGAAACCCCCGCCTGGAACGTTCCCGGCATGCCACAATTCCTCCGCGAGATTTGGGCACACCTCTACCCAACCTCTCCTCCTCCGACCTACCGCGTGCTATGCTCCCGGCGTGATGGGACCCACTCGGAGTTTATCGCCACCGTCTACTTGGGCGCCTCGCCCGTGGGCCAAGGACACATGTACGCCCTCTCCTCCGGCGTCCACCCCCAGGAGACCCGAGCCATCCAAGAAGCCGCTGCAGATGCCATCGTTCTTCTCCGCACCCACGACCCTATCCTGAGGAGGTGCCCTCGCTATGCACACCTCCCAAGGTTGGATTGGGGCAACGGAGATGTCCTCTTTCCCAACCCGAGGGATCTCTCTTCGAAACTCACCGCCCTTCTCCGGTACACTTCCTACCACCACCAGTATCTGCACGACACACCTTCTCATGCCAGCATGGCTGCGGTTGAAGCAACAAGAGTACCAGGACTTGGTCCTTCCCACCAGATCCCTCCGTATTCAACCCACCTTCCTCGTACTCTTGACCAGCTTAGAGCAAAACTCGCTTCCACTCCCGCTCGAACCACCGCGTTCCGTAGTTCTAGCGCCCCTCCTCGCTTCTTCACTGGGTACACTCAGGAATCTCAGGCCCAGTGTCTCCGCGTCGACATCGGCACACCCTTCCCCTCGTACACCCCCATAGCGCTGGGAAGGAGCATCGACGGCATCGACATCATCGCACCTGCTACTCCCCTCGAGATGTAGTTCTAGACGCTAGCCTCAGGAGCAGTAGCGCTTGCATCCTAGTTATGTAGTCGACAATCGCGTAGTCCGACGCGCGCGTGAATAATGTAGGAGTAATGGCTTGTCCCGCATATAATATTGTGTACCATGTGTCATGTAACCCAACTCTCCATTGTATAAAAACGGCTTGGTTTTATCTCTTGATTTTATTTGGATCTTCTTGGATGTTGCATTTCTTTCTCCCCTTATGGAAGCTCATGGCACCCGTCAACCCCACCTTCAACCAACCAGGATGAGGCCCAACACAGGTACAAGTGGCAACCAAGGAACCCCAATCCGCCGTTCAGCCCGACAAGCCGGCATGGACCCGATGCCCCCACAGCCGCCAACCCCACAGGAACCAACCCCAAGCCAGCTATTGTTGATGATGGATGAACGCCACCAGCTGCAGATGACTCAGATTATGAGGGAATTTGGCACCTACATGCAAGCACAGAACACCCCTCGCCCGACCCGGTCCAAGCTGCAAGACTTTCAGCGCACTCGGCCACCCCAGTTCTCGCAGGCCACCAACCCACTTGAAGCAGATGATTGGCTCCGTACCATGGAGAAGAAGTTAGAGATCGCTCACGTTGATGAGCAAGACAAGGTACCCTTTGTCACCCACTATCTTGAAGGACCAGCCGATGTGTGGTGGGACAATCAGAAAGATATGAGAGGAAATGGAACCACTATCACCTGGGCAGAATTCCAAGAGATTTTCCGCAAGGCCTACATACCCTCAAGCCTTATGAAGATGAAGCAGCAAGAACTCCTAGCACTCACTCAAGGCAACTCAACTGTAAGCGAGTACCTGACCAAGTTCAACGATCTTGCCCGCTATGCCCCTGATGATGTCAACACAGATGAGAAGAAGAAGGACAGATTTCTCCATGGAATGCACCAGGCCATCAAGACTCAGCTCAGCGTCCTACAGTTCCCAGATTTTCAAGCCATGGTAAACACCGCACTGATTTCAGAGAAGGAACACCGCACCATCTATGATTCCCACAAGAGGAAGTTTGAGTCTCGCAAACACCAGCCTGAAGAAGCTCACAAGAAGCCCCGTACCTGGCCACCCAACGCACAGGACACTACACCTCCAACCACTTGGACCCCACCCAGAAAGGAAGGATACCCCCGCAATGAGTTCTACCACAAGCGTCCTCTCGTAGATGACTGCAAGAGGGAAAATTCCTGCTTTAAGTGCGGCAAGAAAGGGCACTACATAGCTGATTGCCCGTTGACCAAGAACAACAATGGCAGTAACAACACTGGCAACCTCAACAACCCTCCCGCCGGAACAATGAGGCCACCTCAAGTCGCTCGTGTCCACCACATGTCCGCCGAAGAGACCGACGAAGCTTCAGATGTGACGCTGGGTATGTGAACCACCAACGCTAAACTTGCAGTAATTTTTGTTGACCATGGAGCTCCCCACTCCCTCGTCATAAGGTTTCGTTGCAAGGCACCGTTTTATGTTTTCCCTAGACTTGGACCTAAGCCACGAGTTCACGCGTGAGGAATGTTCCCTCAAAGTTCGGACAAAGCCAGAACGCCACCCCCACAGCAGAGTCACAAGGTTAAATAGAGGATAAACCCACCAAAGAGGAAGCCCCCTGGAAATGAGAGGATTCTTTGAGAGCAGAATAACCATACCTATTCCGTGAGCAACACGAATCTCGGGGACGAGATTCATTTTAAGGGGGGAAGGTTTGTCACATCCCGAATTTTGGCCCTATAAAATTTTCTTTGACAAAACCAAAATTTGGATTTGGATTTGGACCCTCTGATCTTTTCCCCTCTATTTTCTCCTACATTTCTAAAACCCTCAAGGTTCACAAAATATTTGTCTTTTCTTTAACACAAAAGGGACCTAAACCCTAGCCTACCAAAGGAGCCATACCAAGGGTGACTTCAAAAATTCCCCAAAAATTCCAGAGTGATCCTCATCTAGCCTAGAACCCATTTATGCAAAAATATTGGGTGACTTGTTAAGAAAAGGGTTGACTTTTTCCCTGATTTATTTTCTGCCAAAAAAATCCCCAAAACCCTAGCTTTCCAAAGGATGTATGTCAAGACCATCTTCAAAAATTCTACAAAAATTCATGGAGGACACCTAACCAGTATGTAGTCCAAATATACAAAAATATTCCATACCTTGTTAAGAAAATATTGGAGTTTTTCCCTGTTCTACTTTCTGGCCTAAACCTTGTCAATTTTGGAAACCCTACTAAACATTTTTCAAAAATTCTAAAAACCCTAGGGTAGATGCTCCTAGCCATTATATACTTCTGTGAATTTTCCTGGCCAAATATATTTTATTTTAGTTGCCCAAAATCCAATTTCCATTTTCAGCAGAAGGTGTTCGATGAAATCTTCTCTTCTTCCAAGTTTCAAACCAGCCAAACTCAATAACTAGAAAGTTGTAGCATTGTGAATTTGGCACCTAGTGACGCGAATGGTTTTGCAAATGGAGCTATGAGCTGAGAGAAACATCTCCATGCCGAGATCGGCATGGCCAGAACGCGGGCCAGTTCGTGCCCGGCGGCGCCGCCGGTTTATGGTCGCCGCCGTCAGCCCTCCCGCAGACCCTAAACGTGTCCCCCTACACCTCCACCACTGGCTAGACCACCACGGCACCTCCATGCTCCCCATCCCCTCACGTGCGCCGCCGCTCACTAGGCGACGCGCCGCGCGCGCTGCACCACCGCGGGCCCCCCCCCCTCCCCTCACCGTGCCGCACAGCCCCTCCGCGAATCCCGTCGGGGCAGAATCGCACAGCAAACCCTGCCGCTACACCCTCGACGCGCCGCCCGTCGCTTCCCTCTGTCCAGCATCCACGCGCCACCACCCCGACGCGCCGCCCGGACCCGGTGCTTATCCACGACCGCGCCACGCCATCCGTGCTCATCCACGACGCGCGAATCCCGTCGTCTAGCTCCACCCTGTAGCTACACCGACGGCGCGCCGTCCGTCGTCTCCTCCCCTGCCACGACCTCCTCTCTCGACACCTCGCCGCGGCCCGCGTCCGGACCCCCCCACCGCGGTGGGCTATAAAAGGAGACCCCGGCTCCCTCGACCACCACACCACCACCCCCTCCCTCCGAGCCTCCCCCCTGGCCACGATTAGCTCCCCGGGAGCACCGGAGCGTCGGCGACGAGCCCGTTCCCGCCGCTCTGTCCCCCAAGCAATTCACCACCTCCAGAGCCGCCCCGCCGCCCGAGCCTCCTCTCTCGTCCAATCCACCCCTCCTGGAGCCCGTAGCCACCTTCTCAATGCCCTAGGACCGCCGGAATCGACGCCCTCATCCTCGACGGTGAGCACGCCGGTGACGGCGACTTCTC
Organism: Puccinellia tenuiflora; assembly: GCA_012064385.1. NCBI lineage: Eukaryota > Viridiplantae > Streptophyta > Magnoliopsida > Poales > Poaceae > Puccinellia > Puccinellia tenuiflora. Next base: position 901,104 of record QRDG01001282.1, read on the forward strand.
CCCCCCCTCTGTTTCTTTTTCCTGGAGCGTACCGGTTCGGCTAATGGGCCACTGGCCAGTGGGCCCAGGCCGTCAGATTTTTAAACATTCCAAGCGTTTTCCTTTTTATTTTTCTCTGTTTTTGAAATGGCAGATTTTAGGTCAAACTTTGGACATTCATATCTTTCTCAAAAATGATCAGAAAAATATGAGCCTTTTTGCACTGGCTTTGTTTTGAAATTATCTATCCAATGACACTGGTTTCAATGGATTTGAAGCTCATTTGCCCACTGAACTTTTGAATGTCTTATCGGAGGTTTTAACCTTGTTTTTAAATTTCTTTAATAGATTCAAACCCTCCATTTGAAGTGGAATTTGAACCAGTCCCTGCAGGCAAGCCATCAGCCCCCAACCATCTGTTCCAAGTTCTCGATGTTTCATTTGTTGCTTGATTGAGCGGTAGTTGCATCTCATATGTCACCCCTATGCTAATATTTCATGCTTATGATTTCATGCAATTTATTATTGTCACCTTTATTTCATGCAATACGATAAACTCATGTTCCGTGAGTTGAGTTCCGGCCGGCGACTAAATACATGTCGGGCTCCACCCGCGTGGATTGAATCTCGCCTACTTTCCGTATTATTATTTCATGTACCTTTACTTTCCTGCAATACGATAAACCCATCAAGTGTGGGTTGAGTTCCGGCCGGCGACTAAATACATGTTGGGCTCCGCCCACGTGGATTGAATCTCGTCTACTTTCCGTAGAGTGGGGTGTGCGTATTTATTTACTCAACCCGTGGCTGCAACTGGCCGGAGACATCTCCGTCCTCGCCCGGTTGATTTTGTTATTTTGTCTTCTTACTCGACCCGTGGCTGCTACTGGCCGGAGACATCTCCGTCCTCGCCCGGTTGATTTTGTCACTTTATCTTCACCCAACCTGTGGCTGTCACTGGTCGGAGGAAACTCCGCCATCGCCCGGTTGACCTTATATTATCTTGCTGAACTACCATGTGATTATTGGATGCTCATGTATATCTTGTGGACTAACGTTTGCTGCTGTCTTATGGCCGAGAATAAAAATTGACTGAAAAGATAACCACCTCCGTCGACTAGATTGGGTCAAATAGTGCCACTCGCCAAACACACCCGCACAACCATGCGTCGTTGAAATGGGCAGACCGTAGCTTAGTAGCCTATCGAGCCTCTTTTGATGCTACCCACTTGGCAAGTCTAGTCGGTTACTGCATAGTTGTGGTCGGGGCTAGTCTTGTGAAGGTTCCGGAGCTAGGCGTTGCTCATGAGTTGGGGACGTGCCGGATTCACTTCGTCCTAAGACTTAGCCCGAGTGGTAAGTCGGTAGCTATACAAGGAGTGTCATGGTAGAGCGGACGGCTACGGGGGAATAGGTTTGTGCGGCAGGTACCGGCTGTACAAGCTTAGACCCCAACGTGTGGATAAAAGTTGCAACCTCTCGAGAGTGTCAAATCTAGAATCTAGTATTGTTCCTACCTCAGGAACGGTGTTGGGTCCAGTCACACTAGAGTCAGTCCAGTCGAACACGGAGAAATAAATCCACCAAGCGGTCAGAGTTGGCCAAAGTTGAGTGAGCTGAAAAGTGGACCATAGTTGGTCAAAGCTAAGCCCAGAAGTGGACCAGAGTTGGTCAAGCTTGAGAACATAAGAGTTGTGGATAGTGTGGTGCGGAAATGAGACTCGTTCTCATAATCCACGGTTTTCGTCACAGGTAAGTAGGTAAGTTAAGTCCAACCGTTAAGCTTGGACTCGCACCTGCACCCATGCCATGCCATATAGGACCGTTGGTTACGGTTGATTGTGGATTGATGTCTTGCGAGTACATTCCATGTACTCACCTGGCTTTTCATGTGGCCAGATCCTCCTACCCCCGTCGCCGAGTACCCCTTGTACGAGAACTAGATCCGGTATCCAGGCAGAGCCCTGTGGAGTTAGGCCCTCTTCGTCGCACGCTTCCGCCAAACCGCTGACGCCCTCTGATGAAGTCATGTTCGATAAATAATGTACAAACTGTTGTGTGCGCTAGGGCGCAGCCTTGTAATGAGACCCTTGTAATCCTTCGTCGGTTCCCGACCCCTTAATAAAGTGGTTATGTTCTGTTATCAAGTTGTCATATATTCAGTGCTCCTGGGACTGATATATGGGGTGACTCGATCTCCGGATCGGGGTGCCACAGTTTTGGTTTGAGAAATGCCGGTGCAACTTATCAGAGATGCATGCAGAAATGTTTGCATGATCAAATCGGCAAAAATGTGCAGGTGTATGTCGACGACATAGTCATCAAAACCAAGGAAAATATACCTTGTTGGATGATCTCAAAGAGACATTCGGAAACCTGCGAAAATTCCGGTTAAAGCTTAACCCGGACAAATGTACATTCGGTGTGCCGGCAGGCAAGTTACTCGGTTTCCTCGTGTCGAGCCGAGGTATCGTGGCGAATCCGACAAAGATCCGTGCTATAGAGAGCATGAAGCTACCGAGGTGTCTCAAGGATGTTCAGAGGTTCACAGGTTGCATGGCTTCCTTGTGTCGATTCGTTGGTCGGTTGGGAGAGAAAGCTCTGCCTCTGTACCAACTGATGAAGAAAACCGATAGATTCACATGGACCCCGCAGGCCGATGCGGCATTTCATGAGCTAAAAAAGATGTTGGCTATAGCGCCGATATTGGCTTCACCACTACCAAAAGAGCCCATTTGCTCTATATTGCAGCCTCTAACCGGGTTGTTAGTGTCGTGGTAGTGGTGGAACGAGAAGAAGAGGGAACCGTGGTGCAGAGACCAGTGTATTACCTGAGCGAGGTGATCTCCACGTCGAAACAAAATTATCCTCACTACCAGAAAATGACATACGGCGTGTATATGGCGGCCAAGAAACTGAAGCACTACTTCCAAGAGCACCCTATAACGGTGGTATGTGCAGCTCCAATCTCGGAGATCATCGACAACAAAGATGCAAGTGGCCGAGTAGCCAAGTGGGCTATTGAGCTAGCGGCTTACACGCCGCAGTATGCGAGAAGAGATACCATCAAATCTCAGGCTTTGGCTGATTTCCTCGTCGATTGGGCCGAGATGCAGTATGAACCACCATTGCCTGACTCCAATTACTGGAGGACGCATTTTGATGGATCTAAAGTAAAAGAGGGTCTGGGTGCCGGTGTGGTTCTAACCTCGCCGAAGCGAGATCAGCTGAAGTACGTGCTGCAAGTTCACTTTGTGGCATCTAATAATGTGGCCGAGTATGAAGCATTAATCCATGGACTCAAGGTGGCCAAGGAAATCGGTATTCGCCGGATAATGTGCTATGGTGATTCGGATCTGGTGGTTCAGCAAACCTCTGGCAATTGGGATGCTTTGGATGCCAACATGGCGGCATACCGTTTCCATGTCAAGAAAATCTTGGGTATTTTGATGGTTGTGAATTACGCCACGTATGACGGACAGAAAATGAAAGTGCCGACATGCTGCCAAAGATAGGTTCATACCGACAGGCCATTCCGGCCGGCGTATCGCTGGAGCATCTCCGAAAGCCATCAATCAAGCCATCACCCAAGTCCGAGTCAATATTTATCCCGGGGAATCCGGAACTCGATGTCGTCCCGATGGACGTGGATGTCGGGTGCATTTGGCAGGACTCGGGGACTGTTTGGGAGAACTCGGGGACTGCTTGGCAGGACTCGGGGACTTGTCTCGGGTGTGACAATGTCGGTCGAAGCGATGGAGATCGATGAGCCTGTACTCAGCGTTCGTCCTGTGCCGGGTTGGGCACAACCCATCATGTCATATATGATGGATGGCAGTTTACCGAGTGATGAGGTCTCGGCCAGACAAATACAAAGGCGATCCAAAGCTTTTACCATCATCAACCATGAGTTGTACAAGAGAAGTGCAACCACAGTACTTCAGCGCTGTGTTGAACCGGAAGAAGGGGAAGAAATTCTCCGAGATATCCATCAGGGAGAATGTGGTCATCACGCATCTTCAAGAGCCATGGTGGCTAAGGCATTCCGATATGGGTTCTATTGGACCAGTGCTTTGCAGCAAGCAGAGGACATTGTCCGGAAGTGCGAAGGATGTCAGAGGTTTGCCAACAAAATTCACATGCCGGCTTCAGCACTAAAAACTATTCCCATCACATGGCCATTTGCTGTTTGGTGTCTGGATATGGTGGGACCATTCAAGCCAGCCAGAGGAAACATGACTCACATGCTGGTGATGGTGGACAAGTTCACCAAGTGGATAGAGGTGAAGCCAATAAGGAAGTGTGACGGCCGCACGGCTGTATCTTTCTTAAAAGATATCATTCTGAGGTATGGTCGTCCACACAACATTATCTCGGATAATGGCACCAATTTCACCGAGGGAGCCTTTGCTCGGTTCTGCCAGGAAAAGAGAATCCGGCTAGACCTGGCATCGGTTGCACATCCTCAGTCCAACGGACAGGTTGAAAGATCAAACGCACTAGTTTTATCCGGCATAAAACCTCAGTTGATTGAGCCACTGCTGCGCTCTCCGAGGTGTTGGCTGGATGAAATACCGGCAGTGTTATGGACTCTCCGGACTACGCCGAATCGCTCCACTGGCTACACGCCATTCTTTCTGGTCTATGGAGCATAAGCGGTCCTGCCGACCGACATAGAGCATGACTCGCCAAGAGTCGCATTATATACAGAATCCGAGGCTAAGGAAGCTCGGGAGAATGATCTCGATCTGCTCGAGGAGGCACGAGAGTTGACATTGTCCAAATCAACAATATATCAATAGAATCTCCGACGCTATCATAGCCGGAAAATGAACCCTCGCAAGTTCCGCGAGGGGGATTTGGTGCTTAGGCTGGTGCAGCGCACCGCCGGCATGCACAAATTGTCACCTCCTTGGGAAGGAGCGTTTATTGTAAGCAAGGCTCTGCACAATGATTCTTATTATCTTATAGATGCTTAGGCGCAGGTAAGAAACAAGATGGACAGATCCGGAGAGGAGACCAAACGACCCTGGAATGTAGCCCTGCTTCGCCCTTTTTACTCTTAAGGACGCAATGTATGTATCTCGGTACCCTCCAATGAAATGTCGGCACCCCGAAAGAGACTCGGGGACTGCCTTGTTTAAAAATCAGTGTTTATCTCTGTTTTAATCTCTGTTTCCCGTATGTCGGATGGATTTAAACCGAATCTCAAAGTTTCGAGTATTGTATGCTATGTCTTGGTGATCTTGTGACTCGACTGTCGAACGCCAAAATGGTAGACAAGAGCTAAGGTTGCGGAGTGTAGTGAACAAGAAAACAAACTCAGAGACTCGGCCCAAGAGCGATCCGATTTTTATTGCCGTTAACCTTGTGTTTTATTCCTTGTTCTTATGTCGGATGGCTCTAGATCATATCTCAAAGTTTCGAGTATCGTATACTATGTTTTACGGCCTCGAGACTCGACTGTCGAACGCCAAAATGGTAGACAAGAGCTGGGATCGCAACACCTAGTACACAAGAAAACAAACTCGGGGACTTGGCCCAAAGGCGATCCGGCATATGCTGTTTATTAATCCTATGCTTCGTTCTTTACTTTTATGTCGCATGGTTTTAAACCTTATCTCAAAGTTTTAAGTATTGTATGCTATGTTTGTGTAATCTTGTGACTCGACTGTCGAACACCAAAATGGTAGACAAGAGCTAAGGTTGCAAAGTATAGTAAACAAGAAAGTAAACTCGGGGACTCGGTTCGAGATGATCCGACATTCAGCAAATCCTGTTAAAACTGGCAAAACAGAGTAGCGACTCTAAAAGCTTAAAAGTATATATTACATCTGCACCCGGCATCCCGGGGATTTAACGGTTTGAGTTGGTCTAAGTTAAACAGCAGCGCCAGAGGTACTCTTATCCGCAGGAGGAACGTGTGTCTCGGCGGCTACCTCGGCTGCGGTCTCCGCGGCTGCACCGGCGGAGGCGTCGGGAGCTGTGTCGGCTTCGATTTCCTCGTCAACCTCTTCTTCGTCTTCGCTCCCTTCTTATTCTTCGTCATCGGAATACACTGGACCCTCGACGAAGTCATGAATCGAGGCATATTGGATGAAAGAGTACGCCCTTTCCCGGCGGCGTTGGATAAGTTCCGGGTCTGTTGTCCATTTTGATCCGGCGTGCATCGATTGGAGCGCGTCGAGGTTAATCACTTCATACCAGGAGAGGACATAGACCAGGGACTCATCTACACCAACTCGGGCGGAAGATGCCCGCCACTCTTTGAGCCGTTTCTCGCAAGACTGTAGGCACCGGGATAGCTCATCAACCGAGGCCGGGCTCTCTGCGTTTGGCTACAGAACCCGATACACGCGGATAGCGGCGTCAAGGAGACCAACTCCGACTGCTTTCAAAGGTGACAAGCATGCATTCAAGGCCACCAGGTGGTCGTCGATGGTCCATGCTTCCGAGATTGGGCCAGACTCGGTTCTACTCTCTCGGGCCTTGCGACTAATGTTATTCGCGGCAGTCTAAGAGTGGGGGAAGTTCCCTGAGAAAAGAATGGCTAACGCCGGAGTAAGATACATGACGGCATACACTGAATGTCGGGTAAAGACAGAAGAGAAAAAGAGGCTTACTGTCCATCTCCTTGTTGATCCTGGCGAGCTCCATCAACCATATCTCGGTCTGGCCCTTGAGGGTCTGAAGTTCTTGATGGGCCCAGGTAGCGCAGACCTCGGTTTGCTCAAGTGATTCCTTGAGTTTCTGGGCCTCATCTACCCGGAGCCGTTTTTCCTCGGCGACTGTTTTCTCAAGCTCGGCGTTGTGGCTCTGCACCTTTTCAAGCTCGGCTTTCAGCCGGGATACCTCGTCCTGCTCCCTCTTGAGCTCGGCCTGGTGTGCGTTGTCACGCTCCTTCTGTTCGGCTGTGCCGAGATGGCAGAGTCAGCATATAAAAATTAATGCAAGTGTAAAATAGAACACAGAGTGTGAATTACTCTCAAGGTCCGAGATCCGCTTCAGCAGCTCTTCAACCTTGGCCTCCGTCCCGACTATTTATGTCGGCAAAAGAAAAGAAGTTAGAAATGAGATCAAGGCAGGTGTGAATAACTGCTATGTCGGCAGGAGAAAAGGGTACTCGGTTGTTCAGCTCAGCTTGCAATTGCTTGTGCTGGTCAGAGAGCTTCTTGTGCGCCAGCAGAAGTTTGCGATGCAGCCGAGTCCGAGCGGTCGTGCAAGACTGGAAAAAGGAAATGTTAGTGTTATTTGTGAAGATTCGCAGCGAGTAATCTTTACTCGACCGAGTTTCAGCTACTCGACCCGAATCTCGGGGACTAGGGATAAGGGATATCTATTATAAAAAAACTAGCCGAGTAATCTTTACTCGGTGGTGTTTTACCTCGGCAACTTTATCGGCTTCGGCAACGGCAGCCTTTACTTCAATGACGGCAGCCTTCACCGCAAACATCTTCTGGGTGAGAAGACTCGGACCTGCTGGGTGCTGCGAGGTCACCTCGCTTGTGTTGGCAGCGTTCCAATCAATGTTATACTGCTCGAGCGAACCCAAGCTTTTCCCGCTCAGAGTTCGCAGCAGAGCAAACCCCCAGCTGGTGGTGGTAGTCTGGATGCCGGTTGATGTTGCTACGGTTGCACCTCGGCTTGGTGGCACGACCAACCGTCTGTCTGGGTTGGGCGGTGCTACTTTAACCGGCGATTTCCCGGCCGCAAAGGCCGCGGCCTTCTTCGGCTGCGGTTGCTGCTTCTGCTACGGCTGTGTCGGTGGCGGTGGTGGCCGTTGCTGCGGCTGTGGCTGTTGCTGCTGGTATGTCGGTGGTGTCGGTTGTGGCTGTGGCTGTTGCTGCTGTTGTTGTGGCTGCTGAAATTGCTCCGTCACTTTCGGAGTCTTAGCACCTTCTGTCTCGGTGTCCATGGGGCTGACACCGGGATCTTCATCTCGGTCGGGCACCGAGATGTCGGCTCCGACCGGATCCGTGGCTTCCGCTTCCGGGATAGTCTGTTCTCCTCCTATCTTGGCTCCGGATCCCGGAGCTGAGGGGTTTGCCGGTGGGCTCATCCGTGGTGGGCTATGCGCACTGGTGTCGGCATGCCCGGACGCCGGCGGCGTCGCGATCGGTGACCGGATGGAGGACGCACTCTGTGTGACCTTCAGGGGGTCCCCGCAGTGGAATAACAAGAGTTGTCCGGATACGGAATGAATGTCGGCAAAAAGTATCTTACCCAACGGTGGTTGGTCTCTAGCGTGGTTTCCTCGTAGCCATCTTCTTCTTCTGTTTCTTCTCCGGGGGGCCGGAAGTTCCTGAGGGCCCGGTTTCCGAGGACCCGATTGAGGCGCGCTTCCGGAGCTGACCTCGGCTTCCCACGGCGAGGGGCGCCACGTCAAGCACCTGGTCGTCCGGGTCAGCTGAGGTCAAGGGCACCGGGTATGAGAGGGTAGTTGGGCAACGGTCATGTATCCCTAGTATTTCACAATTGTCATCGTCGTCAGACCAATCTTGCACGAATTCTGGAGCGCGAGTCTTACCCGTAGCAGGACCAGTGCCGGCATCGGGAATCGGCATGTAATCCTCGTTGTCCGGGTCTTCTGCGTCGGTGACAACGAGGTCCTTGCCCCACTTGGCGGATGGATCCGGTCCATCCTCGGTCCTCTGCCGTGCAAATCTCTACACAACCAACACGAAGAGTCCGGTTAATTCAAAGGGTGAAATAATGCACAGATATAAGAGTTTATGTCGGCAGGAAGTTTATGTCGGCTGAGGGATCAGGTTACATACGGTGGGCGGAAGGTTGCTTCGGCTATGGGGTTCTTTTCCCCATTCCCAGTCATCCGTCATCTGCGTCCGGGCTATGGCCTTGACGCGCCTCCAGATCTGGGCCTTGCTCAGCTCATATGTGCTCGTCCAGGTTGGATCGAGCGGGCCACTTATGTGGCAAATCTTGTGAACTCGGCGTCGGAGAGGGGAGACTCGGCGACTAATGAATGTCGCCAGCAGGTCGTCGGCTGACATCCCCTCTTCTTTGAGCTGGATGACGACCCGGTGGATTTCGTTCACCTCCGAGATCAACTCCTTCGGGTCATACCCCCAGTTGTGCTGTGCTATGGGTGGACCGACTGTGAATCTCGGTAAGCCGATTAAATCAACGTCGGTCGATTTCTTCACGTAGAAGAAAGATCGGAGCCATTTCCGGCATGACTCCAGACCTTGGATCCGAGTAAAGATGGAGGTGCGCCGGGGTATGACGGTGGCGGCCCCGCACTGGGTCATGACCTTGAGTGCGCAGGGGTTTTCCTTATCCGGGATAACTTGTTTCCAGAATTGGAAGTACTTGGACCGGAGGTTGATGGTGCGCCAGAGGCCGAGATAGCCCTCCGAGAAAGAAATAAAGAGAGAGTGTGGTGAAGGCATTAGCCGGAAGATGATGAGGTTGGAGGCGAAACTTGTCGAGGAAGTTGCGCATGAACTTGCTGACGGGGAGCCCGAACCCACGCTCGAAGTGAGCAACAAACACAACATACTCACCGGGTTGTGTTACCGGCGCAAGCTCGGGGCCGGGTAATCTGCCGGTCACTCCTGCCGGGATATGCCGAGTCTTGATCAGCCAATCGATCTCGGCTTGGGTGACGTCAGAGCCCTCCCAGGAGGCTCTGGTGGATCCCTCCTCGGCGAGCTCAATGACGACGACATCTTGGGAGGCTATCTGGGCGGTGCTGCTTGGTGGTGACCACCGGTTGCCCGTGGCGATGCGGCGGTGAGCAATGCGACATGGCGGTGGAGAGAACAAGAGGCAAAGCGAAAGACAACAAAGGGGGAAAACTTACCGCGGCGGTGAAGCTCGAAGCGATGCGGCGTACGGCAGCGGTGGCAGGCTGCGCGCTGTGCGGCGGCGAAGCTCGACGGTGGCGTCAGTGCGTGTGGAGCGTGCGGTGGCGATGGGCTCTGCGTGATGGAGGAGATGGAGAGAAAGAGCAAGATGTGAATGTGGGGAGGGGAAATCTACCTCCCCTCTCCTATTTAACGGTGGGGGGAGATCGTGCGCCCTGGATCCGCTGCGCACGATCTCCGTAACTGACGGGGGAAACCGCCCCACGATAGGCCGCTCGATCGGCCACAGGAGGCCAACCGTCCAGAGGGGCGCAGTTAATCGTGCGGGACTCGAGGCGCCGCGCGGGCGGCACAGTCAAAGCACTTGAGTGCCTGTACGGACGTAATAGCTGGTGGGACCAGCATAACATGTGTGACACGCGTGCTATGGTCACGTCCATGCGTGCACGAGAACCTAAGCGTCTCGCGGAGATGCTCTGCCATGTGTATTGACCCGAGATTCGAAGGAAACGAGGAATTCTTCCGTATGTCGGAGCTGTACCGACATAGAATTGGATATTAGGTTTGGATAGAAATCAGTTTCCAACATATAAGATGAGTCGACATATGGTATGTCGGCGATCATTTAAGTTCTTGTTGTTGAGTTAAGCTGCCGTGGCCCTTCATCCGAGGCTGCAGGACCGCGCCAGCTTCGGGGACTAATGTCGGGGGGCGACCCCCGGATAGGGTCAAGATAATGAATTATGTATAGTCTCGGGGTTAACCGGGTCAGAGTTGACCGGGTCAATATTGCCTGGGTCAGTGATAACCGACATATGGTGGACCGGCATGGTCGAGATAGCCACGCTGGCTTAAACCGAGATACAGAGCCGACATATCTGGACCGACATACACGAGGTATGTCGGATTATCTTCACGGTTCCTTGTATGTGCAGGGGAAGAGCAAACCGAGTCAAGTGTATCCGGCATGGCTTTGCCGGGTAAGGAGGAGGCACCTTGTCTCGGTCGACGGTCAAGGCAAGTGTCCTGTCCCTCCAATCACGGAGCAGGGTATGGCGCCACGCTGCAAGTACGATGTGATATGTCTCCACCATACCGCTGACCAGGGCGGTACGGGGAGCAGTGCACAAGCATGGAGGAAGTCCTGTCCAGGGCGCAGATGTGACCGAGCTGACGCAAGGGCTGACGCCGGCCAGGCATGGCCACAGTAGTTGGTACGTCAGCCCTACACTGTAACTTGGGCACCATTATATAAGGTGCCCGAGGCCTTCGTAGAAAGAGGGAGCTTTGGAGACTGAACAGAGAGCTACGCCAGAACTGAGAGCTTGAGAGACCATAGTTCGAAAGATAGAAAAGAGCCCGAGTCATCTTAGCTCTAGGCATACAGCTCAAGGAGCTCCTTTGTAACCCGGGTTGTGACTTATATACACTCAGACAGGCAGGAGTAGGGGTCTTACCTCCTCATGAGGGCCCTGAACCTGGGTAAATTGTGTGTGTGTGTTGTGTCTTAGTGTGCGTAATCCTGCGCATAATCCCTCCCCGGTGTCAACAGCGTCCATCGGCCCCAACATAAGCCATCCCATGGCATCTGTCAGTTCACCACGACGACACCGGCTCTGATGAAGACTCCTCCGATGCACCACCGGCGAAGAGGTGGAAGCCCTAGGATTATGGCTTCATAGTAGTAGTAGTAGTTTAGTATCATTACCCGCAACAAACAAAAGTTTAGTAGTATTAGTTCAGTAGTTGAATAGCCTTTGTGCATGCTGTAAAGAAGAATAGCTTTTGTACCGTCAATAAGAACTCGGGTACTAATGAAATCTTATTTGTTTTCCCTAATCAACGAAAATGTTTATCATGATTTAATCATGGGGTTCGAGAGAGCACGGAAGAAAACGACATGGTTAATCAAATAATTATTTCTAAACAAAAGAAATTAAATGTTTATCATGATTTAGTCATCGGGTTTGAGAGAGCAGAGAAGAAAACAACATAGTTAATCAATGAATTATTTCTAAACAAAAGAAATTAAATGTTTATCATGATTTAATCATCGGTTTCGAGAGAGCACAGAACAAAACGACGTAGTTAATCAACGACTTATTTCAAAACAAAAGAAATTAAAGGTTTATCATGATTTAATCATCGGGTTCGAGAGAGCACAAAAGAAAACGACGTAGTTAATCAACGAATTATTTTAAACAAAAGAAATTAAATGTTTATCATGATTTAATCATCAGGTTAGAGGGAGCACAAAATAAAACGATGTAGTTAATCAATAAATTATTTCTAAACAAAAGAAATTAAATGTTTATCATGATTTAATCATCGGGTTAGAGAGAGCACAGAAAAGGACAATGTATCATGTAATTTATATTCGTTGGAGGATGAAATGGCCTGGACATGTGTTTTATCTGAACATGACATCATCTTTTGGATTAAAAAAAGCTTGTGTTCTAATGTGGAGACGTGCCTTGCACACGCTTACAAAAGGCAGAGCAAATTTGGTACAACTGACTTAGTGAGTTCCTTATATAAAAGGATTACTCTAACAGTGATGATTGTTCACACCTGTTCATCAAGAAATCCTCAAATTAATTTTATCAAATCAATGTATGTTGATGATTATAACATCATTAGCAACACACAAGATATTGATGATGCATGTAATTATCTATAAGGATGGAATTTGAGACTTAGTATGTAAGTAAAATAAAATTTTGCTTTAGCTACAGTTCGAGCACCTTCACTCAATAAATAGGGTACACCATTTTTTCTATATCCAGAAATCCTTGGAGAAATTCAAATATGGACAAGTCATTTCCATCTAAACTCTAGTGGTTGTTTGATCTCTAGACGTAGAGAAAGATCCATTCATATCACGGAAGATGGGGGATCACCCTTTGGATACTTTGGATGCAGAGGCTGGAAGAACACCCTCCATTTCAAAAAAAAAATCGGAAGATGCAGAAGAGATCTTGGGACATGATGGTCCATATCCCAGTGTCATTAGACCTAACACTAGTGGACAATAACAAGAGTATCTTTCCATATCTTGAATGCACCAAATATCTTGACCTATTCGTTAATTTCAAAAAAATCTGAACTTCAATATCATCGGATATGCTGATATTTGCTACTTAAGTGATCCTCATAACACCAAATAAAAAATACACTTAATTTACCTACATGCATTGTGGGCTTGCCATTCCATTGAAGTCTTCCAAAATGAATTATAATGGCTAGTCCCACCTATCGTTCTGATATACAAGGCTTCGTAGCGATATGTGTGGCTTCACAGAATGATTAACAACACACAATATTCCTGTGGTATTGGTTCTATTGAATCACAAACTATTATCTACAAAGATAATAATACTTGTGTTGCTCAGATGCGAACATGTTATACAAAAGCAATATCACTGAGCATATTGACTCTAAATTGCAAGCATTAGGAGGGTCTCTTCCTGAATTATAACCTATTCAAACCTTATATTACACTCTTTTCCCGTTATGAGTTTACTCTCAAGTTTCTCATCAAGGTTTTTACTGAGGTAATATCAACACGAGAATATATGTTATATGTCCTATTTTTTCCACCAGGTTTTTTTACGGATGTATACAAGAAATATTAATTAAGTCGTCTAAGCTTACCACTGAGTTTTATCTTTTCGAAGTTTTCTCATACAGTATAATTTATCAAAGAAAAAATTACCATTATATGTTGTACTCCCTCCGTCCCAAAAAGGATGTCATTTTTTGTCTAAATTTAAATGTACTAGCCAAATGCCCGTGTGTTGCTACGGGTACGGATGAAAACGAAGCGGATACGGACGGAACTCAGTGGCGCCACATTTGTTTTCATATTTTTTACGAAAGTGGAAACAAATACGAAAAAAATATAAAAACAAATATTGCCCTAAACAAATAAAGACTAAATACGGCGCGGACGTAATAAAAAGCGGATATTTACCGGAACCAAAAGACCCGTTGAATCATGTAGGAAAACACGAGTAACACCACAAAATTATCAATTTATAAGATGAAATCACACATAAGAAACCTCTTAATATAAGCAACTAATAACTAACCAAACTGCGGTGAACTGGCGAATTGGGAACGACTGTAGAGGGAGATGAGATGTGAGTATACGTGCGTCCTAAACGTGGTCTTCCTTTTAAGGGATGCCAAACGTGGCCGCTTTTCATATTATTGGTTGGGTCTAAATGTGTTCATTAGATTTTTTTGGGCTGTTGGGTTGGCCTTTGCAGATCATAGCAAAAAAACGGAAAGTTCCGGATTACCGGAAACGGAAACTCCGCTTCCGTGATAGTTCCCCCGGAATACGCTTTTCCGTATTTGTTTCCGTTTCCGTATAAAGTTTTCCATTTCCGTTTCCGTTTTGCAAAATTCCATTTCTGTTTCCATATTTCCCTTCCGTTTCTGTTTTTCCGCGGAAAAGTCGAAAAGATTCTGCTCCGTTTTCATCCCTAGGCCTACGGGTTATGATTTATTATGTTGCCATTGTGCTTCATAGCAACCCTATTCCAACAACACTGATATATTGTACTTCGTAGTCGCTAGTTCGCTACACTCCAATGTCTCACTCCTACTGCATGCCAATGATTTCTCCAACTCTGGGATAACGTCGTAGGAATTCCCATGGCAAAATGATTAAATTGATCTTCCACAATTAACAATTATGAACCTATACCTTTGGTTTGTGGCAATGTGCACAATAAAAAAATCTCAACTGTACCAGCTCGTTCAGCACAAATCTCAATTACAAAAAAAAAAAATATCACAACATAAGGTAATATTCAGAATGTGACATGAAAAAAACCAAATCATGTGTTTTTTAACATGACTTCACCGTGCATATTTGTATAATTTGTTCATACTGTAGAATGTGCTAGAGAATACATTAAATATTCCAGGATTCAGAGCCTCACGTAATGAGCGGAAAGATAAACACAACTTCCCATCTATGTACAAAAATTAAGCATATAAGATGGCTGCATCCCGTATAAGTTGACCTCCAGAAAATTAGATGAATCTTGTCTCAGAGATCTGCCGATTATGTATTACCCCTTATTAGTCTTTTACGAAGAGAATGTTCATTATTGACTCATGAACAAATGAATGTTTGTTATTAATTCATGAACAACATTACAGAAATTGCATTGCGGATTCACATGTAAATCATGCGTTGACAGAAACAAATAATGGCAAGATCATGTTGAGCAAACAGCTTAATATTTATCATACCTCGTCCATATGAAGGTTCAGAATTTCAGACTCACATACACCTATTTTGCGAGCTTGCAACAACAACACCCTGGCATTTCTTGTGGTTCATCTCATGATTGTGCTTGATTCTGAACATAGCAGCTATCGAAGATCTATTAGTAATTCACCTGGAACAAAAAAAAGTTTTATTACAAACTGAAAGAATCTAAGAATGGGATGCAGCACCAAGATCATTGCTGAAGCAATAGGAAGGCCGATGCAGCCAGTACGAAGACCAAAGTAAGGGGCTAAGAGCTCTGTTCAGACGGCGCGACGCTCAGGGGCGTGGGCGCGACGGCGGCCGAGCCCGAAGGCGGCGGCGGCGACCTCGGAGGCAAACTCGGAGGCGAGTACGCGTCGCCGCACTCAGGGGCGTGGGCGTGGGCGGGACGGCGGCCGAGCTTGTAGGCTGCGGGCGAGCTCGGAGGCGAGGGCGGCGAACTCGGAGGCGAGAACGCGTCGCCGTGCTCAATGGCGTGGGCGCGAAGGCAGCCGATGATTCCAGCTCCACATAGTTCTTGGGGTCCTTGCAGACCTTGACGATCCTCGGACGTCATTACTCCCTTCGCACAACACCTTACATCGGCATCCCTCGTGCAGTTATTTGCTGTAGTTCTCTCCAAAGCCTGCGCTGCCTTCGTTGCCACTGCCTCCCGCTAAAAACTGCGATGGTTTAGCAGCAATGCTCCTGTGAAACAGATGTATGCTATCGGCTCTATATTGTACTGAACATTCAGATACTTAAACTTGGAAAGCAGTAGAATCCTAAAAACAAAGACACTGAAATGGAAAGTCCGAAACAAACACATCTATATAACCAAATAACTGAAAAATACTGTATGGCTGTTACAAATATACTGCAGTTTCAAGTTTCAAGTCTTTCAGAAACTCAACATATGAGTCTGGTTAATTAAGTACCTAACGGGCCGACGCCCAGCACCAATCAAGATGCCGAAGATAGGATATTTTATTTCATGTGCAACTGTTCTATGCCACTGAGACATGTAACTATATTTTGAATATGTAATAGTCATTCACCCTGTGGATAATCAAGATGCAATGCCCAGTTTGAAAAAACAGCATATCTGTAGCATCAACCGAATATAAAAATAAAAGAATTAACCATGTGAGGCTGAAGAACTTAAAACGCAGTTCTTTTTGGACCTTGGCCCAATGTCTGCAACATGCAACTGCAAGACTGTATGCTTAAAGATGTAAAAATATACATGTACGATGAATGATGCAATGATAAACGGCGGTATATATAATTTAATTAACAACATAAATGGTAGGGTAAAATTCTTATGAGTGCTGATTGATGTGTATGGAACAGAAACATATCACACCAAATCAGCAAAAAATAGCATATGCAACTATGGAACAAGGACTGACTTCACAAAAATAGAAAGGTAGCAGCACCGCTTGAGTTGTATTGGAAGGATCACAAAAATACTGACGGCAAGAAGCCACAAGCACAAGGCGGAGAGGGAAATTCATACCTCAGAGAAATCACCGCCGCTAGAAAAGATACTCGCAGCAGCAAACCCATGATTAGAAGACAAAAGTTACCAAAACGAAGGTTACGGTCAAATCCAAGGAAGGACCGAACTGAAGGTAGTCAGCCCATG